>SJYV01016142.1:842647-1074440 GCA_006410875.1 Neotragus pygmaeus | reverse complement strand
CCCCCCCAAAAAAAGCAATAACATTCACCTCAGGTATCTTTCATTGTTACCTCTGAATGGAATATTTTCTTTGGATATTCTATGGTATATTTCATCCTTTCATTGAGGTCTTCATACAAATGAGTGAGTGGAAGTCACCCAGTAGTGTCCAACTCTTTGCTACCCTATGGACTGTAACCGGTCAGGCTCTTCTATCCATGGAATTCTCCAGCTAAGAATACTAGAATGGATTGCCATTTCCTTCTCCAGGGGGTCTTCAAGACCCAGAGAGTGAACCAAGGTCTCCTGGATTGCAGACAGATTTTTTATTACCCGAACTACCACAAACATGGCCTTTTCAAGAGTTCTTTGATTAGCCAAGTTAAAACTGTATGTCCTCTTAATTTCTATTTTCATTATTTGTGTTTCATAATGTCACAGTGAAACCTGACATTAAGTTGTCTATTCATCTATTTACTTATTGTTTTTCTACTCTCAGAATCTAGGCTCTAAGAAAACATTTAAATTTATTTTTGTTTTCTAATTAATCACCAACATCTGGTATTTACAAAAGGCTTATTGAATTAATATAAAAACAGATGAATTAATGAATAAAATATGGTTAGGGTTTGACTATTGTAATAAAACCCCACCTCTTATACATTACCACATGTATTCTTTCAAAGAGTAATGTGAGGGAGGCATTCATTATATTCCAGGTTTTATAGATAAAATATGAATACAAGAAAGAGTAAATCACATGTTCAGTATCTTGTATGAAATTATTTTTCTAAATCTAACTTTTTTCTTTCTAATGAACCTTTTTGCTTAACTGGGATACCACTCACCTCCAGAGAAAGAAAGGCAGAGCAGGAGCTAGTCAGTGATTCTCAGATCAGGCTGTACATTAGAATTACCTGAGGAAATTAAAACAAAAAATACTGAGAGTCAGACATGATTTTAGGACAATTGAATCAGAATATCTAAGAATAGAGTGTGGACTTGGTATATATACAGTGAATATATGTGTGCTTATAACTTTTGTATTAATGTTTTGTTTCCTTTGGATAAATACCCAGAAGTGGAATTGCTGGATCATATGATAGTTCTTTTTAAAGGTATTTTGAGAGACCTCTGTATTGCTTTTTTATAGTATTGAAAAAGTTTCCATTCCCACCAACAGTGCACAAAGTTACCTTCTCTTCACATCCTCACCAACACTTGTTATATCTTGCCTTCTTGATAATAGTTATTCTGACGAATATGAAGTTTTAGCTTTGGTTGTAATAGAGCTTTAATTTCCAGCAGAGTGAAGGGAGTTGTGGGTTTAGCAATCAAGGTTTAGGGGATGCTCAGCAATCCAGTGGGGAGATCCTCTAATGGGGTACTCCTAGAGGTCTGTGACTGTAGAAGGACATGGCAACCCACTCCAGTATTCTTGCATGGAGAAGTCCATGGACAGAGGAGCCTGGTGGGCTACAGTCCATGGAGTTGCAAAGCATTGGACATGACTGAGAAATAATAGAGATCTGTGAGGTGACTTCCTGTAAGTCCTGAAGTAGACAGTAGGAACCAAGATTCTTTAGTGCCCTTTGATATTCTTCTCTGCCTCCTTCTTTTCCTTTTCTTACCTCCTACCCCTATCTTGGAGAACACTCTTGAGAATCCCTTGGACTGCAAGGAGATCCAACCAATCCATTCTGAAGGAGATCAGCCCTGGGATNGTGAAGATGTTTCTATTTTTTTTGCAAAATTTATCTTTTTACAAATCTCTACTAAATTAATTATTGCATTTAAGAATTTTTCTTTTGGATAATAGTCATATACAAGTGAAACTCATTGAAAATAAAAATTTACAAAAATACTTCTGTCATGAATTAAATTGATCTGGCTATACTATTTACTAAACATTATTATGTAGAATATATATTTTAACTGCTAAGTTTGCAGACCATAAGATCAAAACTAAAATATGTTATCATTAATTACTGTGATAGATCATGATGTAGACACAAAACTGAGTTTTTATTATCTTTTATAAACATAGATTCTTAAAGTGTTTTATTCACTTTAAAATATGAGGTCATTTTGTTTTCCTTTGTGTTGTGATGTTTATTTTATATTATTAATATTTGTGTTATTTTACTGGCATTATTATAATTATAAAACTCAATTAAGGAAAAAATTCACTGTGTTCTCTTTTTGGGATCATTATTACTTATTTAATTTCATAATTATTTCAGAAAATAATTTCATCNGTGTTGTGATGTTTATTTTATATTATTAATATTTGTGTTATTTTACTGGCATTATTATAATTATAAAACTCAATTAAGGAAAAAATTCACTGTGTTCTCTTTTTGGGATCATTATTACTTATTTAATTTCATAATTATTTCAGAAAATAATTTCATCATGAAGGAATGAATATTAAAATGAGATTGGTTCTGAGAATCAGATACACTAGTATGCTGCTGTCTTTTGGGTCATGAAAAAAATTAAATCATCTCCCATAATTGTCTATTATTAAACAACATCTAACCCCAGTCTAAACTCAAGATAGTATTATTGTTCTAATTAGTTACTCGTTATATTGGACATGACTTGTAAACTATTTTAAAGTCCGCTGGTTGCAAAAACCAGATCCATGCAACTATCCAACAGCTTTTGTATTGAGAGCCTTGCCTTGAACTGAGGATCTTACGACATGAGTCCTCCCTAGAGCTTTTCTGATACCCTTGTGTGGACTCCCATCTAGTCAGATTGCCTAAGCAGCCTGGAAGTAAAAGGAATCAATGTTACCATAGCCACCCTGGCCCAATGGGGAATAAAAAATACTGGACAAACACTTCTCTGTTTTGCCTTTAGGTGGACAATTCTGTGGTTCATTTTATAAGGTTCCTCAGAAGGTCCAAGTGGAAATGGATAATAGCTGCCTGCAAAGAAACCAGGTCAATACCACACCCTCGGATTAGCTCTTCCTCCTCTGTTTCAGTCCCCATGTCCTCTACTCTACCTCCTACCTTGGATAACATTCTGAAATATACTAGCCTCACTAGTTTATTTGACTAAACTAGCTTTGACTCAGGTTCTGATTCCATGGTGGACCTCAAGCTGTGGAACGTTTACTGTGTAATTTTGGTTGCATCACTCCTTAGAGGATGACTTGCATTAATTTATCAGAGATAATGCATAAGGAAATATAATTGAGCAAAAACCTATGGAGTCTTCCTGTAGCAGACCTTTCCTCTGTATCCTCTCCTGTAGTTCCCCTATGAAATACCCAGATAATAGTATCTCATGGACATTTCTTGAGTTTTTAAGATACTAAAAACCACTACCAAGTGGGGGNTCACGCGAAGAGTTGACTCATTGGAAAAGACTCTGATGCTGGGAGGGACTGGGGGCAGGAGGAGAAGGGGACACAAGAGGATGAGATGGCTGGATGGCATCACTGACTCGATGGACCTGAGTCTGAGTGAACTCTGGGAGTTGGTGATGGACAGGGAGGCCTGGTGTGCTGTGATTCATGGGGTCACAAAGAATTGGACATGACTGAGTGACTGAACTGAACTGAACCCCTACCTCTAGTGGTAGAAGTTGTTCCTCAGAAATCAGAGTGGTCCTGGGGAGAAACAGATTTCTCCAGCCATAACATGTACAACTGGGATAAGTAGGGTGACTCATCACTTTGACTTTTCATTTCCTCTCTGGGAAAGGTCTCTGCTTTCCACTTCCTCTTGGGAAAGGTCACCACCACCACTGCCAAACATTTAAGCCCTTTGACATATCACCTTAGGGTCAGGGTCAGGATCCGTTCTGGTAAGTTTCTCCTCTGCCTCCACATCCAAACTCTTTTGTTTCAATAATATGCTTGAGTCTCCCCTCAGGCATGCTGAACATTTTGTCTCTCATCTGTGACTCTTTGCTCAAGATTGCTCTCTCTGGGTATTTTTCTGATCATGGTGAGTGGGGATAGGGTAAGTTCACTGAAATTTTGGATATGAAGTCCCTATTGAATTTGCACTTATTTTTCTGATTCATAGATAGGCAAGAATATTCCTTAGTCTCTTGCTATAAGGCACTTTGTTCAGCTATGAATGCCTCTAATTGTTAAAAAAAGGGGGGGGCAGAAAAAAAAAAAGACAGGAATTAGATCTCTACCTAAGAGATTACGTATAAACATCTTTCTGAAGTCTTAACTCTGACTTAAGAGCAGTGTTGTGTTTGTTTCTGTATTTGTGGGTAGGTAGGTAAATGGATATTTAAACTGATAGTGAATTGAGTACTTAAAACAGTTGAAAGAACAGACTATTCGGGTTAAAATGAGAAACACCTAAGATAAATGAAAACAGAAAGTTGTATAATGTCAATTAGAAGGAAAATATCCATGCCCAAAGCAATAGGTTCAACATTAGTATCTGATCTAGTTTTCTTAGAAGATAAGAAATAGGCAATAAGGAAAGGGTTATATTACAGTAATAAATGGAATAGTACATACTGAAGATATTACAGTATCCAGTGTATTGGATAACATAAAATATATAAAGCAAAAATACATAAAAATATAGAAGATAAGTGGCAGATATTTAATAGCAGTAGAATCTTGATCATCATCATCCCTGCAACATAAAAGAGACAAATAATAAAGATTATAGTTTTTAAAAAGGATCTAGTAAGCTTTAGTTAAGTTTGACATGGTTGCCTGAAACAGGATTTATTCTATTGCAACTTTGCATTGTTCCACATTCTTGTTAAATCTTGTTATTATCAGTCAATTGGAGGTATGTATGGGAGTATCACCTTCTCAGGTGGCGCTAGTGGTAAATAACTCACCAGCTAATGCAGGAGACTCAAGAAACTTGGGTTCAATCCCTGGGTCAGGAAGATCCCCTATAGACGAGAATGGCAACCCACTGCAGTATTCATGCCTGGAGAATCCCACAGGCAGAGGAGCCTGGAGAGCTATATAGTTCATGGTGTTGCAAAGAGTCAGACACTACTGAAGCAACTTAGCATGCATTCATGCATAGGAGTATCACACTGATGTTTTATTTTCCATTTTCCTCATGATAGATGACATTAATAGCTCAATTGATAAATAATCTGCCTGCAATGCAGGAGACCCTGGTTCTATTCCTGGGTCAGAAAGATCCCCTGGAGAAGGGACAGGTTACCCACTCTAGTGTCCTGGCCTAGGTAACTCCATGGGGTCACAAAGAGTTGGACACAAAGAAGTGGCTTTCACTTTCACTGAATATCAGCTATTTAGATAGACTCTTTTATGAAGTTCTTGTTCAATGATTTAATGCATTTTTAAAACTGATATTTCTCTTACTGATCTGTAAGAGTTTTTAATGTATTCCAAGATATGATTTATTTGAAAACAAACACACAGGGAGATTTAAAAGTGGCAGAAGAGTAGGTGGATGTGGAGTACATCTCTCTGTACAGATACATCAGGAAATCAACTTCAGAAACAGAAGTGCATGCAGAACACCAGCTGAGAGCAGATAGGAGTAACTGACAAGCGGAAAAAAAGAAAAAAAAACAGACAAACATAGAGCCACACAAAAATCTGTAGGATGAAGGAACTAGGGGGAAAAACAAGAGTGTTACTAAGATTTGACCTTCCCTTGGTTGGTGGGGGAACTATTCCCTACAGTGGGGCAATTGTTTGACTCAGAGGAGAAACATTTAAGCCTGAGAGTGAAACAGTTGATCTGTGGCAGCTTAAATGGAATGAGAATCAGATAGTTCTTGTCACAGCCATACATAATCTGGCCAGGGACACAGGTCCCCTGGAAGGCACAGCAGCTGGAGTTTAGAGATTGTGGAGCAATCCCAGCATGAGGGCTGTTGTTGACTGAAGAGAGATGGATTGAAGGAATGTGAGGAAGAAGATTGTGGTAGAAAATGGTGGAGAAAAGCCAGGTAGCCATGGAACCAAGATGATATTGCTGAGTCACACGTAACGGGTGGAGCTATCACCATAGCCTCTCTCTCTCCCGACAAGCCGGCATCAGCAGCTGAACAATAGAGATGCTGGCTCAGAGAGTGCCTGAAGCACCGAACTATAGAGTAGAATCCCACCCTGGGTGCTCTTTTAAGTGACTGATGTGACAATATAGAGTAGGACCCCAGCCAGGGGAACTCTTCTATGTGCCTGATGCAATGAACAACAGAGAAGGACCCCAGGTAAGGGAGCCCTCTAAATGCCTAAAGGGGCAGAGCTACGGATAAAGACTGGCCAAACAGGCCTTCTGACCAGCTATAAGAGGGTCAAAAAAAGGCTGATAGGGCCATAACTCCTGTAGCACAGGCAGTCTGTGTAACTGCACACTTGGTGCTACCAGGGTCCCTGTAAGCCAAGAAGCTGCGCCACCTTCATGCTCTACTCTCACTGGGCAGAGCTGCCACAAGCAAAACAAGGCCTTGTGTCTATGCACAAAGGGTCACTTCGATCATGTTCAACTCTGTGGCCTTGTAGACTGTGGCGTGCCAGGCTTCTCTATTGGGGGGTTCTCCAGGCAAGATACTGGAGTGTATTGGTCAATACTAGTTGCCATACCCTTCTAGAGCACTATATTTCTTGCTGTCATAGCTGTCAACTCCCATGAGAACCTGGTGCTGCAAGAACCCCTGTGACCCAAGCAGCTGCACCACCTCCACACCTGGACCTCACAGGGGCAAACCCAAGTCCTCCAGGGCAGTCTCAGGAGCAAACTTCAGTGGACAACCCACAGGCAGAGGTGGAAATAAAACTACGTTTGAAACCCAGGGACAGTCTGGCTGAGGAAGAATACCCAAAATCAACTAGGCAGACTCTATGGATATGGAATATGTAAAAAGCCATTGAGAGCTCTCACCAACAACATAACAACAACAAAAAAACCAAAACAAAAAAACCCACCACCACCACCAAAAAAAAAAAAAAAAAGAAAAAAAAAGCACTCATTCTGATAGCTGTGGACATTGAAGGCAAGAACACACAGTTAGAATCTAAGCTGCCCCCACGACAGGTCCAGAGATCAGCACAACGTTGCAAGGCATCCTAGGGAGGTGACGTGGACTGTGACTCCTACCGAAGGAAAGGACTCTGACAGTGACTCAAGAA
Organism: Neotragus pygmaeus; assembly: GCA_006410875.1. Lineage (NCBI taxonomy): Eukaryota > Metazoa > Chordata > Mammalia > Artiodactyla > Bovidae > Neotragus > Neotragus pygmaeus. The sequence continues at coordinate 1,067,344 of SJYV01016142.1, read as the reverse complement.
AATTATTTATCATTCCTAAGTTTTGGCTTCTGTTTATTTCTTTGGATTGTTTTCTTTCTGATTTTCCAACCTCTGTTGTAGTTGTCAATTTTATTGGCACTATGAAATTAATTAGCATTTCAGTTTTTTTTTTTTTTTTGGTTTGTTTGTTTTTGCTCACATTTTTTATTGTTGTTATAAAGCTCTGCCTATANACCGCATGGACAGAGGAGCCTGGTGGGCTACAGTCCGTGGGGCCACAAAAGAGTCAGACACGACTTAGGGACTAGACAACAACAAAGATGGCAGCCCTACCTTCCCTGCTTCCTTTGACAAATGCAGCCTGTGGGCTGCAGCAGCAGAAGGAGAGCAGGAGGCTGATCCCTTCCACTAGGTCTGCTCTAACCGAGGTGCCAGATCCTGAACCGGACGGAAGCTGTGATCATCTGCACGGGAGACTGCTGCACTGGAAAACAGAGGCCAAAGCCCTGGCATCCTGGTCCGCTTCTGCCTTCAGGGTGGCATCAGTTCCTCAACTGCCTTCAGCTGTTCAGTGGTGCCTGAACAGCTCAACAGACCTTCCCTGGGCTCCTGCTTTGTGCCAGGGACCTTTCTGGGGCCTGGGATACAAACCAGTGACTCTGCATTCTCAAGGACTTTATAGGGAGACAAGAACTCCTCAGAGCCTAAGTTTCCTCATCTGTACAAAGAAAGAGTTTATCTCAGTGGTTTTCAAACTGGGCTTACTTGGAACCCTAGGGTTCCAGGGCATGGCTCAGAGTAACCGGGGGAGCACTGCATCCCACATTTGTCTAGAATAATGTGACTTTATTCTGTTTTAGATGTTGGGATTGGGTTCCTGCTTGGATTTAGAAATCTGACTCCAGGGCTAGAGATCTGAAAACCACTGAATGAGATGCTCCTCAAGGTGTCAAATTTTAAAGTTTTCTGTGCTATTTCTAAGGTTGTATGACTCTAAGAATTCATTCACTCATTCATTCAAAAAATGTTTATTGAGGTCCCTCAATAAAAGGGACAAAGACACTCAACAAATAGTCACATTAATAGAACAGGGCACTGCACAGAGGGACACGGAGGATGGAGAGGAGGTGAGGGGAGGCCTCTGGGAGAAGATACCCTTGGACCTGAGACTTGATGGGCAGAGGGACCAGCCTCAGAGAGACCTGGGGGAAGAGGTGCCCAGACAAAGGACACGGCCAGAGGTCAGATAATAAGAATGAATGTGGTGTGTCCGGGGCCAGCAGGGAGAAAAGTGGCCTGAGAAGAGATGGCATCAGGAAGGCAGACACAGCCAGACAATGCAGGTTCTGGCAGATTCTGTAAAGATTCGCAATTTAATTTAAATTTGGTAGGCTACCTTTCGAGCGTGCAAAGAAGGTCCTGATGTGACCTGATTAAATTGTATAAAAATGGCTCTGGCTGCAGTGCAGAAAATGGATGGTAAAGGAGGCACGTATGGAGACCTCTCTTGGTGGCACAGATGGGAGATGATGGAGACCTGGCATAAATAGCAGAAATTGTGAGAAAAGGTCAGACAGGGCACAATGAGAAATGAGAAAAGGATTTCATGATCACTACAGATCTACTACCTCTTTAGAGTCCAGACACATGAGGCCTCAAATTGGCCCTTCGGTGCCTAATTCTGCCTCCAAGGACACCCATGCTTAGTCATTCCAGCTGGTAAAAGACAGTTACCGTCAACTTCTTAACCATTTGGGGGCAAGTGTAGATTAAGACACACCCAAAGTATTTACTGCTCTCTTTTCCTTATGGAGAAAGTTGGTGGGGCAATTTTCAAATTGGAAAGACAAGCAAAAGCTTGGATCACAAACATTAACTCTTATTTCAGATAGGTATGCAGTAATGCTTGCCGACAGATTTGCCAAGCAACTAACTCAATACAAATGGAAGGGAATGGAAACTTTGATGGGAAGAACCACAAGACCCAGAGGTGAGAGATCAGATCCCACAAACTCAGCACTGTGTCTCCTACACTGGAGGATGTAAAGGGAGTGTAAGACCCTTTAAGGATGCATCCTCCAGCTGAGGAAACACGACCAATACATAAAACGTTTAGACAGCCGGCTGGCTAAATGGAGTGTGTGTGTGTGTGTGTGTGTGTGTGTGTGTGTGTGTGTGTGTGGCGGTGGTGGTGGGTTCCAGCCCCACCCCTGCTACTTAGGACAAGCCATGTAACTCTTCCGGGTCTGATTCCTCCTCTTGGAAACAGGGGCAATGCTTGTGAACGCTGTAAGGAGGGATTACATGGGATTTGAAAATGCTTTGTGAGTTGTAAAGTGTGGTATAAATAGTAAGAATTCTTATTACCGATTCTGAATACAGAAGGAGAAAGGAAATGGCAGCATGTAGGCAAACGTGAGCTTTCTCTGAAAAACAGAAACATAATCAAGTGCCCTTGCTCAAACTCACCAATGACTCTACACTGCCTAAAGCCAGGAGTGGCCAACTGTACCCTACTCCTTAGGCCAAATCTGTTCCATTGCCTACCTTGTACATTTAAGTTTTATAGGAATACAGACACGGCCATTTGTTGACATATTGCCTACAACTGCTTTCTTGCCACAATGGCAGAGTTTGAATAGTTGCAGCAGAAAGCTTATGGCTGGTGAAGCTAAAAATATTTACTATCTGGCCTTTTACGGAAAAAAAAAAAAAAAACCCACTGACTCCTGAAGCAAAGGACAAAGTCCAAACCCCATCTGAAACATAAAGTACCTCTGGAGCACCCTGATACAGCAGCATTTGAGTACACGAAATGAATCAAGTGTCCTCCTCTGAGTCAACCCCGTCTGTACCACTTCCCAGGGACTGATTCCACGTAACACGGCATTACCAGGTCCCTTCTTAGTCCCATGATAGAGCATAGGCCTTATTCTTCTTTATAATCTCCATGGTGTTTATCACAGTGTCAAGATCATAACAGATTCTCAATAAAGTTTAACCGAATTGAATGTGAATCATAAACAGAGCCAGCATAATCTACTAAGGGACATGGTTTATTCATCACAGAAAACTACTGAAAATATATCATTGATAAAAGAAAAAGGAAGCAAGTTAATTTATTTGCTCTTAAATTAGTTACACAAACATTTGTGCCACGTGTGCATGCTAAGTCACTTCAGCCATGTCTGACTCTGTGCAACACCATGGACTGTAGCCCTCCAGGCTCCTCTGTCCATGGGATTCTCCAAGCAAGAAAACTGAAGTGGGTTGCCGTGCTCTCCTCCAGGAGATCTTCCCCACCCAGGGAGCAAACCCGCGGTTCTTATGCCTTCTGCATTGGCAGGTGGGTTCTTTACCTCTAGCACCACCTGAACCAACTACAAAACTATCATCTGCCATAGAAGCTAAGGCAAATGAAAGTAATACGGGGTTATATTCATTCCTTTGACAAGAGTTTACTTAGCACTTGTTCTCTCTCAAGCTGGAGGTAGGCGTTCAAGTGGACTGTGACCACGTTCCTTTGTAGTCTAACTGAGGAGCCTGACTGTCACCAGATAATAACTGTAAGGGAGACATATGAAATACGTCTCCAAGTTTATATGAAATATAAACGGTACAGAGAGATGGACAGAATTCCTGGGAATGCCATCCTTGTGTATTCTCTCTTATAAATTCACCTACAGTTTACTCTCCCACAAGAAAGTGCGTGGGCCCACATTACTTATACGAGATCAGAGTCTCCAGTTGGTTTCTGTGTTAAAAGCTAACAACTGATCATTTTATATGGATTATCTCAAGTAATCCTCACAACCACTCTATGTGGTGTCATGAAGGCCAATCACTTATTTCAGATCAACAGTCAGAAAGCAGAAGATTCTAGTCAAAATCAATCAGAATGAAACTTATGTACCTAAAGCCTTCACTGTATAGCCTAAATACATGCCAGAGAAGAGACCTGGGAGTCTATTTCAGACAAAGTCTAAAATTGAAGATCTACAGAGATAGGACTAAGTGTCTCTGTACTTACTGACACCAATTTCATGAGGAACATCTGATATAGTTTGTGTCAATAAGTCAATAATCAAGAGAAGAGAGAATGAAGCATTGAAAAGATCTGCAATGACCCCCAGACACCTTAGGGAACAATGCTGGACCTTGGCCAGGATATCCAGTAAGCCCTAACTGCCAAGGCCCAGGCAAACTCCCTATCAGTTAAGGGCGAGCCAGGAGCCTGAGACCTGAGGGCTACGGAAGGCCTTTCCCTTTAGCCAGCGCTCCTCCTTGGGACACGTCTGTGCAGAGGTCATGGTGCGCATGGCGGGAAAAAGATGCTAAGTCACTTAGTCGTGTCTAACTCTACGCAGCCCCATGGACTGTAGCCTGCCAGGCCACTCTGTCCATGGAATTTCCCAGGCAAGAACATTGGAGTGGTTGCCATTTCCTTCTCCAATGTAAATATGCAGTTTTTTAAAGGTGGAAATGTTTGTATTTTCTAAGCTTCCTAGGTCATGTCTAGGACACGAGAGCTTTCACTCTTGTGAAAGCTTAATTGTTCACATTGTCCCTTTCAGTTTTTCATTGTTTACCTATACGAAATGTCATATAAAACAAAAAAGCACAGAGAAAACGCCCAATCTCGAATAAGTATCATAGTGAGAATGAGATACAATTTCCCTCCCATTTTATTAGTAATGATGAAAAACATCATCAGAAACTGACCAAACAGTGACAAAGAGGCTCTGGTGAAAAGGCTTTCTCATGCAGCCAATAGTAGGGCTGTCCATTGGTAGAACTTTCTGGAAAGAAAAGAGGTAATATCAATGAAATGTAAAATGCCTTTAATCCACGAACTCTTCTTTCACAAATTTATTCCAAGAAAATAATCAGACAAGTGCTCCAAAGTTCACAGAGAGAATAATGTTATTTATAGGATTATTAATATTATCAAATATTTAGAAACAACCTAAATATCCACAAAAGGATATTATTTGAATAGATCATGCTATAACTAGACAAAAGAGTGCTATTAGCCTACTTAAATGACGGTGCAAATCTATGTGCCATCATGTGGAAATTTTTCCATGTTGTTTACTGGGGAAAAAAAAGGCTTCCTATAAATCTGCATGTATACAGTGTGTCTGCTATGACTGCAAATGTTGCACAGCAAAGTGCCTAGAATGCACTTCACTAAACCATTGGTGCATAGTGGCTCTTTCTGATAGTGAGATATCAGGTGATTTTTTTTTCCTTCCTTTTTTTTATCTACACTATTTGATTTTTTTGCAATGAACCTGTAATGCTTTAAAAATAGAAATCTGTTTTTAAAGATTAAAAGAAAACATGTCAGGAATGTATACATTTCCTAGAGGAAAGGCAAGGTGAAAACCAGAATAGTGGCTGACTTTCAGAAGGAAAATGTGAAAGGACTTTGAGACCTGCCTGACAGCCTAACAAGATTAGTCCTTTCCTAGTTCTGGAGAAGGCAGGAAATCCCAGTGGTTAGGAGCTGACGCTCTAGAGTCGGTCCTTGGGTTCAAAGGGTAAACAGCTTGGGACAAATTACTTAACCTTCTGTGCCTCAGTTTCCTCATTTACAAAAGGCCTGACTGACAGTGCCTGCCTCTAAGACTGTCATGAAAATTATTAAGGACAAAAATAAATGGACACCTATGACAATGCCTGGCACATAGCCAAAGTTCAGTAGATATTAGCTCTGATGAAAACCAGCTTCAGAAAATCGTAGCCTAAGTGATCTGTGACCTGAGCTCTGTAATGAGGACTTTGCATGCACGGTCTCATTACCTCTCCCATCAGACCCACATAAATGCAGTGTCTACGCTCTATGTCATCTCCATTTTACAGATGAAAACCATGAGGTTAGGAGAGAATAAATACTGTCCCAAATCCTTCAGCCAGGAAGGGACAAGGATTTGAGCCCAGAATATGAGGAGTGATTCTAGAACCTCATTACAGGTTGACAGTTTGTTAGCATTAGATGGACCCTTTCCTCTTTCAGGACGTGCCACCACCTGCACCAGCCTCACTGGGTTAGCTGGCCCTCTTAAGGTAGCTGGGATCTGGGAAAGCCAAAATCGCTATCAGCATCATCCGGTAATTCCTGGGAAGAGTAGAACACTGGGAATCAAGGCTTAAGCTGCACCCCCAAAATGGGTGCCCCCAGCAGCAAGTGGAGAACATCTTGGGAGCAAAGCACCCATGCTTAGAGAAGCCAGAGGTTTTGATCTCTATGATGAGGCTGAGTGCCACAGACGGAATATTCCCTCGAAGACACCCAAACACGGATGGACTATTTTATCACTCTCATAGTCTTAAAATCCTTTGTTCAACACACAAAGGCTTCACACTTGCCTCATTTCACCTCATACTTGAAGCAAACAGATTCACTTGCTCTGGACAGGCCAGGGCACAGTCCCCTGCATCTCGAAGACCTGCACAGGTCTTCAAACTCTGAATTCAAATCACTACCCTGAACACCAGGAAGATCCCAAGAGGACAAAATCATCACTTTATGGGTAAGAACCCCGACTTTGGAAACACAGAATCCTGGGTTCATCTCTCAGCTCCTCCACTGGGTACTTAATATCTCTGAGCCTCAGTTTCCTCATCAGTCCACAGTGGATCATAAAAATCTCAGTTTTGTTCTAAGGATTAATGAGATAATGCAATATTGGGAAAGCAGCAGAGTCCACGTTTAAGAGCACAGACTCTGGTGCCAGACTATTTAAGTTCAGACTTTGGCTCTGTCACAAGCTGTGTGTCCTTGGGCCCCAGCATATTCGAACTGTAAAATGGGGATTATAAGAATATCCACCTCTGTAGGGCAGGGAATGAATGAGCTACGGCTTTAAAAGTGCTTAGAACAGCACCCGGTGCATTAGTGAGTACTTGATAAACAAGGGTTGTAATGAAATGCAAGTAAAACTCACAGCACAGTAAAAATAAATGGTAACTCTTATTATTACAAGGTACACTTTCCATGGAGAATTTTATGCACATTTATCTCCTAGAAAGCAATTAAAAATGAAAAACCTAGGTGAATATCTTGTTCTCTAGCAAGTGTTTCAGTCCTAGCAGAGAGAAGTCATTATCTGATTGCCTAGCAGAATTCCCTATGATCCCCATCCCCATTCCCAGGCTCTTCTCAGCTGTATTCAGCCATCCTCTCTGAGTAAATACTCGTTAAGTACTCACAGTGAGCCTGAAGGAGGGCTAGAAATATCTAGTGGTTTTAAAAAAAAAGGCTTCAGCTCCTGACACTGTGCAGCTTACAGGGTAGTGGGGGAGATGAAGATTAAATAAATACATAGACAAATGATTATTTGGGGATAATAAAATTGGTGTTTTAAAGAATGTGATACAAAGATATTGAATCTAAGGGAGGTCCTGATATAATCTAGCACCAGAGGTATGTGTGAGGGGGGAGTCATTTGAAAGACATTTAAGCTGGGGTTTCACGGATGAATAGGAGTTGGCTGGGTGAGTGCCTGGGAATGAAAGGAGGAGATAATTCAAGCAGACAGGCATTTTGCTTCAAGGCCTGGCAGCCACAGGTGCCTGGCTCTCTAGGGGAACAGACACAAAGGCAGCAAGTTGACTTCCTCTAGACACCCCACTCAGAAGACCTCAGCTGGGAGGCTGGAGTTTGGAGAGAAACCCAGGCCCACAGGAACTGAGTTCTCAGCTGCATCTGTTGTCTCTTCCTTTTCAGACTCTCTTGCGTGCTGATCAAGACTGCCAGGTCCTTGACCCCAACCCCAACTGAGCAAAGTTTTGGGCTCAGATACCCAGAGGCTGCTAATGTGGCTCGCTTTTCCCACACATGAACTTCAGCCAAGACGCCACGACAGGGACTCCACCCTCTGAATGCCCCCTGGACGTCCATGTCACACCCCACTGGGTTCTGTGAGGCCATTTAGGAAGATAAGCTTTGCTCACTGAAGAGAAAGGAGACAGCATGAAAGAAAACAATGGCCTCAAAGGAGGAACCTCTGATTGACATAAATGGGGATGTTCCATTAGGAGCATCATGTGCCAGTAAAGAAGCCACGCCCCAGGTCCTTTATTTCTCCACCTGTTTACATGTGATGGAAAGAAGATGTGTGTAAGGCTCCTGTAGTTTCACACTGGGAATTGATGCTCCCGGAAAGGAAGCCGTATGCTCCAGATGCAACAGGTTTCTTTTGGAATTCACCCATTGGGAGTCTGGCGCTCTCCTCTAAATGGGACTTTCGTTGTCTTTTTGTTCAAGACCTCAAGCTTCTTCCAGGATCAGAACTGCCAGCCAACCTCCTCTGATAAACAGCCCACCAGCTCTCATGGTAGACCAGAGGTTTAATAATTAGCCTAACTCCTTGTTTATCTAAGTGGTAATTACCACTGAGATGGAATAATATTTTAACTGCAGGGGAAGCCTTATGGAGACCCCCCTCCCCTCTAAGTAAAACTTACTGGCTGGGAATGGCCAACAGAGCTGCCCATACTCAGAGGCAGAGATGCTCTGAGGTCTGAGATGCTGTCATTAGCTGCTGCTCCAAAGACCTAAGGAAATGTGCCCAGAAGACGTGTATGGTCCTAATCCTTTCAACTGAGGCTCAATGGCCCAGCAAAGTATGAAAGTGAGGCCTGTGCTTCTGAAACGTAACAGTCTAGAGTCTGTGGAGCTGGTGAAGCAACCTCACCACCGCAGGAGCAAATCTCAGCAGGTCCGATTCAAGGAGGATGGCACCAGTAAGACTCCGCCTGGTCTAGCTGAGGTGGATGTCCAGACGTCTGAGGACCCGGCTGTAATGGGCAAGACTCAGGCCTCCAGGCACCATCACCTTCCCACCTACTCGCTCTCCTTTCCCAGGTCCCAGAAGGCAGGGGGCTTTCGGAACATTGCAATCCAAACGTCCCCTAGTCTCAGGAAGCATTTCCCAGTTTTCAAAAGGAAGAGACTCACAGCTAGCAAGTCCCTGGTGGAAATGCCGACAGCATCCCAAAGTGCCATCCAGGTGAACGGCAATCTCTCTGAGCAGGACATTGTGTCCTCTGAACTTGCCTACTTACGGCTGGCTCAGCATCTTGAGGATGGGCCTCGAAGGGTCAAGGTGTCCCACCCGTTTCTCCCTAGAATGTCCAAGGTGCAAAGCAATGGGCCCATGAGCCTATGCTTTGAAGCTGGGACATGGAGAGCCTTGGAGAAAGTAACAGCTGCCATTCAGGTCCCAGATGATATTTACCACAGTCCTACCTGGGCAGGAAAGGAGTCCACTTTGAGCCCAGACCGGTCTGCTGAGATTAGCAACTCCATACTCCCTTTGGTTAACAGGCGTCCAGGTGATGGAAGAAGAGAGCTGCCACCAGATTCAGAAAGAATCCCCTCCTGCTTAGATGCCCCCAGTAGAGCCAATCACACACCTGGCACAGGGAACTCACAACCCGAATTGCTTTTGCCCAAAGATAACTCCGATGACAAAGATCTTGGCCCTCTGTCATCCAGGTCAAAGGAAAGGTGTGCTCCCTCACATCCACGGACTCACAGCTCCCCTCCACCTGGCTCCCAGAGTCAGCCAGCCCAACCAGGGGGCGCTTCAGACTGTTCTTCACTGAGTAACAATTACCAGGATCTGCAGTCACTCCAAACTAACAGTGAGTCAGGATCTGCCCCTGTGTGCCAGGAGCAGACGGCAAAGAACCCCATCAAGTCAGATATCCCAGAGCTTCAGAACTGTCCAGGAAGCGGTCACCTCCCCACCTCTCTCCCCAACAGGGAGACCAAGCAGCAGAGAGTGACTGGCGGGATTAACCCAATTCACCTGGCACAGGGCGAGCTCTGCGACCTCCAGGGCAGGCTGCAGTCTGTGGAGGAGTCTCTGCACTCAAACCAAGAGAAAATTAAAGTCCTTTTGAATGTAATTCAAGACTTGGAGAAAGCTCGAGCTCTCACAGAAGGGTAAGGTGGATTTGGGGGAGCGGGTGCAGGGTAAAGTCATTTGGGAGGATAGGGGCAGAGAGAGACCCTTGCCTTCCATTAGTAAAATGTCTCCAAAATGTTTGAAATTCTATCATTTCCCCAAATTATAAGCAATGGTCTCCCTTTGTTTGGACCGGGCTTCACTGGGGTGTGGATTCGGTGGATTTCCACGATGATTGGTTTTTATTTCCAAATGACAACAGATTGGAGAAAGGGGACAATGAAGCAGCAAGGTCAAAAGTTACTTTTTATTAAGATGTGGGTCCAGTCAATAAACGAGAAGGGAGAATGACAGTCTGCAGGTTCTGCCCCAACCCTATCCCTGTAGGGCATTACTGCATTTGCACAGTATTTCAGCTATCTGTGTGTTTGTCACAGAGGACTTGAGGTAGCCACCGAGCTTACTGTTGACCTTCCCCTCCACTGACCACTTTGAAGGCTTGAGCCAGTCCCTCATGGACCAGCTAAAGTAGGAACCGAAATGAGATCATAATTCCACAAAGAGAAAGAAGCTTCAAAATGCTTTCCTGGGTGACTCAGCATCCGTCTGAGGACAGGAAGGCAGTTATTTGTTTAGGTGTGGGATGCTCCTTCCTTGAAACAGTGCTCCCTAAAGACTGAGAAAAAGGAACGGTGAAAGCTAATCAACAAAAGGGTAGGAAAAAGAAGAATTAATTAACTAGCATTTGCTGCTGTGAATCAGAGTCAACACCGCCTTACAAGAGAGAAGGGCTGTGGCGAGACAGGGAGAAATGTATGACCTAAAGGGGTCAGGAGTGTTAATCATCTTCCTCTACTCATTTGCAGAGTCCCTCAGTTTCCCCATTTATCATGTAGGGGTAAGAATAACTGACCCATCTCAGAGGATTTTTGTCAGCGTGAAGAAAATCCAGATCTCAAAGTGTTTAAACATCTATAAAGCATTCTAGAAACGTGAGATCCTATTAATATGGATGTCTTGTTTCTTTGCTTGCAATGATCATGAACCTTCAGACTTTGGAAATCATGAGAAGGACAATGCTGTGCTGCAGGAAATGAGTCTGTAGAATGCGTGCATCCCAGGGGGCGTTTGCCCATAGATTTATCTAGCAAATGCTCTATTTTGCAGGCGCAACTTTTATCGAACTGGCCAAGATCTCAACAACTGCAGCACCTGCCAGAACACGGCATGCATCATATACAGGTACCCGGCCACAACTGAAACCTGCCCTGTAGAGCACAGAAGTTGCGGGGTCCACGGAACACTCTTCAAATCTCTCTTAGATGCAGAAAGTCAAGAGAGGGGCAAACACAGAAGGCCTTTGGATACATAAGACAAAAAAAGAAAACAGGGTTGTTTGGCTATGAAATCTTAACATCTGGTTTCAAAGGGGCATTGTTCTGTTTCCTCACAATAAGGTGTATGAGCAAATCCTTTTGAGATCATCACCCTCCCCTTCCTGAATGCTAAGCACAGGCGCCTTGCTGAGCTCTGCATGTCCCTTTGTATCTCATTTCACAGTACACCTCTTAAAGGAGGTGTTCACGTCCTCAGGGAAGTTTAGTCATTTGGCCCCACTCACATATAGCATTTTCAGAGAGCTGAAGGGGATCTCAAATCAAATATTCAGGGACTCAGGACTCAGATCCGTATCTTTCTGATACCAAGCCCTATTTATGATCCTGATTGTTGTACCGCACATCCTACCCCTCCACAGTAACTACCACACGCCAAGCAATTACAATATGTCAAGAACTGTGATAAGCACTGTATATTCAGTTCTAAGGACATTGCTTCTTTCCAGCAAGAGGTAAGGTTGCTGCATTAGAGTGAACTTTTAGAAGAAATAGAAGGGAAACGTCATACAGTGGTAGGAGCCCTAAACTAGGAGTCCGAACCCCCCAAACTACATCTACTAACGTCTGTGGTTCAGTTTCCTCATCTGCAGAGTGGAAAGAGTTATTCCTCTTGAGTGCCGCCATGAGGAATAAATGACACGTCAATGCCTTTTATAACAGTAAAGTGAAAGTGAAGTCGCTCAGTTGTGTCTGACTCTTTGCGACCCCATGGACTGTAGCCTACCAGGCTCCTTTGTCCATGGAATTTTCCAGGCAGAAATACTGGAGTGGGGTGCCATTTCCTTCTCCAGGTTATAACAGTAAACTTCTGTATAAATCTAGGCGTTTATTCCTGTTATTACTGGATCAGTCAATGCCCATTTAGCTGGTGGTCTACTTTCAGTGGCACAGTGGAAAAGTGGTCAAAAGCAGTCATTTCAGGTGATGGTTTCTAATTCTGTTTGACAAAAGGATATAGTGTGATTTTCTCTATTACTTTTCTCTCTTGATGAGAAAGGCAGCTAGGGTCTGAGCAAACTGAAGCCCGACTGGGTTGCCTGTGTTTGTTTGTTTGTTTTTAATGTCTCACTCTCTCCAGTAGAACCCTGAGATTTCACCCTAGCAAGGGATGGGCGCCAGGAGGTCAGGGGCTCCTACTTCAGGTGAGGTGTTGGACATTTTCTCACTGAACCGTCAATTCTTTAAACCTAAAAGTCACAGGACCACAAAGTGTTTTCATCAAATACCAGGAGCTCAGGATTGCTCAAAAAATATGCCCTTTACCTTAGTGTGAAATATCTCCTTTTAAAAGGGAGCTCTGGAAAAGGCTTGGGCATTGGAAAGAATAATTAAGGAGTCTCATCAATTGTTTACCTTTGTTCCTTCTTTTTTCTTAATATCTCCTATTTTAAGCAAATTTCCTATCACCAGGAGGGCAAAACTCATTAAATGTCTAGATTCAGGGAGGACAAAATCTTTTCCTCCTAAACAAAAAATATATACAGATATTCAAAAATAATTTTCTTTTTTAAATATAAATTTATTTATTTTAACTGGAGGTTATTACTTTATAATATTGTATTGATTTTGCCACACATCAACATGAATCCGCCACAGGTATACACGTGTTCCCCATCCTGATCCCTGCCCCCGCCCCCTGTCCTCCCTGTACCATCCCTCTGGGTCGTCTCAGTGCACCAGCCCCAAGCATCCAGTATCCTGCATCGAATCTGGACTGGCGGTTCGTTTCATATATGATATCATACAGGTTTCAATGCCATTCTCATTTAAAGTTTGAAAAGTCTCTTTTTCCCAGCAGCCAAATGATGTATTTCCTATTATCTTAAGATGACTTTCTGTTTAGCTTCTGTGAGTTAAAGGGACACACGATCATTTTCCCACCTTCTGTGAGTTTCATGCCCTGGCCTTGGGCAAATCCTTTCTGACCTCGAGTTTCCTTATCCGAAAAATGAAGGCCTTTGACCAGATGGCCCTGATGGTCCCTCTCAGTTCTGACATTCTGCTGTTCCAGGTTGAATTAAAAGTGGTAACATTTGCCTAAACTACAACCTTCCAACCAATATGAGAATATTTACATTTTCCTCGTACGTACTTCAAATGTCCCAAGCAAACAGTCTAAATCCACCCCTGAATGGGTTGGCAAACCTTCATCTACACATCCCTTTCCAGTTTTCCAAGAAGAGTGGCCACTGCGTGTATCTACCCCTCATTACCATTCAAAGCCAGACTGCTCTCCCAGACAGTTTCTATATCGTTGTGTCTAAGCCATTGTGAAGGAACAGGCAATTAGTCTGATGAAAGCAAAGAGATCAGTACAAGAGCCCCATCACAGTAACAGAGGGAAGATGAGAGTTGTCATTTTTTTTTCTTTTTTAACATTTCAAATGACTTCAAACCCTGTGTTGTGTCCTGGACAGTCAGATCTTGCAAACTAGTATATAAGTGATGTGAAACAGTCAGCCTCAGGCCCTGCGCAGCTGCAGGCTCTCTCTCTGATGACGGATGGACGCCCAGTGCATGTCACTGCACATAAAGCACATGAGCGCATCATGGACTGCCTGCGGGGTCTTCTTCCCCGGAGATGTTGTAGCTAAGTTAGCAATCCATAAGGTTTTCTAAGTGGCTTCATCAGCTGAAGGCTATGGCTATGCTACTTGCTTCCATCAAGACAAGTGGGGTCAAGGGTTCCATCCGAATCATCCTCTCAGCTTCAAAAGGCGTCTTCTGCCCACTGCTCCTCAAAGCCTCACTGGCTTTCTTCTTTCGAAGGTGCACTGTAATAGATCCTCCCTTCCCAAGGAGAACAGCACCAAAACAGATGCCCAGAGATGTCATGCGTGCCTCTCGGGGCCTTCCATACACCAGGAAGAATAAACTCCTTGGAGCTCTGACTGCTCTGGGACCCCAGGGGAAGGGAGCGGGAACTGGCTCTATGCCTCAAGCTGGTTCCAGGCTGTTAGTTCCCAAACACTCTCCTCACCTCTCCTTAGCACTACTCCTAGGACAAGTTACTGAGAGGGTTTCTGAATGCCTCCTGCGGTACTCAAAATTAAATAGCATGGAATTACTTAGTGAGAAGGTTGTTCTCTTTTCAAATTGATTTCAATTCTTCTGATTTACCTAGAGGGAAAAATCTGAGTTTGGTGCTAGAATGTCTTCAAAACCCTTCTAACGCTTACTTATCACAGTTCTTTGCTAACAGTGAGCATGTTTCAAGTTCATAGCCATGGGCAAGCAACAGTTCCCAACCAAAATGTAATCATTTCTAATTCTTTATGGAAGCTTTTAACTTTCAAAACTAATCCTCCTATATATTCACTGTTATGCAGGTCTCCATTTTCAAAAGATATATTGCCTGCGTTGTATACATGTTTTTTAGTATAAACAATGAATTGATTTAAAGAGAAAAAATTAAGTACATAATTGTGCAAGTGGTGTGGGGAGTTTCACCAAAACCCTGCAGGTGATAAACGGTGATTACAATTGGGAAAACAGTGCCCTAAGGAATCCTCTTCCTTTCCTCTTCTCAAGGTCACGAGCTCTGTCCAAACCACATCCCTCCTCCTGCTCTCAGCCCAGTTTTTTCTCCTCCAGCCATATCTCCCTGCACTTCATCTTCATAGTCACTCAAAAAATAAGCACGGAGCCTCTTTGGAGGTCTTTGACTACGCCGATCATACATTTATTTTATGGATGTAGCTCCCAAGAAAATGTCTACCTGGTTTAAGTTAAAATGCCTCAAATGTTTTAAGGGAAAAGAATTGGAAGTTTTGCTCAGAAAGAAAAAATTTCTCCTATCATCCAGGTGTGTTTCTTAGGAAATGGAAATAAAGAGAAGATAGCAAACAAAACCATTCTGAATGGACGAAGGGAGAGACTGGCCACCTAAGATGTGAAAGGGGAGAAGGGGGAGGGGAGAAGATGACAGAAGAGCTCTCATTTGCTAGAGAGACAAGGGTCTTCCTAGACAGGCTGTCTGCTTAGACAGGCTGTCTCCTCTTCTCATCCTCAGCCTCTGTGCATGGCTTCAGCGGCATTCATGGAGTTTAGTATCAGTGACATCACCTTCCTCTACCTTCTCTTTTACGAGTGCTCTCTCTTTATATATATATGTATACATACATATATATATGTATAAACTACCCACGAATCTTTCCACCTTGATATCTCAAATGTACCTCAAATTATCAAGTTCACCATGTACATTCCACTCCTTCCCAAGAAGGAGCCCCTTGGCG
The DNA here is from genome assembly GCA_006410875.1 of Neotragus pygmaeus. Lineage (NCBI taxonomy): Eukaryota > Metazoa > Chordata > Mammalia > Artiodactyla > Bovidae > Neotragus > Neotragus pygmaeus. The sequence continues at coordinate 1,051,828 of SJYV01016142.1, read as the reverse complement.
AGCACATTCCACTTCTATACCACTTCTCTTACGACAATGGAACACAGTGTTTATGAGTTTCTTTCCTTCGGCAGAAGACCAGCATCTCAAAGTCATGGCCAGTGTCTAATACACAGTTAGTGACCAGTAGAACCCTCAAAGAAGGGAATGGCTATACTGACTGGGGTGGGTGGAGGATGAAAAGCAGTGGCAGGCTTGAGACAGCTATTTAGATGGTCCTAAAGTCAAGGGGGGCTTCCCAGGTGGCACTAGTGGTAAAGAATCTGCCTGCCAACGCAGGAGATGTGAGAGACTCAGGTTCAATCCCTGGGTCAGGAAGATCTCCTACAGGGAGGGCATGGCAACCCACTCCAGTATTCTTGCCTGGAGAATTCCATGGACAGAGGAGCTTGGAGGGCCACTGTCCATGGGGTCACAAAGAGTTGGACATGACTGAGTGACTAAACAACAACCAAAGTCAAATCAGTGTGACAACTTTTGTGTGTCCTTACCCTTGGGCGGGGAAACAGAAGGTCTTAATTAACCAAATAATTTTATTAGGGAAGGAAGGCTTCTGTGCAGCAGGTCTTCAGTAGATCTCTTGGAACTGAATCAAACAATGACTGAATGTAGTACATGGATTTCCAGTTTTCAAATATCGGGAACACTACAAGATGGAACCTAATCAAGCCTTCCTGTGATGACTCAGAGAACTTGTTGCAGTTCACAAGACACTGGGATCCTTGTTGATCACGGACTTCCAACACTCTTGCCCAGTACTTCTGTACCAACTGTGGTAGGAAAGCAAAGTCTGATTTGTGGAAAACTGAACACTCCATCCAGGCCATCCCGTCTCCCTTCTACAGTGTCTGAACCGCACCAGTGATCTCTTCGGAAGAAGGAACTAAGGCACTAGGTCTGCAGGTTCTCTTAGTTAAGCATCAAAACCCAGTGTAGTAGATAGAATGATGTCCACCTGAGATGTCCACATTCTAATTCCTGGACCCTGTGAATACATCCCCTCACCTGGTAAAAGGGACAGGGCAGGTGTGATTAAGGATCTTAGAGGACAGGATGAGTAGCCTGGGGGTCCAGGTGAGCCTGTGTGATCATATGGACCCTTACAAGGGAGAGATGAGGACAGGAGAGGGAGACTCAGAGCAGGAGATGAGGCAGCAGAAGCAGAGGTAGGAGTGATGTGGTCACAAGTTAAAGGAGGTGGGCAGCCTCCACGGGCTGGGAAAGGCAAGGGACGCCCTCTCTTCTGGAAATGCCAGAAGGAACACAGTTCTGGTGACACCTCCGTTTACAGTTCTGGAGGACTTCTGACCTCTGGCTCTCTAAGAGTAAAATTTGTGTTTTTTTAATACTTTGGCCACCTCATGTGAAGAGTTGACTCATTGGATAAGACCCTGATGCTGGGAGGGATTCGGGGCAGGAGGAGAAGGGGACGACAGAGGATGAGATGGCTGGATGGCCTCACCGAGTCAACGCACATGAGTCTGAGTGAACTCCGGGAGTTGGTGATGGACAGCGAGGCCTGGTGTGCTGCAATTCATGGGGTCGCAAAGGGTCAGACATGCCTGAGTGACTGAACTGAACTGAACTGAAACCCACTAAACTTGTGGTAACTCATTTCAGCAGCAGTAGGAAATGAATGCACCTGGATTAAATCCTCCTAATTTATAAACTACTCNCCTCACCGAGTCAACGCACATGAGTCTGAGTGAACTCCGGGAGTTGGTGATGGACAGCGAGGCCTGGTGTGCTGCAATTCATGGGGTCGCAAAGGGTCAGACATGCCTGAGTGACTGAACTGAACTGAACTGAAACCCACTAAACTTGTGGTAACTCATTTCAGCAGCAGTAGGAAATGAATGCACCTGGATTAAATCCTCCTAATTTATAAACTACTCACATCTAATTAGAGGTTGGTTTATTTGACTTTGATGATTTTTACAACTCTGACAGCTAAGGGAAGACAAGGATCTGTTGGGATGAAAATTAGGGAAAAGAAATGAGAGCTGCCATTTACTGGGGGCTTGCCAGTGGCACTAGCGGTAAAGAATCTGCCTACCAAAGCAGAAGACATAAGAGATACGGGTTTGATCCCTGGGTCAGGAAGATTTCCCGGAGGAGGGCATGGCAACCCACTCTAGTATTCTTGCCTGGAGAATCCCAAGGACAGAGGAGCCTGGTGGGCTACAGTCCATAGAGTTGCAAAATGTCAGACACGACTGAAGTGACTTAGCATGCACATATGCACCAATTACTGGTCATTGTAAATGCTTTTGTTTTCATATCTGATCCCAACCACCAGATGAGATAGATAAAAATACTCCTATTTTACAGGTGAGGTAACTGAGGTTCAGGGACTTGCACGTTATTCATGTTAGACAATGGAGACTGAGATTGAGAGAGGCACTTGAACAATTGTTCTAAAACTAATAAATGGCAATATCAAGATTGGAACTCAGTCCTGTCTGCCTGTTGGTTAGATTCCATGGCATGCTGCCTTCAGAGGCCAGGCCTGCTTGAGGGTTATCAGGGCTCAGTGGAATGTTGTATGGCTGAGTTCTCCTCGGCCAAGGGCATAGTTAGGATGTGTGTTTATGATACAAGACATAAATAGTGTTCTCAAAGAGGAAAGCAGGCCATCTGCAGCAGTCTCAAGTATCTGTGAATACTTGTTGCTGGCCTTCAAGCCCCAATCCTGCTGGCTCAGAGAGGTGGGGAGGAGGATGGGGATCTGTAAGTACAGCCAGCCTCCCGGGAAAGTCTGGTCCCGAAGAAGTTCGAGAAACATTCAACTAGGTAAATTCAGAGTCTTGAAAGGAGGTGGTGGCAGTTGATTTACTAGAAATGTTTGTGACATAGAAAGCTCTTCCTGATAAACTAGCCCAGAAACTAGCTTTTGTTTTAAATGCATCATTGGAGAGATGCTTTACCTTTCTGTTTGGCTTCAGTTACAGGGTTAGTGGTCATGGACAGACCTGACTAAAGGGCACAGGTGAGGGTGGAGGAAAAGGGAAAGGGAAAGGAGAGGGGCTTGTTCACAGAGTGAGCGTGTCTTATGATGCCTCCTATTTGCAGTGAGAAGAGAAAACAAGCTTCTGCTGGTCCACGTCGGGGCCAGGCTCTCATCTTGCATTATTTAGGGGGTTCATTTGTAGTCTCTCCTTCCTCCCACACCTCCTAGCTCCTCAGACCTCATCTGAGAGCAGAAACAGAATGGCAATCCCTGATTACTTTCCTCCTCCAATTAAGGTGCAGACCAATTAAAGCCCAATTCTGCTCCCAGGCCAGGAGCCCAGATGCTAGGAACTGCCCTCTGGGTTGTCCTGGAGGAGCAATTACAAATGCCTGCCAGGTTGGGCATGCAGAGTGCCATCCCATGCCACCCACCCCGTTTCAGGGAGGGGTAGTCATGCAGGCTCCTGACCCAGGGCATGTTCATGAAGCATCCTATCATTTCCTCAAACTCTACAGACCATAGGCTGCCTTTTTTTTTTTTTTTTTTTATCATTACTGATTCCTCCACTGCTATGATCCTCCAAGCGAGGCAGAGGAAGTTAGGGAGATACAAAAGGAGATTTGCCGCCAGCACCTTCCTTTGTCCCTGGCAACCAGCATCCCGGTTCTTGTGCCCTCTCACTGCTTTGACACTCAGAACCTATCATAAGGAGTCTCTCTGGAACACAGGGCAAAGCCATACAGCTGTGTGCCCTGTAGGAGAAAGGCCAGCCAAACCTTCATCCAACTAAGGAAAGAGGCTCCGGAGGGCTACACGAGTCCCCTGGGGTTGTGCAGTCAGAGGTGCCAAGAACCTTCTTGAGTTTCCTTTGATGGTTAAGTAGTTTGGCCACTGGGCCTTGGCCTTGCCTGCCACTTAAAGCTATCACCTAACCAGAGAAAACGGCATTTCACTAGAAACGCAATATGCCTGGGTCTGTGAATTTGTTTAAGATGCTCTCTGAGCATGGAGCCAGGGGACTGTGAGAGCCTTGTCTTCCAGCCACAGTCCTCTGTCTGGCCAGCAGAGAAGTCTGCGGTGAAACGTGATTACAGAGCGCACAGCATAGGAGTGTGTGTTCCTTCTAGTAATCACAATGCTTTTGCTGCCGTCGTGTCATTGCAGTATGGACTGATCAGTGTTCAGTTCAAATGCAGGAACATGAATGTTAATGGCAACACTTTACAGCACCCTTCAAACAACTGCCACCAAACACAGCTCAAGCGGTCTCTCTTGAAAACAGGCATAAAGTTTGAGGGATGTCGTGGAAACTTCTCTGAGCCTTGACAGCTTGGTCTCCCAGACATTTGCCATTAGCTCCCATTTCTCTCAGTATGTTTTACCCCTTTCTTCTTTTCCCTCGAATAGAAGGGGAAAGAAGAGGATTTATAGCATCAGCAATTTGTCTGCAATAAAAACGAAACCTATTTTAATGCATTAATAGCTAAACAGGCTAAAACATGCCATAAATATAACATCAAGCATGCTGAGAATTTCACAGGAGTAACAAATGGATGGCTGCTGGCATGCGGGCCACAGTTGACCACAGAATGGCCCAATCTTTATTTCTCCGTCAAGCTAATGCTACAATCATTACGATGTGTTGGTTCAGGCACTGTGCCAGGCATTTTACTAAACAGTGTACACGTATCATCACTTTTCAGACTAACAAGAACCCTTAAATACGGGTCTGGTTATTATTCCCATTTTACAGACGAGGAAACGGAGACATGGGCAGGCCCTGTGATTTGTTCAGGATCCAGCAGAGCTAGGGCTTAAACCAGTCCCTTTGTCAGAAGGCATTCCTATCCCGTCCCCTCTTACCTTCTGACCTTGCACCATCAGTGAATATTTGCATTACAGTTCTCTGAGATGGCCTTATCTTTCTGAGGACTTAATGTGAAGACATTCTCAACACAGAGAATGCCACAGCACCCAGAGTGCAGACCTCTCCCACAGACGGTGATCAGCAGGGTGATTTCTGCAGCATGGCCCTGCTTATTTATGCACCAAGAAGAGAACCTGCAATTCTCCAGGGACTTGTCAGCACAGATGCCCAAGGAGAAGGGGGGTGCTTGCTGGCTTGAAATGGCTGTGATCTGTGAAACTTAAAATTGTATCCTATAAGTAATGAGCACACTGGTCATTAGGAGGAAGTTTTAGAAACAATATTCCTTCCAGGCTGGGGAGAAATTAAAAAAAAAAAAAGGGAACTGAAGTTTCTTTCCCAGACTGTGATTCATCCAGAGACACTTTCCAAAGTGGTGTGATTTATCCAAGTGGACAGGAACCCAACCACCCTCGCTGAACCCATTGATTCTCACAGCTGATTGTTTTAAAAAGAAAGTTGCAGGAGGTCAATAAATGTGTGGTGCACCTGGGTTCTGTGGTGAGAGGGCCCACAGAACACTCCCACAGAGATGAAGAGGTAGAGAGAGATTTGCAAGCGGTTTTGTCTTCAGGGAGATGCCACGGATCATTAGTTTCTCAGCCAACTTTCATAGAGTGTCTGGGTTTATGGTTCGTCCCCATGCCGCTAAGTCACTTCAGTCATGTCCAACTCTGTGCGACCCCATCGATGGCAGCCCACCAGGCTCCCCCGTCCCTGGGATTCTCCAGGCAAGAACANTCATAGAGTGTCTGGGTTTATGGTTCGTCCCCATGCCGCTAAGTCACTTCAGTCATGTCCAACTCTGTGCGACCCCATCGATGGCAGCCCACCAGGCTCCCCCGTCCCTGGGATTCTCCAGGCAAGAACACTGGAGTGGGTTGCCATTGCCTTCTCCATATCTCTTGACAGAAGAGCAAGACGCACCTGCTGAGAAGGATGAGCAAAGGGCCACGGCAGAACTCAGCAGCCTACAGTCAGACCCAGCACTGCAGAGCCCAGGCACCACCTGGAGTACGCAGCCTCCTTGGGGTGTCTGTCTGCTCCGAGGGCACAGCCTCCCTGTCGGGACATCCTTGCAATCGGGAAATACTGCGGCAGGGTGGGCTGGTCACCTGGGTCCTGAAGGGTCCTCCAGTGGCCCAGCCCGCACTGAGCCTTGTTCCACAGGGAGATGTGAGGTCACTTAGGTGCACTGGGCCAGGGCCGCCATCTCATCCCACACTCATCTGGTAACCAGGACCTCATGCATACTGAATACGACTGTTCTGTCAGCGCTGCGTATCTTAGTGTACAAGCTTTGGAGCCAGGTAGTCTAGGCTCAAATCCTTGCTCTGTCACTTACTAGTATGTGCCACTGGCAGAATATTTAACCTCCTCTTGCCTCAGTTTCCTCACTTGTAACATGAAGATAATGTTTATCTCATGGGTCTGTGAGAATCACATGAGGCATGAGAATTACTAAATTTGTAGTATGATGTATGGAATAGAGTTCATTCCATAAAAGATAGTCCTCCTTCTTCTCCTTTTTCTCCAACCTCTTCTTCATTTAAATCCCCATGTGTCCTCACCTAACACGACCCAGGTTCAGTTCAGTTGCTCAGCTGTGTCCGACTCCTTGCAACCCCATGGACTGTACACACCAGGCTTCCCTGTCCATCAACAACTCCCGGAGCCTACTCAAACTCATGTCCATTGAGTTGGTGATACTATCCAACCACCTCATCCTCTGTTGTCCCCTTCTCCTCCTGCCTTCAATCTTTCCCAGCATCAGGGTCTTTTCCAATGAGTCAGTTTTTTGCATCAGGTGGCCAAAGTATTGGAGTTTCAGCTTCAGCATCAGTCCTTCTAGTAGAAATTCAGGATTGATTTCCTTTAGGATGAACTGGTTGGATCTCCTTGCAGTCCAAGGGACTCTTGAGAGTCTTCTCCAACACCACAGTTCAAAAGCATCAATTCTTCAGCTCTCAGCTTTCATTATAGTACAACTCTCACATCCATACATGACTACAGGAAAAACCACAGCTTTTACTAGATGGGCCTTTGTTGGTAAAGTAATGTCTCTGCTTTTTAATATGCTGTCTAGGTTGGTCATAGCTTTTCTTCCAAGGAGCAAGTGTATTTTAATTTCATGGTTGCAGTCACCATCTGCAGTGCTTTTGGAACCTCCCGAAATAAAGTCTCTCACTGTTTCCATTGTTTCCCCATTTATTTGCCATGAAGTGATGGGACCAGATGCCATGATCTTTGTTTTTTGAACGTTGAGTTTTAAGCCAGCTTTTTTGCTCTCCTCTTTGACTTTCATCAAGAGGCTCTTTAGTTCCCCTTCACTTTCTGCCATAAGGATGGTATGATCTGCTTATCTGATGTTATTGATATTTGACCTGGAAATCTTGATTCTAGCTTGTGTTTCATCCAGCATTTCACGTGATGTACTCTGCATATGAGCTAAATAAGCAGGGTGACAATATACAGCCTTGACATACTCCTTTCCCAATTTGGAACCAGTCTGTTGTTTTATGTCCGGTTCTAACTGTTGCTTCTTGACCTGCATGCAGATTTCTCGGGAAATTCCAAACCACAGTAAGGAATGGTTTGGAATTCCCATCTCTTGAAGAATTTTCCACAGTTTGTTGTAATCTACAGAGTCAAAGGCTTGGCATAATCAATAAAGGAGAAGCAGATGTTTTTCTGTAATTCTCTTGCTTTTTCTATGATCCAAGATATGTTGGCAATTTGATCTCTGGTTCCTCTGCCTTTTCTAAAACCAGCTTGAACATCTGGAAGTTCACGATTCACGTACTATTGAAGCCTGGCTTGGAGAATTTTGAGCATTACTTTACTAGCATGTGAGATGAGTGCAATTTTGCGGTAGTTTGAACATTCTTTGTCATTGCCCTTCTTTGGAATTGGAATGAAAACTGACCTTTTTCAGTCCTGTGGGCACTGCTGAGTTTTCCAAATTTGCTGGCATACTGAGTGTAGCACTTTCACAGCATCATCTTTTAGGATTTGAAATAGCTCAACTGGAATTCCATTGCCTCCACTAGCTTTGTTCACAGTGATACTTCCTAAGGCCCATGTGACCTTGCATTCCAGGATGAATGACTCTAGGTGAGTGATCACACCATCGTGATTATCTGGGTCATGAAGATCTTTTTTGTACAGTTCTTCTGTGTATTCTTGCTACCTCTTCTTAATATCTTATGCTTCTGTTAGGTCCATACCATTTTTGTCCTTTACGTGTCCTTCTTTGCATGAAATGTTCCCTTGGTATCTCTCATCTTCTTGAAGAGATCTCTAGTCTTTCCCATTCTATTTTTTCCTCTATTTCTCTGCACTGATCACTGAGGGACGCTTTCTTTAACTGCATTCAGATGCTTATATCTTTCCTTTTCTCCTTTGCCTTTAGCTTGTCTTCTTTTCTCTCCCCAGACAACCATTTTGCCTTTTTGCATTTCTTTTTCTTGGAGATGATCTTGATCACTGCCTCCTGTACAATGTCACAAACCTCCATCCATAGTTCATCAGGTACTCTGTCTATCAGATCTAGTCCCTTGAATCTATTTGTCACTTCCACTGTATAATCATAAGGGATTTGATTTAGGTCATACCTGAATGGTCTAGTGGTTTTCCCTACTTTCTTCAATTTAAGTCTGAATTTGGCAATAAGGAGTTCATGATCTGAGCCATAGTCTGTTGCTGGTCTTGTTTTTGCTGACTTTATAGAGCTTCTCCATCTTTGGCTGCAAAGAATGTAATCAATGTGATTTCGGTATTGACCATCTGGTGATGTCCATGTGTAGAGTCTTCTCTTGTGTTGTTGGAAGAGGGTGTTTGCTCTGACCAGTGCGTTCTCTTGGCAAAACTCTGTTAGCCTTTGCCCTGCTTCATTTTGTACTCCAAAGCCAAATTTGCCTTACTCCAGGTATCTCTTGACTTCCTACTTTTGCATTCCAGTCCCTTATGATGAAAAGGAAATCTTTTGGGGTGTTAGTTCTAGAAAGTCTTCAAAGAACTGTTCAACTTGAGCTTCTTCAGCATTACTGGTAGGGGCATAGACTTGGATTATTGTGATATTGAATGGTTTGCCTTGGAAACGAGTAGAGATCATTCTATCATTTTTGAGATTTGCCCAAGTACTGAATTTTGGACTTTTTTGTTGACTATGATGGCTACTCCATTTCTTCTAAGGGATTCTTGCCCACAGTAGTAGATACAATGGTCATCTGAGTTAAATTCGCCCATTCTAGTCCATTTTAGTTTACTAAATGTCAATGTTCACTCTTGCCATCTCCTGATTGACTTCCAATTTACCTTCATTCATGGACCTAACATTCCAGGTTCCTATGCAGTATTGCTCTTTACAGCATCAGACTTTACTTCCATCACCAGTCATGTCCACACCTGGGTGCTCTTTTCGCTTTGGCTCCGTCTCTTCCTTCTTTCTGGAGTTATTTCTCCACTGATCTCCAGTAGCATATTGAACACCTACTGCCCTGGGGAGCTCATCTTTCAGTGTCCTATCTTTTTGCCTTTTCATACTGTTCATGGAGTTCTCAAGGCAAGAATTCTGAAGTGGTTTGCCATTCCCTTCTTTAGTGGACCACATTTTGTCAGAACTCTCCGCCATGACCCATCTGTGTTGGGTGGCCCTACAGGGCATGGCTCATAGTTTCATTAAGTTAGACAAGGCTGTGATCAGTTTGGTTAGCTTTCTGTGACTGGGGTTTTCTAGTTATACTCTCTAGTTACATCATTTTCTTCTTAGAGTAGACCCTGGTAACAGCTAGTTCATGGGCTAAAACACCTGATCCCTTTTTAGGAGAGAGGACTAGGGGTCAGGAAAGAAAGCTGAGATTCTGATCGTAACTCACGGCGTGACTCCCTTCACCAACTCACACAGGGAAAACAACATTCCTAGATTCCTGAGCTATCATGAAGATAAAATGAAAATGCAGACCAGGTGTGTTTGCGGTTTGAAAATGCTATATAAAAGTAAGAGGTTTCTATTGTTTATTTCTATCTAAACTTTTTTCTTCTTGTGTCTCACCCAACTTCCTTTGGCCAGCCAAGATGCTATATCCAGAATCTGACTCTTGTTTGCTTTAGGCATTTACACATTTATCTACTCTTTGCTTCTCACTAGTTCTTCTTCCAGACAAGCCATGACTTAGGCCTCTTGCTACTTCCAATTACCTAGAAAAACATTCTCCAGCTTTCCACCTAGCATGATGGCTGAAGCATTGATCTGTCAGCCAGATTAGTGAGGTGCCCTCAAGAGGGAAAACGTCAAGCTTGCTTTCATTCTTGGCTTACACACATCTCACTTTCTAAATGCAAAGTGGCACCATGCACAGACCTCTTGTCTGGGAATGGTGCTAAGACTCCCCAGACAGTGAACTGGGCAGCCCTGAACAGGAGTCAGGCATTCCATGGATCTTCAGAGAACTAACCTTACAGACTTTGAAAGCTCCAAACTATCTCAATGGTTCTGGGCCTGAGTCCTGTATTGTAACAATTTCTTGATCACTATCTGCTACCCACGCCTCACCCCCCACCACTGTGAGTCAGAGTTCTCTGCAAACTAAGCACCCAGCACTTCCTGTGGATGGAGAAGATATAAGGGTGGGAAGGTAGGGAGAGAAGGAGGGGATGGTTGGAAAAGTCATTGGTGTTCTATCTTGATATCAAACCCAAGGCAGGCAGTCATTCCCTAGAGCCTGCAAACAACCCTCTGCTAAGAGTTTGCTTGAATTCTCTCAAGCTGGCGTTTTAATCCCTCTTTGAAGAGGTTGTTGAATATGGTGTGGGTTAGCCAAGTAGGAAGTTGAAGGGGATCTCCTCTTCTCTACCCAGCCTCAAAACAAAAGACAGATGAGAGAGGGTACTGCCCCTGCCATTTATAAGGCAGCGGTGACCAAAATAAAATATATTCCTTCTTCTCCCTTCTAAACTAAACAGTAGTTTGTCAAAAGGATGGGTAAGAAGAAAAGTGACAATTTTCCTTTATGTTAATAAATTACTTTGGCCTAAAAAACATTAATCAATTTCTTTGCAAAGGACACAGGGTTCTCTATACTCTGTTATTTGCCTGGCCTTGAAAAGCAAGTCACTTTCAGTCCCCTTTAAATTGTCATGACTAGTGGGGGCATCTGCGGAGCTCCCTAAGTCCCAGTGATTATAATGGAACCCTGTAGGGTTTCCATAGAAATATAAAGAGTGTATTCTTCCCTGAATGTACATGGCGGGGTAGAGGGGAGCGGGAGAAGACTGCTGTTTCTGGCAAGGTATACAATTACTGAAGGGCCAGAGGCACGAGTGAGGAGGTGAGGCATTCACTCCCTGAGACAGGAAGACAAAAGACTTGGTGGAGTGGGTAGAGATCCCATTCTACATGAGGACACTCCCCCTGTTATTGTCCCCCCTGCACAACTACTTGGTAAGGTCTCTTCAGAACCTCTATTTTCATTTGGGTCTTAGAAAGAAAAGCAATTTGCCCAAGGTCACCTCGCCAGTAAGTGGCACTGCGTCCATTCAAACGCAGGAGAATTCCACGCGAGAGCCCTTTCTCTGAGCTCTCCAGCATGCTGGGCTTTACCTTGTGAGCTGAGACAGACTTCACACTCTGTCTGCTGGCTCTTCTGTCTCTAGGCTGCCAGTTCTATACACATTTGAACGTACCCAGAGCATGGTTTTTCCTAATCAGCATCAGGACACTGCTATGAGTCTTGACACACTCGGGGGCTTCGTTTTAGCTGTTTGTTGCTTGAATTAAGAAGTCAGAGAAATGTCACATATAAGGAGAAGAAGGAAGCTGGTTTGTGTGTATTGTTCATATAATTTGGTAGAGATATATGGATGAAGAGCTGGAGAGTAGGGGTTGTTGAGATATATACAAGACAGTTTTTAAAGCAATTGTTAGCTTAATCACCTGTATCATACACTGGGAAGCCACATCCACAAAAGCAGCATCCACACCTATCTCACTGTTGTGTCCCTATAACTGAGCAGTGTCGGGCCTAAAACAGGACAGATGGTTGAATGCATGGACAGATGGAAGATTGGATGGGTGGATGATTGGATGGCTGGCTACGAATGAATAGATGACTGTATGGATGAATGGATGGTTGAATAAATGGATGGTTAGATGGCTGGCTGACTGGATGGATGGAGGAATGCTTTGAGGCACAGATGGATGGATGATGGATGGTAGATGGGTGAATGGAATTTCCTATCTCTAAAAGCTGAGGAAATTCCGAGAATGAGCAGAGGGTACCTACTTTCTTTGGCTCTATCCCATGTGCTAGAATGAAGGTAATTTTCTGCCTTGTGGAAAGAGGCAGGGTTATTTCAGGGGTCAGGAGAACTATGAATGTGGATGTTGTCTGTATGTGAATTAATATAAGAGAGGGTGAGAATCAGGGTTTGCAATTAATTGTTTTGGATTCCTTCCTTAAAGCAACAAGAGGTTGCCAGAGACAATGCTTCTCCAGCCTCTGAACCCATCTCCTTAAATTTCACCTGGGGAGAGGGAGCTGTGGGGAGTGGTGACAGAGGCCCACCCCAGCTTCAGGAGCAACAGGGGTGCATCCTGGGTAGTACATCCTGGAAGTGGGGGCTTTGGCGTGTGTCTGAGGATACTTCTCTTCACTGATCTGGCAAAATTCTGAGCTTTGCTTAGAAGATCCCTAATGGACATGGATTTGGGTAGACTCTGGGAGTTGGTGAGGGAGCCCTGGCGTGCTGCAATTCATGGGGTAGCAAAGAGTCGGACATGACTGAGCGACAGAACTGAACTGAACTGAATAGCTCTTGATATTGGCTAGCATTTACTAAGGACACAGAGTCACTAGTTACCAGTGTGAAGAGGCCAGGGACAATGTCTGTCTGTCTGTCTAACACTCCACTTCTGGTACCTAACCGAGGGCCTGGTGCATGGGAGATACGCAATAAATGTTTGTTGAATAACTAGCTGAATATCATTTGATGTTTGTTGGTATCTATCTCTGAACTGAGTGTTGTATATGCATTCTATTGCTTATACATCACTGGGATCCCATGAGTAGTACCATGCTTATTCTTCAGTTGAGGAGACTTTGGCTTGAACATGAGAAATGACTTTGCCATGATCTCACAGTTAATCAGTCACGGAGCTTTGCTTAGAAAAACACAGCCTGTGTTACACATCTGTTATATAAATCACACATCCATGAGGATGTCCCTATAGAGGAGACCAGGGAGGCACAGAAAGTGAAAGGATGTAAGTTGAAGAGAAGAAAATCTGGAGGAAGCTTATCAAATATATAGAAATAATTAAACACCCATCCCTGATGGTCCCTGAGCATAATTGTTAAGCCCCTATTACTGTTATTATTATCACCATTAATGTTGTTACTATTAATATATTATATCCAGCTCTTGGCTTTGCTTCTTTACTTAACAATGAGTCTTGGGTAGCCTTACACTTGTGCTGATTCCTTAATACAGACATATTTAAATATTCTCCTTTAATGGGCATCTCCTGATCACCATTTCCCTTTGTGTTGCTCTATGTGTGTATGTTGGAGTCATCAGCATACAGACTCCATGCTCTCATCTGTACATTGGTCTGCAAGTTAAGCGTGACACCCCTGAGACCAGGGTCCTCAGGGCTGAGAGAGTCGGAGGTTGAAGAGCCGAAGCTCTGGCTTGGATGGGTGGTCAGGCTCCCCCTGACCTTTGAGGGCCTGGGAATCAGGCCCGTGGCATCAGGGATGGTCAGCCTGTCTTGTAAGTCTGGCTCAGCCTTCTCAGAGCCTGGAGAGCCAGGCCACAAAGACTGACTCCTGCAGACTGTGTATGGGCTGCCTCTGCCCTTAATTGTCTAGGAGATTTACCTACAGAGGAGCTGCCAGAGCCAGAATGCTTGTGAGAAGGCTCTTCAACTTGTTTGTTACCTGGTTTCATGCTAGAACTCTCAGAGGGCCCAGAGATGAGGAGCCAGCGTGGGAGTGTGGGAGGTGGGGGAAATGCAGAGTCGCAGAGATGGTGCCTTCTCCTTGTTTAGCAAGGAGAAGAAGGAAATGTCTCACCCAGAAGAGGAGAAACCCCGTGCTGGCTTGTGAAGTGCAGATTGGTCAAAGCCTCCTACCCAGCAAGGGCTGAAAAGGGGCTGTCACTAAACCGACACTGTGCTGGTCCTCTCTGCCCACATCACCTCCTAGAGACCCCGGATCAGAGTAACTGCTGCCGAAAAGGCACATCACGATTGTCACATGTGAGTAACCAAGTCCCCAAATAGCGCCTTGTCACTGGACACCCCAAGGTGGCTTACTGTCTGCCAGGCACTGCTCTAAGTTCTTCCTTTATCTTCTCTCACTTAACTAATATAGATTCGTTGTTTTTCAGTCACCAAGTCATGTCCAACTCTGTGACCCCATGGACTGCAGCACACCAGGCTTCTCTGTCCCTTGCTATATACGTATTAATTCCAAAAAAAGCCTTTGAGACAGGGGCCATTATTAGATCCATTTTATGGGTAAGGAAACCGAGTTGTTAGTTTTATCACATATTTCTCTGTATTACTTAAACATTGTATTATGAGGCAATTTTATGGATAAAGTGTATGTAAAAATAATGAACAATCAGGAACATTAAATAAATGTCAGAGAGAGATTGGAACAACTTATTAGGCTGCCATGTCATGTGCTTCATTTAAACTTAGAAACATCCCTAAGAGGAAGGTATTACACAGGCCAACTCCATCAATGAGAAACTGGAGATTCAGAGAGACTGCACAGTTCCCCCAAGGTCACACAGCCAGCAGGCACCCAAGCACTTGGGACTTGATCCCAAAGCCCAGGCTCTTCTCTGTCTGTTGGACACTTGGTGACATTCAATCCGTACGTGCCTATTCGAATTTACTTTCCTTCCTTCCTCTCTGTGTTTTTCAGTGTAGAATACGATTTCCGGCAGCAAGAAGGCAGGTTCCACGAAGTTCTACAGGGTCTGGAGGAAGCGGAGCTAGCTGAGGAGGCCTCTCCCCCGCCAAAGTCCCCAGCAGAGCCTCCAGTTCCCGAGAAACAGGACTTAAGGCGGAAAACCAAGAAGGTGAAGAAGAAGTGCTTCTGGTGGATCTGAGCTCCTGGGGCCCCTGCCCTCTGCCCTCCCCGAGGTGGGGTGCCATTGCCCTCAGGCTTTCTCTACTTCCTAGTGAAGGCCCCAGGCTATCCGCCACTCGACCTGCAAAACCAGAATGCCTTCTGGATGGTTCAGCTGCTGCTGGACACCTGGTCACAGTGTCACCTGAGTGCGTGCCCTGCTGGCTGAGGATTTCATGGGCCTGAGTTAGCACCTGCCTCGCTTCCTGTCATATATCCCAGTGTTCAAATCTAGATTCCCACCAAGGGCAAGACCCCCATTGCACTTCCCTACATCTCAGTGATGCTCAGCACTTCTTGCTCATCCTGGGTTTATCATCCCAAAGAAAAGAAATAAAAATGTGGTGCAGCGCAGTGAGACAGAGGACGGTTCTAAGCAGATACCCAGAAAAAAAATCATGTTTCTAAACTGGCAGTTTTCTGAAATATTGGCACTTGTGAGTACAACAGAAGTGGGCAGGGCATAATAATGCAAGGTCACCTGGAAGGCTGGGTCATTTTCACTTTTGATTAGCCCCTTGATTGCAAAGCTAGGATTTGCCATCTCATGCTGGGTGTACCTTAGAGTCTGCAGCAGAGTAAGGACACCACAGGGTAGAAGGGACCTGTGAGTATGACCGTCCTGCAGCTGTAGCTACTCCAGGGTGTACCTTAAATCACCCTGCTTCTCAGTCTGGGGCCTGAGACTGCTTGGCAGATGGATGGGGTCTGGTTTGGGCTTGAACTTTAAGATTCCATAATTAATTTCCCTGCAACATTTAAGATCATGACATCCAGCAGTCTGTCTGTCCATTTCATCTTACTAGAAACATAAATAAGACTAAGATAAAACACAGCATTGGTACTTGCCCATCCATCCTTGCAGCCTTGTAGATAAGTTCACAGTCTATTAATCTACATATTCTCCCTTCCTGGTGGCCAGACTATGGTCACCTGATTGAAGAAGCAGGACTAGGGATGAGGACAGATTCTTCCGTCTCATTATTAAACGCCTTTCCTTCCCACAGTCTGAATTCCTTTAAAGTCTGGCTCATTCTTTTGATAAGACCCCCATACATGTGGGTCCAGTCAAACGTGCATGGCTAAACAGACTACTGAAATAATATAATTAAGTAATTGCTACACACTCTTGGGGATGAGGGGTGGATTGGCAGGGCTCCTGTTCCTTCTTGTTAAACTCTCTATCAGCCTGTGGTTGGATTGAGGCTGCCCAGAAAAGAGATGGTAAACTCAGTGAACATTCAGTGAAGAAGGCATTTCATAATCCCCTTTGCTAAAGATTGAGTGTCTGCCTTAGAGTCTTTGCAGAGTGAAGCACTCTGTGTGAACGTGGGATGTACATTCCCCACTGCAAATTGAGGCTAATTGAGCAAACCACTCCGACAGTTTCACCTTCCCTGTCACTGCGCTGCAGTGCACAAAGCTATTTCAGTGAGAGTGAGAGGGAAATTTGGCAAGGAATCTCGGCTTGCACTATTTAAATCTGGGAATGTCATTCAAGATGTTCTTGTTCTGTTTCTAGTGTAATGTTTAAACCCACAAAATGAGACTGGAATACTTAACGTGAAGTTAGAATTAAGACAAATATACTTGTCATACTTAAGAAGTCACATTTCAGTAAGATATGCCACCACTGGCTAAAAGCCACGAGTCTATCTGGATCCACACAATCGACTCGCGGTTGGCCCCAACAACGGAAAAGAACAGCACAGAGGCTAATCCAATAAAGCTAAATCACTGGGGATCTCTTATATAATTTTATCTTGTAGTAGAGCTTCCATCTTAATTTGCTTTGCTTACACTAATTTTCAAATTAATTTATGTTCTTGGGCAGCACAATAGAATGGAAATAATCCTGTTCTCAGAATTAAGACAGAGCAGTCTATTCCAACAACTTTTAGCAAATTGTGTGCATTTTCAGAGCCTGTTTATCTGTCTCGAGTGGAGATAGGAACACCTACTCTACTTGTTTCGCAAGGTCTGTGTACATTCCAGCGTCAGATGAGCAGAACCACTCAGAACTGAGCAGGATCACGTGCCCAAGTTAGCCTGTGATGAAGAAGAGGTGTCTGGGAACACAAAATGGGTCATCCAACCTTTAGATAACTAACAAGGGTACGCTGTCCTATACATATGTTGAGTTGGAGCCTCACATAAACCCTCAGTTGAGTTAAATGATATTGCGGTCAGAACAAGTTGACCTTTCCAGAGAGAAAAACCAAGCGAGGCTGCGATGATTCTATACCAAAGCACAACACAACCCTGCTCAGGCCACCAGCCGGAAACTGGACACTCCGTCTCTTCTGAAAACTGAACATCTAACATTTTGTTATGGGGGAAACAATTCAGTAAAACCTCCCTGCTAAACAAAAGTGATCATTTCTGTGTTAAAAAAAAAAAAAAGTATACGTATACCAAAACGCTATACTCATATACTCACGTGAAAATTGCTTCTTTGTAAAATATTATGTAACCTCTACCATGATCTCTTACAGAAACGCTGTACTTGGGGTTGTCTGGTTTTATGGAGAGATATTAATTTAGCAAAAGTTACTTTTATAGAATTGAAAGGAAAAAGACTGATACATCAGCTTAAGTTGCAGGAGTTTATGTAGCTGCTTTCTCTGTAGTTAAGAAAATGTGTACTCACTATACTTGGAACTTAATACCAGCTCATCTACAGAGCACCTTCTTAAAGACTGTACTAATGTGAGGTTTTGTAAATTTATAAACTGTTTTAAATGGGATATTATCTTTTGCAATAAACTTACATATTTTTCCTAGGTTTTGAGACTTCATTACTAGCTTGGGTTAATTTGGGTTCTAAAATTTAAATTTAAGAAGGATGTCTCCATGGTTGTAATGACAGGGATTGTTGTTGTTGAGTCGTTAAGTCAAATCTGACTCTTTTGCGACCCCGTGAGCTGCAGCCCACCAGGCTCCTGTGTCCAAGGGATTGCCCAGGCAAGAATCCTGGAACGGGTTGCCATTTCCTTCTCCAGAGGATCTTCCCAACCCAGGGATCAAAGCTGCATGTCCTGCAGTGGCAAGCAGATTCTTTACCACTCAGCCACCAGGGAAGCCCAATGTCAGGGATAGTTTTCACTATAATTGCTTCTCTATGTTTCCCAGGGAAACAAATGAAAAACAGAGGAGATTCAGAACTCGGCATGGCGATGATCTGAAGGCCCACATGTCCTGGAAGCCAGGGAGGCACTGTGAATCAATGATGCGATTCCCAGTTTCATTCGGATGGATTCTCACTACTCATGATTTTTATCATTATTATACACATATACCTGAAATATAATTTATTTAAGATTTTTATTTAATTACTTTCCCCATAATTTTCTTCCAAAAAAGGTAGCTGTGTATCACCACCAAGAGAAAAACCATTACGATATTCCAAAAGTAAAAGCTGAAATCAAAGTAATTTTTTGAAATCCTTGCTAGAGACTGTTGAGTGTCACCGGTGCTGAGCCTGAGACCAGCTCTCTTTGTTAAAAAGGGAGATTAGGAAATATTCAACGTGTGTTAAAGCCAGTTTAACACAAAATGCATTTTCTACTTGACTAATCAGGGTGTCTGAGAGAGAACTGAAAAGGAAACAACACTCCCATCATGTGATCTAACTCTTTTCCCTGTACTGTCTGGGAGGCTATTCACCAATTCGGGGGGAGAGTGCGGAGCCTGGACATAGAATGGGCCGTCTTGGGCTTGGTGTTATCCTGCTCCGCTCTTTTCGCAAGATGACCTTGGGGAAAGTTAACCTCAGGGAGCAGCTAATTCCTTCTCTTATAATGCGGAACATCACCCTTGCCTGACAAGGGTGTCTGCCAATTAAGTGCGAGAAAACCTTGAGCATCATGGAAAGCACACTATACGAGCTCAATAAATGTGTGTTTATCCTTTTGTTGCTTGAAATAAACCAGAGGAGAGGAGGAAAGATGTCTTTCTGGGGCTGCAATGGGTTTGCAGAAATAGTTTAAGGTTTTCTCAGGGCAAAGAATGGTGTTAAATAAGGAATAAACTCTTCCTGGCCTCATTAAAACCTGAAATCATGACAATGGATGTTAAGTAACAAATCTTTGTTGAGTCAGAAGGACACACAAGCCTATCTAATGCAGCCTATCCAACGTCTTCTGGGGGATGAAGGACTCTTGCAGCATTGACTCAAATCCCCCAGAGGTAAAAGGCACTGCAAGAGCTGGGTCTCTGCCATGTGCATCATGAGACAACTAAGAAAGGCTAGATGACGTGTCCAAGGACGCATGGCCGTCACGAGGGAAGCCAGTGCTGGGAGCAGCGTGGTGGGCGGACGCAGTGTGTGATGGTCTGCCACACACCGGGGCCCAGCACAGTTCCAGGAACTGTATTCTTAACCGGAACCGGTTCCAGTTCCAGGAACCCCTAGCGCTAGCTAGCACGAGGTAGTCCCTTAGGTGAGCAGAGGCCTCAGAACAGCCTTTGCTCGAAAAGGCTCTCATTCTAAGCACCTCAAGGCAACTTGCTATATGCTAAGAACATATTGCTCTTTTTGAGTTCCAAGAAACACGGGTGTTTTCTGATCATTATGCCCATCAAGCATAGCTTGCAATAAAGAGAGTCCAAAGATAAATCCTCACTCAAAGCTGTTTGCCTTTGGTGCAAACCATGTTTGACTGGCTTCTTGCTCATAGCCTCTTCATCCCCACTTCATCCCCGTTTTCATTCTACCAGTTTACAGCTTGAATTCCTATTGCTCACCTCTACCACCCCTCCTCCTGAGGTTTCCCAAATACGTGATTTCTTCCCTCTCTTCCAGGATCCTCAGCCTGTAAAGAACAACCTAGACTCTGGTTTGCTCCCTGGCAGGCTAAGCCAGGCCCCACGGTAAGAGTGCCTCTCCATGGCTGCAACCCCCTTCAGCTCCCAGCCAGCCCACAAAAGCACCCCCTGTGCTCCTCTATGTGCACGCCAGGCCCGGTGTCACACGGCAATGAAAGCGGTCACTGCTGAGCTTACAGCTGACCCGGGCTACACTCTGGCGGTCACAAGCGGGCTTCCTGACAAACGTGGG
Source organism: Neotragus pygmaeus (assembly GCA_006410875.1). NCBI lineage: Eukaryota > Metazoa > Chordata > Mammalia > Artiodactyla > Bovidae > Neotragus > Neotragus pygmaeus. Next base: position 1,031,747 of record SJYV01016142.1, on the reverse strand, counting down.
AAGTAAGACTGGTCTGCGGATGGGACTCAGAAGGCCCCACCCGGCTCTCCTGTGGAAGTTCTCATCACAGGCCCTCTCACTGTCCGCTCCAGAGAGATACTGAGTCACCTTCGTTCCTCAGGACCACCACGCTAACACTCCTAAAGGGTCTATGCACACTTTCCCTGCAGCCTATAATAATTCCCACAGCGCCCCCACCTCACCGAGTTTCCAGCTCTGCTGGGGTTTCCCAGGTAAGACTTTCCAAGACCACTACCACCATCACCCCAGATCACACTAAATATCCCTCTTACACATGCACTTGGCACCAGGGACCCTTCCATCAAAGTCCTAGGCACAGTTGACCTTGAACATATATTATGTCATTCTTTGATGAATGTATTTCTCTTATCTATCTGATTATCTTCCTAAGGTAAGAATTCTGCTTAGTTTTGCTCACCTTTGTATCTCCAGCACACAGCACAATGGGATTCAAATATGTGTTGCAGGGATAAATTAAAGAATGAATTTGATTTCATGGAGGGACAGGAAGAAATGATTCCCAGTTTTTCCTCTTGTTAATGTATAGGCTCTGGGATTCCCAAGTGGCCCAGTGGCAAATAATTCACCTGCCAATGCAGGAAATGTAAGAGACACCTGTTCAAACCCTGGGTTGGGAAGATCCCCTGGAGTAGGAACTGGCAACCCACGCAAGTATTCTTACTTGGAAAATTGCATGGACAAAGAAGCCTGGTGGGCTACAGTCCCTGGGTTGCAAAGAGTCAGACATGACTGAACACACCTGTACAGGCTCTATCTGTGCTCTCAGCAGCATCCAGCCTTCCACTGATGGGGCCTTCAGGAGCCAATGAGGCCAGGGCTTCTAATTCCACTGTAGTCTTCATGACCCAGGAGCACCAAGCCACTACCATCCACCCTCACCGCGTTTATCTTGAATATGGACAGCCCAGTTCAACCTTGTTTCAGAACAAATTGTCATCATAATTAAATCCCACTGCATTTTGCACATTTTACCAAGATACTGCCTTACTGTATGAAAGAGAAAATTAGTTTTGAAATTAAAACAGATTGTTAACTATTTTTGCTGTAATATTTCCATTAAAATGCCAGAATTTATTACATGTGACCTAGTCCATTTCAGACAAAATGCAATTTAAAGGAGACAGGATCAGTGTAACTGAAGGAGCATTAGGGGCAGAGCATTTTGTCTTGGCTTAAACCACAACTAAAATGAAAAGACAATAAGCATCACACCAAAGGATTATTTGCTCCAGAGAAAATAAAAGCTTTATTATCATGAACGGCTTTCACAAACTCTCAGAATCCATAACTATGGCATATTAAATTTCACTCCAGTAAAACCCACATTTTTTTCTCCTGGAAAAACCTCAACATACGGTTCTTAAATCTTCAGCCAAAACTCACTGACCTCACATCTGTGCCTGGGCCTGGTTTCCCCGGTGGCGCACCCAGTGCTGTGATACCCTGGTCATGCTGATGGAAGGGCCTTCTTCCTCCCACGCCAAATGGGCTGCGCCATTTTAACTGCTGAAACCATGGAATCAGGAGGGGTTCACATAGCTCTTCCCCTACACCCTCAGCACAGCGAGCCCCACTGAACCTAATCCCACATGCTGAGCTCCCGTATAGGTGATGGATGAGCAAAGTCAATTGTTGTCCTTGTTTTTTTGTTTGCTTATTTGTTTCAAGGTAAAAACAATATGCTTTCTGTAATTAGGGATCAAAGACAGCAAGATCAAAGCTATGCAAAGCATCAGCATTTGCAAACTCAGTTTGCTGACCTGACTGGGTTTCTTGGAACTGATCCTTCCTTCTTTGCCACTACTACACAGTCATCAGCTCCAAGGAAACTTCTTACATGAGCCTCAGTTCATAATCACTTTTTTCCAATAAACAGTTATAGATTCCCTTCTCTGTGCTAGGCAAAAAAACCACAGATGCAGCTCTGGCCCGAGAGAGCTTCGCATGGTCCGGTCCAGTGAGGGGTGGGTAGGGATTCCAACAATAAGCTCATGTCCTTTTCTGATTTACTACCTGAGGGGTGTCATGCCCCCGCTTCCTTTTGACCTTCTGAATGCTGTCCTTTTTATTCTTTTGTGATGATTATCTGTCTTGGATTACAGCTATTTCTAGTTTTTGCCTGCTTACCCCACTCTATGTAACATCATGAGAGTAGGAATTGCTTTTCTTTCCTTGTAAAGAACGTCTTAAGTCCAAGACGTCTTTGTTTAATTGAACCTCCCTGGTGGTCCAGTGGCTAAGACTTCACCTTCTGATGCAGAGGGTGTGGGTTTGATTCCTGGTCAGAGAGCTGAGATTCTACATGCCTTGTGGCCGTAAAATGATATTGTAACAAATTTGATAAAGAATTTAAGAATGGCCCACATTAAAAAAAAAAATTAAAAAAGAAAAAGAAACTAAAGACTGCAACATTATTGAACCCTTGTCTCTTCCATATGAGCCAACACACTGGTCTTCAAAGTTTACTTTCTTTACAGTTTTCCAGCTCATTTGGATCTAGTCTCCTCCCAGCTTCCTGGGACTCTCTCTAAGACGTGTATCTTAGAGATACCATGCCATTCCCAGCTTTTGTATCTGCACCCCACCACCATCCAGAGCATAAAACTCCTCCCACAGGAACAAGGTTCCCCCCAGTCTGACTCCAGCCTAGTATGTTCAGCCTAACTTCCTCCCACTCCACTTTACTCGTCTCCTCGCGTGTTAAGTCACTTCAGTTGTGTCCAACTCTTTCTGACCCCATGAACTGTAGCTCATCAGGCTCCTCTGTTCATGGGGATTCTCCAGGCAAGAACACTGGAGTGGGTTGCCATGCCCTCCTCCAGGNTCGTCTCCTCGCGTGTTAAGTCACTTCAGTTGTGTCCAACTCTTTCTGACCCCATGAACTGTAGCTCATCAGGCTCCTCTGTTCATGGGGATTCTCCAGGCAAGAACACTGGAGTGGGTTGCCATGCCCTCCTCCAGGGGATCTTCCTGACCCAGGGATGGAACCGGCGCCTCTTATGTCTCCTACATTCGCAGGTGGCTTCTTTACCACTAGCCCCACCAGGGAAGCCCACTCGCCTCCTTGATACCTTCGAAAGCACATCAGAGGATACGACATATCAGTGGCTTATCTCATGCTGTTCCCTCTACCTGAGACACTGTTCCATTCTACCTATTTACCATGGGAAGCAACTTCCATTTGGGAGAATGAATGAACAGTAGCCATACCACTACTAATCATGGTAATAAAGGCTCTGGTTTCTTGAAGTTAACAAGGCGCTATTATAAAATGTTTGCTTTCGTTATCTTATATAGTCTTCAAAAAATTACCATCAGGTAGGTCAATGATTACTCCTGTTTCCCGGAAGAATAATCAAGGCTTGGAGTGAATAAGGTGAATAAGTAATTTGTTCAAGTCCAGAACTATGTGATGCTGAAGGCTGGAGTTCTTTCAAGGTCTGTCAAACTTGATAGCTTGGGTTCTTAACTTCTATGCCAGACAGCAAGTTGCAATTTAAATGTCAACTCCTCTCTGCAACTTTTTCTGATCATTCCCCGCCCCTGCCGTGGGATTAGTCACTCTGTCCTCTGAGTACTTGTAGTGCTTTGACAGACTGCTGCTTATATTATTTGGACATTTCTTTTGTAAATCCCTTACACTCATCTCACCAGGGAGCAAAGTCCCAGGGGACAGGAATTGTCATCTGCATCCTTGAGACCCTCCAAGTGTTTAACACATTGCCTGAAAAGCTGTAAATGTTTCACCTATTTGTTGAATGAATTTAGAGGGAAAAAAAAAATGGAAACATTAAAAGTCCAGGCTAAAAAGACAGACCAGAACAAGACTAGGAGTCTTGACTTTAGCCCCTGATTTTCTAAACAAGTTCCTTCACCTTCATCCCCCTCCTCTGTCTTCAAAATAAAACCATCTGCCTTTCTGGATTCAAAGGCTGGTTAGAAGAAAAGTGAAATTATATACATGAAAATGTTTTAGTAAGTTTGATTATCTTATTAATTCCTATTTTTAAAGAAATACTGTTTGAGGGTGTTTTTTTCCCTGATTATAAAAGGAAAGCAAAATCATTTTAGAAAAAATAAAACTGCAGAAATATACAAATCATGTGTCCTTTAAGCAGGAGATACCAATGTTATTTTAGCTTCAGAACAAGGTCCCTGGGTCTGACCTCTAGGCAGTCCAGAGGCTCTGGTGAGGGGTCACATTCCTTCCCTGCTTTAACATTCATGGCCCATGATGACTTTCTTACTGCTGTTTTTTATATTTCTAGAATCCTCTCAATAAATTGAAATTTTAGGATTCCTTATGTTAAAAAATTATCACAAATACATGATGGCTACATAAATTCATCACTGTGTGAAGGTAGCATGAGTCTAGGAAAATGGAACTGATTTCCCTGAAGTCCCGGAGGAGGCCAGTGCCCTGGTAGGGACGACACAGGAGGGGACCCGCTGGGAAGCCTGCTTCATTTGCTGTTGTTCAACAGCATTTCTCCGTGAGCCGCTCCTGTCCCTCACAACATTCCCAGGCAAGGTGCCTCCATATTTCTCCTCCCTCTGGGATTCAAGACTTTGTGGCAGACATCTGGGGGCTGGTTTCATCTCAAGGTTGAGGGGTGGCTGTGTTCGCAACCCAGCTGTGGCAAATATTTTAAGTCAGGTCCATAAAATAACTTGTAATCTGACTCCTAACACGTGTCAAAGTCGGGAGAAAGCTATAGCACGGAAGGGGGTGGGTGCGTGCTCAGACGTTCAGTTGTGTCTGACTCTACGCAACCCAATGGACTGTAGCTTGCCAGGCTCCTCTGTCCTTGGGATTCTTCAGGCAAGAACACCGGAGTGGGTTGCCATGCCCTCCTCAAGTGGATCTTCCCAACCCAGGGATCCAACCCGCGTCTCTTATGTCTCTTGCATTGGCAGGTGGGTTCTTCACCACCAGTGCTACCTGGGAAGACTGTAGCACAGAAGGGGGAAACAATGGCTCCTGTTTACTGAAGGCCTGCTATGTCTTCCATTCTGTGCTGCAAGCCTTAACACATACGTCCCAGTCCTCACCACGGGACTGACAGGTGACAACCGTTATTAGCCCCATTTTACCAGGGGTTCCCTGGTAACTCAGACAGTAAAGAATCTGCCTGCAAAGCTAGAGACGTAGGTTCAGCATTGGCTTGGGAAGATCCCCTGGAGAAGAGAATGACAATCCATTCCAGTATCCTGGCCTGGAGGCGTCCGTGGACAGAGGAAACTGGTGGGCAACAGTCCATGGGATTGCAAAGAGTCAGACATGACTGAGCAACGAACACAATAACACACAGCCTCATTTTACAGACAAGGAAACTGAGGAAGCTGAACTGTCATGAGGAGACTTAGCTATGAGATAAGGTCGCCTCACTCGATGAGAAAAAGAGGACCAGTTCCCAGCCAGCAAAATCTTTCCAAACTCCATACCATGTGCCCCAAGCCCTATAATCCTTAGAAAGAAACAGTGGGTGTAAGGGTGCTCATCAGGGCCTAGACGGAAGACCCAAAGTCTGCAGCGTTCGCCAAGAATGGGGTAAGACCAGCCTTGCTTCTAGCACCAGGAAATAGGAGAGGAGATGTGGTAGAGTCCACCCTTTAAGAACGCACTTAAAAGTACTTATTCAAAATCAGATGGGGCCAGCTCCACTGACAGAGCCAAAAGAGATTGAGATCTTTGCAGGCAATTTCATTAGGATAATGATACACGGGTCCTGCATTTCCTAGTACTCCCTGCACTGTTCCCAAACCTGGCCTCTGCCTCCCTCCCTCTGGGTGCTGCCAAGAGCAGCCCCTGGGGTGGCCAGGGAGGCCACAGCTTTTCCAGGTCTGAGCTCACCTGCCCTGCAGAACCGCAAGGCTCGTGTTACCGAGTCACGTGTGAAACTGTCAAGGCAGTAGCGTGTCTATTATCTAGGGGTGCTCTTACCTCCTGGCAGAGGTCTGTTCAACTGGGAGGACCAGAGAGAATGCAGTGGCTATTTTTAAAAATTTAGGAACTTTTGGTGCTTCTCTGGTAGTCCAGTGGTTAAGAATCCACTTGCCAATACAGAGGGCACGGGTTCGATCCCTGCTCCAGGAAGATCCCACATGCAGCTAAGCCAGTGCACCACAGCTACAGAGCCTGAATACCCCAGAGCCTGTGCTCCACAAGAGAAGCCGCCACAGTGAGAAGCCCCAGGCACTGCCGCTAGAGAAAGCCCTCGGTGATGGAGACCCGGCGCCGCCGAAAATAGAAATAAATACAATTTAGGAAAAAGATTAGGAACTTCAGAATTCCCGTCATGTGACTTATCATGCAACAGAAGGAAGCTTTGGAAACGAGGCTGGATTTTTATGTTCGGGCTCAAATTTTAACTTGTCTAAAAGAATGCTACTACACAAAGCCAATACAGTGTTTGGAATTTTATACATGTATTCAAAACAAAGCCTTAAGAGAAAGTCTGGCATGAAAATTTTCCTCATCTTACTTTTTAAGTGAGAATTTTTTTAAGGCTAACCACTGATTTGTGCTCTCAGTTGGTTTCGTTCTTTCCATTCACTCACACCCACGGCTCAGATGAGCGCCTCTGTTTGCCATGCTCTGGGCCGATGGGCAGGAACCCCCGAGAAAAGAGGACAAAGTCCTTTTCCTCAAGTATCCTAGTCTGCTGTGAAACCTAGACAGGCAAAGAGAAAATTCCACAGGGCAGGGTAATGCTGTAACTGCAAAATGGAGACAGGACAATGAGGTCACTCAAGAAAGATGATCATGAGGAACGAGAGAAAGTTTAAGAGACCAGGAGATGGACATAAGGCAAGAAATGCTGCTCCTTCTTATAATCCCTTGTCTTCACCTGGTCAAATTTTTCATGTCATTGAAGAACTAGACCCAACTTTATAATACCTACCTGGGTAACTGATGTCTGCCCATATACACTATGGGTTCCTAGATAGTTGAGACCCTAATTCACCTTTTGCATATATATTTTAGGCCAAGTACTCCTTGATATGAAATTACCAAAATCCTGATTAAAGCAAAGCTTCCCCACCCACTGGACACAAACCCCATCCACATTACCTTGCCAAGCAGCAACCAAGCCACCCCCGCTGCTCATGGTGCCATCTTTTGGTTACCAAACGGAAATTCAGGTCTCTTTATACTTTTTTTTCCTTTCTTAATCAGATCTCTGTCTAACACACACACACACACACACACACACACACACAAACATTTCCTTTCCATTTGGTCCAGTTATTCAATAACAATTCTTCTTCCTCCCTATTTGCCTAGTTTAATCAGGTCACAAAAGTAACAGTAGTAACACTTGTATAAGGGTAATGTAAGCAACACTTACATGTTAAGGGAAAAAAATGATGCATGGTATGTAAATAAAATAGATAGCAGGAATCTTTCATTCCTTCAGCAGGTATGTTTTCGTTGAGATCACCCTGTATGCCAGGAAACAGTGTATCCTAGAGATGCCAAGTGATGAAGACAGGCATTGCCCTGCAGTTGCTAGGAAAGATGCTCTCATGGCAGTACGATGAATACAGGAGGCTGAAGAGAGTGGAGGGATCTCAACTTGGTTGAGCGGAATGTGGGTCAACACCTGAAGGAGGAAGAGGAGTTGGCATAGTGGAAGACCTTGTCTCAAGATGAAAATTAGGAGGGATTGTTCTAGACCAGGGGTCCTCAACCTCCAGGATCTAATGCCTAATAATCTGAGGTGGAGCTGATGTAATAATAGTAGATATAAAGTGCATAATAAATGTGATGTGCTAGAAACATCCTGAAACCATACCTCCCCCTCATCCACGGAAAAACTCTTTTATAGGAACCTGGTCCATGGTGCCAAAAAGTTTGGAGACTGCTGCTCTAGACAAAGGGAGTGGCCTGTAGGAGCATGCAGAGGGGAAGGAGCATTCCGGGAGCAACAGAGCAGATCCCTTGAGCTGACACAAGTGTGGGAGTTACAGGCACTGGGGAGAGGCATAGCCTGTCCTGGGTGCCCGAGAGCCACACTGAACAGCTGGGCCTTCATCCTGGGAAACTGTGGGGCTCATGATGCTTTATCTCCAAGAGAAGTGCTACTTTAGAAGACCAAGTTGGCCACAGTGTGAAGAACTGGAACAGAATAAGCAGGGAGTGTGTCTTATTAGAAGCTGCAGCAATGGCAGCAGGGAGAGACAGTCATGGCCAGACCCAGGCTGGTGGCGTCAGTGGGAGAGAGAAGCGCGTCCATCTGAGAGGTCTTTCGACTAGAATGAGCAGAATTTGGAGAAGAGCTGCATGTGGGAGAAGACTCTCTGTCCTTCCAAAGCCCTTTAGAATCTCCTCGTCTCCATTCTGCATTGTCTTCTGTAAGACCTGCTATTTCATAAGCACCAACAATCAAATAAACAGAAACATCTGATTTCATAGGTTTTTATGGTTCAGTCTCCAGAATTGAACAGCTTGATCCTAAAGATATCATTGCCATCATAAAACCACCAACATTTCATGCCATCTTATAGGTTTCTAAAAGTTACCACACAGGTCATCCCATTAAGTTCCATGGTCTAGGCAGAAAAGCAGCTAGGTCTAAGGTGCTCGTTACGATCTTTAGAATATTTGATGCCTAAATAGCAATTTAAGGTATTAATAGTGTAGGAGTATTTAAGTATATTCTATTTAAGTATATTTCAGTATTTCAAGTAATATTTAAGTATATTCTATTTAAGATCAGGGACTCTAGCAATAGCACCCCTTGGGTTCAAATTCTAGCTCTTTCAGCAAATAAACTGTGTGGTTACAGGCAAGCTAGATAACTTTCTATGCTTGTTATTTCATTTGTAAAATATGAGTACCTGATGCAGATTAAGTGAGGTGAAACACATATGGTGACTTAACTTTCTGCTTGGAACACTGATGTTTTCTCAATAAATGAGAGCTTGAGCATACACATCATTTTAATGAAGTGTTAAGTCGCCAAGTGAAGGGCAAGAGTCAGCTGACCACTTCTGGTCGAGACCCCTACCCGCTCAGGTCCTGGACTGCCCTCAGACGTGCTCTCCACGGGATGGGCTTGAGTGCGGGCGGGGCTGGCACTGCTGCCATGCCCCTGCAGAGGCCACCTGGGCCAGTGGGCTCACAGGTGGCAGAGAGTAATCAAGCAGGCGGGCCACTTGTCCTTCGGAAAGCGAAGTCAGAGCTTTGAAATCCTGGCTCTCATGACTCAGGTGCTTCTTGAAGGATGTTTTCCACCTTTTTTTTTTTCCTTTTTGAATAAACTGCTCTGAAATTCTGGAGCTAGCCTCATCTCAACTGCATTTACCTGTATTTAACCACTCAGTAGACTCCTCTGCGAAAACTGGGGTAATTTAGGCCCAAAATATATCAGCAAAAGGCTTATTTTAACTACCTAAAATAAAGCCAGATCTTAATTTCAACAAAATTACCAGACAATCTCCCTTCCAGGAACTTCTGGTGGTGCTCAGGATTCCTGATTCTCCCTGTGGGATTGTCCAGCCTCCGCAGTGGGAGGCCAGAGGCTGGGCACAGCCTTTTCTAGAGCAGACAGCAACAGGACTCATCAGCCAGGGAGGGGTTCCCTGATGCCCCCTCACCTGTACAGGTGAACTTGGACATTTTCCCCCACACTTTGAGACCTGGGGGACAACACAAGGTACACACGGTCTGATGTCAGAGGTCCCTTGGTTCACATCCCATCCTGCTACTCGCCATGTGACTTTTAACTATGATGCTTCCATCTTTGGAAGCTCAGTCAGGCTATTCTCCTGACCAATGGGAGAGGATGACACTTACCTGTGAGCCTCAAAAATGAACTCCATCACACAATAGGGATTTTCAGTTAAACTTTCTTATATTTTAGCAATCTCTGGAGATTACAATCAGTGCAATAATAAACCACCTTGCTGCAGTTTAATTGGTAGCAAGATATCTTTCTAATGAGATCATAAAATCATGGTGCATCTTACAATGGATAAAATATGACTGCAGCACACAGAAACCATTCCCTCGTAAAAATGCACGCTCTTAGATTACTGGCTTTTTCCATTGCGTGTTTGCTCTTACACTACAACCTTCTTAAAGAGCTAAGAATATGTGAAAGGGAATATTGGTTATAAAGGAGCTTGTGGATTAAGCCAGAAAACAGCAATTACTTCAGTCAATACATAATATTTGCAAGAATCTTGTATACATTGCTGTTCTCTAATCTTATGCTTATAACAGACATCACAAATCAATTCAGCACTTCTTCCCACTGAGCCAAGATGAAGCCTAGAATTTTTTTCGACACGGCACAACAGGCAGCCATTGCCAACCCACCAGAGCTGGCACAGAAAGTGAGATCTATTTTCTGTCCCTGACTCAGGGCCTCAGAAGGCAGGGAAAGAGAGAAAGAGGATGGGCACTGGCCAAATTAGGAAACTTAGGTATATGACAAAGATCTCAAAAAAACAATACAGTTCACTGTGCAAGGTCTAGAGTGTGGAAACTTTCTCCTACTCTCCCTTATCCAAAAGGTCCTTTCTACCAAACCATGCTGCCTTTCGTAGCATCAAAGTCAAAATCTGGTCATTTAAGTAAATATACATTTATCTGACAGATTAGACTCTGGCAAAGAGAGGAAGAGAGAAGCAGGCATGTAAAACTTTGTTTTTCTTTTTGTAAAATTTCCTTTTGCTCATTTGTTACCATCAACGTTTCATTGTTCAGGCAGATGGTCTACAGAGAAAAATCAGGAATGGCTATTTCCAGCAAATGATAATTGCAATGTGCTGCACACAAGAATCAATCCATCCTAGCTAGGGTTTCTGTAATTTTAATAGCTATCACCTTTTATTGCAACGTTTCTATTCCTACAAATAAGGGAAAAAGTCATCATTTAATCCCACATAGTGACAGAAGAACAGCTCAGCCCACACCCCGCCGAGGCCTCGGGATTTCAGAAGTAGATGCTTCTGGGTTTCGTCATAAATATTGATTGTTTAATATTCCCAAGTAAGGGAAACTAGCCAATAAAATTCATATCTGGAAAATTTAAAGTGATGGTTGGAATGGAAATCTCATCTCCTTGTCAAATTTCAATTTGAATTTAAATTGGAGCCTTCAGTGCTAATACAGAGACCCCTGACCTCTGAGTAATTACTTTCCAACATAATTTTCTTTAATTTGGATGAGATAGTTTTAAGAATTGCTGGAAAGGCCTATTTTATGAAAATGAAGCTAAATCTTAGGAAAGACCTGTTTTATTTTTTCCTTCTAGTTCAGACTCCTAAAGAAGGATACGGCAATCCACTCCAGTATTCTTGCCTGGGAAATTCCATGGACAGAAGAGCTACAATCCATGGGGCTGCAAAAGAGTCAGACAGGACTTAGCATCCGAAGAACAACAAGCTTGGGCACAGCCCTGTTTCTAGTGAGGTGTGCTTGCTACACACCTCTAGTACTCCCTGCTCAGCACTCTCAGCACTGTAACTACAGCAGCAGACCCAGGAGTCTTTGAGACTAATGACACAGCTTGCCACTCAGAACTTCTGCAAGGCTCCTAGCATCAGGCTGGAGTGAAGTGAAGTGAAAGTCTCTCGGTCATGTCCGACTCTTTGCATGGACTCTTTGTCCATGGAATTCTCCAGGCCAGGATACTGGAGTGGGTAGCCTTTCACTTCTCCAGGGGATCTTCCCAAGCCAGGGGTCAAACCCAGACTGCAGGCAGATTCTTTTACCAACTGAGCCACCAGGGGAGCCCAGCATCAGGCCTGGGCAGGGCAGGGCCAGTCTGAACAGGCAATTGTTTACATTCTACCCACACTTCCTGAAATGTTGGTTCCTGGTATTCAGAAAAAGTGTTCCCTGAAAAAGGAAAGGCAATCTAAATTGAGAGAAAAGCATATATAAAAATATGAAGGTATAGTATAGCACCACACTTTCAGGGAGTATTTCACTCATTCCTTTGCTCAACAAACATTTACTGAGCACCCACAGTAAACCAGGTACCCTGCTGGGTGAGAAGGGTAAAAAGGATGAGTTAAATGTGGTCCCTGTCCTCACGGCGGTCCATGGAATATAGCGGTCATGAGCACAGAAGTCAGAAAACCCCCTCGTAAATGACAAAGTATAGCAAGCCTGATGACTGAGTGTGTCACCAGGGGTGCTGGGAGCCAAGTGGGGAGTGGGGTGGGGAGGCACCAGGTCAGAGGTGCTGAAAACAGCAGCACTTGGTGAGTGGCTAGATGTGGCAGCGGTGAGAGGGAGGGGCCGAGGAGGTCAGTTCCACGAGCTGAGATGGTGAATGCTGGGAGTGTGCAGCACAAGCTGAGATGGTGAGTGCTGGGAGTGTGCAGCACAAGCTGAGATGGTGAGTGCTGGGAGTGTGCAGGAGACTCCAGGCAGTTTGTGATGCGTTGGGTTTGGGATACAGTGAGTGTGAGGTACTTGAGAGGCATCCCATTGGAGGTCATGGTTTTCCTGTGGCCCAGACTCATTTCTGAGCCTTTGTGCTGAGTATATAAGAGGCTCTCAGAAAATACTGAGTGGATAAACAATGAATACCATGTAGAAGAAACACATGTGCAAGAGCTTCTCATGTATTACTACATCTAATTGTCACAGCAACTCAATGAACAAGGTCTCTCATTACCCCATTTTACAGATAGGCCCAAGTCGCAAGTCTTATGGTACAAGAGAAGAACTGCAGATGTCAACTTCACAGATGAAAATGACTTCGAAACAAAACAAAACAGGCAAAGGAAAAGATGCTCAGTACCAACAGTCATCAGATAAACACAAATGAAAACCACGGTGAGGTGCCACTAGAACGGTTAAAACCTGAAGGACTGACAATATCAAGTGTTGGTGAGGATGTAGGCCAACACAGAACACCCCTCACTGCTGATGGGAAGGTAAAGTGGCAAAAACATTAGGGAAAAGAACTTGGCCGTTTTTTATAAAGTTAGACATACACTTCCCGGAGGCCCCAGCAATCCCACTCCTACATTTCTACCCAAGAGAAATTAGAGTTTGTTCACACAAAATTTACATGTAAATGTTCACAGCAACATTATTCACAATAGCCACAAATCATAAATAATTCAATATCTATCAACTGAAAAAGAATAAACAAAATGTAATATATTCATACAGTGCAATACTTTTTAGCAATTAAAAGGAATTTCATACTGAAATTCCCTAGAATATGGACAAACTTCAAAAAACCTATTCACAAAAAGAAGCCAGATACAAAGGGCCTCCAACTGTATAATTTCATACATATGTATGTATGAAAAGGCAAATCTATAGAGACAGAAAATAGATTAGTGGTTGCTGACCCAGCTAGGGTAGGGATAAAGCGGTAGGGGTGGGCTGGACAGTCACTGCAAACAGAACTTTTGGGGGTGAAAAAGTATTTTAAACTAAATTATGGTTATGGTTGCACAACTGTATGCATTATAAAAGCTCATCAAACTGAATATTTATAATGGTTAAATTTAAAGGTATATAAATTATATCTTAATGAAGCTGTTAAAAAAAGAAAGATGAGAGAGCTGTGTGATTTAGAAGAATCGGGAGAATCTCAACCAGGTTGATGAGTTTTGGGCAGCTTTACAGGGGAGTCTGTTTGTGCTGGAACTAGAAGACTAGGTAGGATTTCAACAGATTGAGATAGCACACAAAGAAATTCCAGACAACGAAAGCAGCATAAAAGTGAACAAATGCAGGCACATTTGGGCAATATCAGTTCAGTTCAGTTCAGCTGCTCAGTCGCGTCTGACTTTTTGTGACCCCAAGGACTGCAGCACGCCAGGCTGCAGCTGGGGCAATATACCAATATCCATTTTGGCTAGATACTGTGGATGGACAAAAGTAGATGAAAAGGCTGAGAATTTTGGTTATGGCCAGATCACAGATGCTGAGAATGGCCAGACTAGTGCATTTATACCGTAATTTGTAGGTAGACAGCAGGGAGCCACTGAACATTCTAGAGTAGGGGAGTGTCCTGGCGAACATTAGCAGACCAGCAATGAGCAGTGTGCATGGGAAGGGCAAGCAACCAGGACACGGCACCAGATCAAGGTCTCAGCATGAAACAGGGCCAGACTCGGCTCAAGGTCTCAGCATGAACAGGGCCAGAATCGGCTCGCCTGACTATGTTGCTAATGTGAAGGGACAGAGAGACACTGTACCAAAGAGAAAGCAAAATAATAACAGACACCAGTTATTTGGAGCTTTCTATGATCCAGGCACTGTTTCAAAGACTCACTGCTCTAAAAAGATACAGAGATTTAAGAGCCTGCTATGTACGGAATGAGCCAAATAGACTGATCATCTTTAGGTCTGGCTCCACAGAGAAGGAATAAAGATTAGGGAGGTCATAAAATGCTTACCTAAGGTGCATTACGGGAACCACAGATGTGGAAACTTGTAACTGAATAAAAAATAATGGTGATGCTCTAAAGGTGGAAGGATGGACAGATGACAGAGGCTGAGTCACATGGCTGTCTGCTTCAGAAGGCAGGAGTACCTGGGCGCTGCTGGTGCCCTCCATAGGTGTCACCACCCTCGTAAATGTACATACTGTGCCCCAAGGAACCAAGCACCCACATGAGCAGACAGGACTGAATGGGGAGAAATAAGGCTGTTGCACTCAGTTGCTTCGAGGCAGGGATCAAATACTTGCCCAGCTACTGTTAGAATAAACCCTCAGCGCTGCGTGTCCTGTATCCACGAAGCAGGACTATAGTTATTGATAGTCAGCCTCCCCAAACCTGGCTCATATCGTACTATTTTAAAGTAGAGGTCTCAAACTTGCTTTCTGAAAGCTGAATCCAGATGTTTGGGGATCATAAAATGTTTATAAATATTTTTAAGCAGCTGCCAACACTTAAACATCAGGAAATTTCACATAACATATGGGAATTCTCAGCTTCTCTCAAGAAGTTGGGAGTTCTGGCAGCTGTATAGCTAATCCCACATAGTTTCAATCAATCAAATCTGAGTAGTACTTGCCTCCATTAAACTTTAGAGTTCCTGCCTGGGACATTTCATTTTTTCCTTCACTCATTCATTCACTCAACAAGTATTTATCAAGTACCTACTATATTCCAGGCACTGCTGAAGGGTCTGGAGACACAAATGAACATTCTTCAGCTCATATTATTACAAGGAGAGCCAGCCAATAAGCAAAGAAAAGAAGAATATATATATACACACACACATAGATATATACAGATATATATCACTTATATAGTGATAAGTACTAAAAGAGTCCCTTGGACTGCAAGGAGATCAAACCAGTCAATCCTAAAGGAAACCAGTCCTGAATATTCATTGGAAGGACTGATGCTGAAGCTGAAACTCCAATACTTTGGCCACCTGATGTGAAGAACGGACTCATTGGAAAAGACTCTGATGCTGGGAAAGACTGAAGGCAGGAGGAGAAGGGGATGACAGAGGATGAGATGGTTGGATGGCAACACTGACTCGATGGACGAGTTTGAGTGAACTCTGGGAGTTGGTGATAGACAGGGAAGTCTGGTATGCTGCAGTCCATGGGGTCGCAAAGAGTTGGACACGACTGAGCGACTGAACTGAACTGAACTAAGAAACATGAAGGAGTAGGGTGTAGAGACAGAAAGCAGGTGGACAAGTGCTGGATCTGTGGACAGAGCCGTCAGGCAGGGAAGTCTCTCTGATAAGGTGGCACCTACGCCAAGATTTGGTTAGCATCAGGGTATAAGCAAGGAAGAGAGGCCCAGCAGAGGGAATAGCAGATGGAACGATGTTTTATGTGTGGGAGAAACACATCAGAGAGCCATCAAGGGGGAGAGGGCATTTCAAGTTCCAACAATGGTTTGGATTTTACTCTGAGTGAGGTGGAAGACCACTGGTGAGATGGAGCAAAGCAATGGCACAGTTGGGCATGCCTTACTTACACAATCTTCTCGCTGGCGGCAGAACTTTCCACCGTTTATAGATGAGGAGGCTGAGACTGAGAGAGGCTCCACTTACCTGCTACATTCATCTTGGTAGACAACCCCCAAGCCTAAGTTTATCTTAGCAACTTGAGTTAACTCTCATGTTCTCCAAACCCACATAGCGAAAATTTGACCTTTATAATCCAAAACAAAGCAACAACTGTTGCTGGGTGTTTGATACAACCGACATTCCAGAAAACTCATCCCTTGACCCCAAACAGTTTGGAATGTTTGACAAGAGGAAGAGATCTACTTACAATCAGAACATGATCCCGCCCCATTGTGATGACCGTTCGGTTCACCGTGCGAAGCAGCTGGACCATGATTTCTTGGATGTGGTGGTAGGTGAAGGCCTATAACACAGAGACATCTGTGTGACAACCAGGACACTGTTTAATGTCTGCACACCTCTTCCAAAGGACACACAACAGGGGTAAGCATGATGATCACCATGCCTGCCACCACCACCAGCAGCAGCAGCAGCACCGTCATCGCCATCAAATTTCCTTGCCATCACCACCTGCTTGGGGCACTGGGAACCTCACTAACCACCTTAAACATAAGTCAGTAATTAAGAACTGAAACTCTGGAATCAGAAATTTATGGTTCAGCATACTGAATCTGTCGAGAATCATTATACTATATTGGGTGAGTTACCTAACTTCTCTGAATCTTGGTTTCTTCATCCGTGTAACAGGATCTAACCTGAAATAAGAGGGAATTTAATGCAGGAAACTGGTTATATAGGTGATGAAAAAGCTGAGACACCAAAGAAGGTAACTTAGGGACTAGCAATAGCAGGCAGCCACTGTTACCTCTAGGCTGGAGTCTAGGCTGGAGAGACAAATAAAAGAAGGCAGTGTTTCTGTAGCTGGGACTGGGGTTAGATAATGAAAACCGTAACTATGGGAGAGCTTGTGCAGTTGAAAGTGCTTTATCCACTTTGGAGGAAAGAAGTCAACAATGAGCCAGGTTGTAACATTCATACGGTCCTGCCACTTTAAATACAAGTCTCTGAACCTTGGGTAGGACTTGGTGGTGGGTTTTGAGCATATGTTGTGGCAGCGAAGTGTTTCATGTATGTCTGCCTATGTCCTCAGGTCCCTTTACCAGCATAGACTTAAGACACAGAGTTTCATTCATGTATACTTGGGAGAGTAGTCGTGGCCAAGCAGAAAAGCTGTGGGATTGTAAACTCAGTAGCTCTGGACCTGAGTTCCAACTTTGCCCTCACCTGCTGTGTGACCTCACTTATCATCTTAACCTTTCTGAGCTTTGCGTTCCTTATTTATAAACCATGAAAGGTTTTCTAACCAGTCTTTCATGGTTGATGTGAACATAAAAGTGAAAAATGCCAATTCTGGAAAAATCAACTTGCCTAATTCCACTGCAGGAAAAACTGTAGGTCTGAGATAAACCCTGCACATCAGTGATTTCTGAATTGCATGTGGGTTATTTCGATGGCTAAGAACCATGACACAAGGCAGGGAAGTGCTAGAAATGAAGGCTTGGATTTGGGAACATCCTGTGATTCCAGGACCTAACAATAGTCTGACATAAAGAAAGTGATAAAGAAACGGTGGCTGAAAAAGCAGATGACCATTCACTCATTCATAAAGCACCTTATATATATTTGCTGCATCCAGCATAACTATGGTTTATCTCTTAATGTAACAAATGAATGGAAAATAGGTTCACAGTTGCGAGAGAGAGAATAAGAAAACAAGAAGTGCTTATTAAAAAATAAGTCCTTCCCTCCCAATGTGCCTTCAGTGACTCTTGGCACCCAAAGATGGATAACTCAGAGCTTGCTTTCTCTCTCTGCCCTACACTCACTTCTATACACCTGCTAACCCCCGATTCCCCAGCCCCGTGGAGCTCACTCCAAGAACCTCTGCCATCAGAGCATGTATTTTACAGAAACAATTCTCAGACCTCAGTCTCTTGCTAGGCTTGAGCTCCCCCATTATCCTGCCTTTCCCCACATCTTACGTTTTCCTCCTGATGCTCAGGAGTGGGCAAGAGAACATCTCCCTTTACTTCTTGGCTACAGGTGAACGTCTCTCTTGATTTCCTTCCCCTTTGTTTCTTCAAGCCTTTTTACTGGTTTACAGTTCCTGTTTCTTGCACCATGTGAGCATGATGCTTATAGCTTACTAAATCCTGGCACACTGCGAAACACTTTAGTTCCTCTCACAAGATGGGTGAATTTGACAGTTTTCCACTTCTAAATACCAAACTTCCTGAGCAGTCTAATTGGTGCTCTTAGAAAAATGGCTATTTAACAGAAGCAGGGGGGCAGGAGGGCAAGAGAAAAGGGTTTTATTATCTGCATTGGTAAGGGAAGAGATGTAATTATGATCTTCATGGTTCAGATAAGGAAACTGAAGCCAGAGAGGTCAAGTAATTTGTACAGAGACACTCAGCTAGAAAGTCAAGGAAAAAGGATTCAAACCCAGAAGTTTGGCTGCAGAACCTTCTCGTCATCCAATCTCACCCAGACTGGCTGGAACACGGACACAGATCTCTGGTTGTCACTTTGAAACCTCGTTAGCCTCTTCCATACACCAAAATGGACAGACTCTGCCTTCAGTTGAGCCAGTTTCCAACTGCCCTCGGTGACTTCTAATCTTTTCTTTCCCTTTAAAGAAATTTTCAGTGCTTTTTTTTTTTTTTCCATTACTCTCTTATCCTCTCTGTATTCCTTTGCCATTTCATCAACTTAAGCCCATTGCAAATTGATATGATAGTTTCCATTTGATGTTATTTTTTTCTAGGATTACATCTCTTCCTTTACCAATGCAGATAATAAAACCCTTTTCTCTTGCCCTCCTGCCCCCTGCTTCTTTTAAATAGCCATTTTTCTTAGTCCAAAGAGCATCAATTAGACTGCTCAGGAAGTTTGGTATTTAAAAGTGGAAAACTGTCAAATTCAATTCATTTCACCCTGAAAGCTCCCGAAAGGGGAAGTTGTGTAGCAGAGTGTTTTCGGATCAGATAGATTTGGGTGTGAATCTCAGTTCTGCTTCTTTGAGCCAGGAGACCTTGGGTGAATTACCTTTCCTCTCTGCATTTCAGTTTTTTTAGTTATAAGATGTGACAAACAGTAGAAACCTCAAAGTCCTGTTCTGAATCATAAAGTCCTGCAGGAATAGGACTAAGGGCCGACACGCAGCAAGCCTTCAGTGAGTGGCGGCTGCAACTCCTGTTCCCCTAGGTCTGCAGCAGCATTCTGGCCCGCTTACAGAGTCCCATCACGTAGCAGAAAGTGCAGTACAAGGCAATGCACAATCTAAACTCTGAATGATATCGAAATGTCACCCAAAGAATGTATAGCATATATGCAAATGGAAAACTTTCAAGATGATAAACCTGCGCTAAGCAGTAAAAATGCAGCCACAAATCACCCGCCGTTAATTGCTCTGCTGTCAGGCAAGGGAGGGAACTTCTAGGAACATGTCTTACAGGCTTGAACTAAATGGTGGCTTGTAATTGAAATGACAAAGTCAGTCTTGCTATTATGGCCCTGGCAAAGAAATCAATCCTTCCAACCTAAACACACTGCAAATCATAGTGACTTTTTTTTCTCTTAATAATCATAAGCTGTGAGATCTGGAAGGAACTTGGAATCCTTTCTTTAAATGAAATCTTATGCTTAAACCTACTATATACCATAATGAAAGGAGAGCTCAAATGGCGGTGGAGGAGCAGCCCCTGCCTTTCTGGCTCATCCTAGTCCTGATGTCAGCCCAAGACTCTGTGGAATGAGATTCAGAACTATTGCTTTCCCACAGTGCTTCCAGAACTGTGATGCAGCATACCATATATGAGACAATTTTAAGTCATAATGCACAGACACAGCATTTCCTAACTTTGAATACAATTGTGTGAAAGGTATCCTCTTCTTTCAAATTTTTCTTTAACCGTTTGGAAAACACCAAGTAGAAAAATCTTTCTTTAGTGCTAATATGTCTTTAACACCCCTCTAGTTCATGCAAGATTCCTTTTTTAACAAAGAGGGAAGAGCAGACAGTACACAGCAGCATCTAGTTAGAACTTAGTGATATTCTTTTATGTTTATTGTGGTTATTTTTAAAGTTAAAGCTTATTTATGGCAAGTGTCTAGGAAAAAGATCCGAAAGCTGGAAATAAAGCAAAATGTGGATGCATGTTTTTTAAATAGAACATTTCTGACAAGCTCATATTGGAAAAGAGGGGAGCAGTCCTCTTAACATTCTCAGGAAATGTAATTTTGTTTGATTACCGTCCACATCATGGCATCCAGTCCCATCACTTCATGGCAAATAGATGGGGAAAGTGGAAACAGTGTCAGACTTTATTTTTTTGGACTCCAAAAGCACTGCAGATGGTGACTGCAGCCATGAAATTAAAAGATGCTTGCTCCTTGCAAGAAAAGCTATGACCAACCTAGACAGCATATTAAAAAGCAGAGATATTACTTTGTCAACAAAGGTCCATCTAGTCAAAGCTCTGGTTTTTCCAGTAGTCATGTATGGATGTGAGAGTTGGACTATAATGAAAGTCGAGCACTGAAGAATTGATGCTTTTGAACTGTGATGTTAGAGAAGACTCTTCAGAGTCCAGTCAACCTGAAAGGAAATCAGTACTGAATAGTCTTTGGAAGGACTGATGCTGAAGCTGAAACTCCAATACTTTGGCCACCTGATGCCAAGAACTAATTCATTTGAAAAGACCCTGATGCTGGGAAAGATTGAAGGCAGGAGAAGAAGGGAATGACAGAGGATGAGATGGTTGGATGGCATCACCAACTCAATGGACATGAGTTTGAGTGAACTCCTGGAGTTGGTGATGGACAGAGAACCCTGGCATGCCGCCGTCCATGGGGTCACAAAGAGTTGGACACGACTCAGCAGCTGAACTGAACTGAACCATCCACAATGGATTACAGCTCTATGAAGATGAAGGTTTAACTTGTAGAAAAATAACCAAATGTGAGTTTTGTTTTTGCTTTTTGCTGGTTTGCTAACAGTTCTACTGATTTGTAGAATTTTGTCTTATATGTAAGGACAATTTTCTACAAGCGTGTGTTCTCCCCCCTCCCCCCCAAAAAATCAATAATCCTAAATGCTTTTAAATCAGCTCTTTCATTGTTCAGTTTATACTCTAGTTTATTAAATAAAACTCTGACACTTTCTATCTAATTGCATAAGATGATATTAACAGATATTTATTTATTTGGTTGCACCATGTCTTAATCAGAGGCTTCCCTGAAGGCTCAGCAAGTAAAGAATCTGCCTGCAATGCAGGAGACACAGGAGCCATCAGTTCAGTCCCTGGGTTGGGAAGATTCCCTGGAGGAGGAAAATGGCAAACCCGCTCCAGTATTCTTTTCTTTTTTTTTTTTTTCCAGTATTCTTGCCTGAGGAATTCCATGGGCAGAAGATCCTGGTGGGGTACAGTCCATGGGGTTGCAAAGAGTCACACGATTGAGTGACTGGTGCAGGTACCACACATGTGACTCTCAGTCTTTGCTGCAGCACGTGGGATCCTTAGCTGTGGCATGTGAACTCTCAGCTGCAGCATGTGGGATCTAGTTCCCTGACCAGGGATGAAACCCAGCATCCCTGCACTGGGAGCCTTAGCCACTGGACCGCAGTGGAAGTCCCTGTAAGATGATATTTTTAACTGTTTGAGGACTCTGCATTATAAAAGTGATGCTGGCTACTTAACGCTGCTGCTGCTG
Source organism: Neotragus pygmaeus (assembly GCA_006410875.1). Lineage (NCBI taxonomy): Eukaryota > Metazoa > Chordata > Mammalia > Artiodactyla > Bovidae > Neotragus > Neotragus pygmaeus. Next base: position 1,010,005 of record SJYV01016142.1, on the reverse strand, counting down.
CTGCTGCTGCTGCTAAATCACTTCAGTCGTGTCCGACTCTGTGCGACCCCATAGACGGCAGCCCACCAGCCTCCACCATCCCTGGGATTCTCCAGACAAGAACACTGGAGTGGGTTGCCATTTCCTTCTCTAATGCATGAAAGCGAAAAGTGAAAGTGAAGTCGCTCAGTCGTGTCCGACTCTTCGCGACCCCATGGACTGAAGCCTATCAGGCTCCTCCGTCCAAGGGATTTTCCAGGCAAGAGTACTGGAGTGGGGTGCCATCGCCTTCTACTTAATGACAGTGATATAAATTTCTTTATTTTTATCAAAGTTACGAATGTATATAGTTTAAAAACATTATCCAAGGTTCATTTAAAAAACAAAACAATGAAACAGCAGTGCCGTATGTTCTCACCAGGGGAACTTCTTTACTTCTTTTAGCTGCTGAAGTTGTTATTTTGGTATTTATGACTGTGTTGCCAAAAACATGCTTGCATTATTCCTTTTTAAAACAAGTGTTTTTGGTGCTGTCTTCACATTCTCCATCATATGAGACAAGGCTCTCACTCTCATTCCTGTCTCTTTCCCATTAGGCCCTTGCGTCCTTCCCATTTCTCCTTCTCATCCAGCTGTAGTGGATGTAGTTTTGCTGTGATCCATATTTAGCATGGGCTTCCCTGGTGGCTCACACAGTAAAGAATCCACCTGCAATGCAGGAGACCCAGGTTTGATCCCTGGGTTGGGAAGATCCCCTGGAAAAGGGAATGGCTACCCACTCCAGTATTCTTGCCTGAAGAATCTCATGGACAGAGGAGCCTGGTGGTTACAGTCTATGGGGTTGCAAAGAGTTGGACATGACTGAGTGACTAACACTTTGACTTTCATATTTAGCAGTTTAAAAAGTTCTGTTAACTGTAACCAATTTCCATTTCAGCACCACCTGGGAAGCCTAGAGTTCTTCCTTAGTTCTCCTTAAACAATGGTGACATTTTAGTGTGGGTAACTCAAAGGCTGGTTGCCAACCCTGGGTACGGGAGTAGGGCTTGTGGTCTGGAACCTTCACTGCAGGGTGATCTGATTGGGGAGTTAGTATCAGAAGCTCAGGCATTAGTACATACAATTCTTTCTTCTGGGCTAGTCTGGGCTGGTCAGATTACACAGACAAGACTTTTCTGATCTCTTGTCTTAAGGGTTAAGGCCTGGCTGCCAGCAATGCAGAAGCTGAATGGGAGGAAAGTGCTGGGCCTGTCAGCTTCCAGGATGCATACTTTGATTGAAACCTTGTTTTGAGTGAGACATCACTCCCTTCGATTTTGCCTGGTGTCTCCTAGTCCAGATACCTGCTGTTTTATCCTCTTTATAGAACAAACGTCCAGTGACCCAGCTGCTCAGAGTCAGGCTGCATCTTTCACAGGCTTGCAACCGACCCTCCTTGTTTGAACTTCTCTCCTTCATCCTACCTCCAGGGACACTCGGTATCACCATCTCCTCAAACTGTGGGGGCAATCTTTGCTTTAGACTGGATGAGTTTTCAGTTTTCTGCATTGCTGGCTTATGAATCACGTCATTTATTACTTTTCCACATGATATCTATATTCCTTTAATAAAACTCCCTTTAATATTTTTCAGTAGGCTTCTTAACAGGGAGCAAAATATATAACTATGCTTCATCTACCATCTTTTCAAAGATGTTTATCCTAAAATTTCATGTTTAAATATTTATATGTGAGTGGATTTAATTAGAAGAATTATAAGTACATGGGTCAATGTTTAAATAACAAAAAATGAGCTTATATAATACAAATGTCTCAGGTTTTGAACTTCAGCTTTCTTGGGAGAGTAGGTGGGTGAGTACGACAACGTCATGTAACCAGTGACAGTCATGTCATTAGAGCTAGAATGAAAAATCAGCTCTGGCGAGCAAAGTCCAGCTGACTGCTCCCTCTGCTCCAGCACGCGAGCAGCCCGGGGCCTTGTGTTCATGCCAGGGACAACCCCAGCTCCTCTTTCCAGTGTCACAAAGAAGATTATCAGGTCACAGTTACAGAGTTAAATCCAAAGACCTTCTTTGTTTAACAAAAGAGTAACAATGCATGTTCTGTCCATAACATCCATGGACACTATTGTTTTTCTCTTCTTTGTGTTCCTATATAAAAAGTCTTTTCAACCTCTATCTGATCTCGAAAGCACCACAAACACTAACCTAGAAAGAAAACATCCTAACTTCCAAGATAGTACGCACTAACACCTAAAGCAGAGTCATCCTCTCTCTTTTCTCTGGCTCCTGGAGGTGATGTGACTTTCTCATGAGTTTAACTCTGGGTTTAATGCTGGTTTCTTTCCTCCTCCCAGAACTGGTTTCCATTCTGAAAGACTTGACTTTACCACAGAAGAGCTCATGGTGTGAAGCAAGTGGAAGAGTCAGCTAGTGACCCAAGAGATGTGGGAGTCAGGATCAGTGAAGCTGGGTGGGGGTCTTTGCTGCACCCCATCATCTCTGCCTCTCCTACCCATGAGTAACCCCCGCTTTCTGGCTAGGACTTGGGCAGTTCCTTTTTGCAGTCGTGTCTTTGCACTATAGGTTAGTTTTCTCTAGAGAGGAGAGGGTGAACTGGTGGTAGAGGGAGATAATGCAGGAAAGGAAGATGTGGGTTCGTCCTCTCACACCGCTGCTACCTAACAATCTCAAGGGCATCCTAGAAGCTAGGAGCTGAGCATGTGGACTTGACATGCACAATCTCATTTCCTTATCTTAAAAAACTACTGAAGCCCCAGATGTGAAATACAGGGATCAGAGAGGCTTACACAGGAACAACAACTCCACTTGCTCAGGAATTATCCATTCATGGGTGGCCAAGTCTGAACCCGAGCTCACTTCTGACTAATTCTATACTCCTTCCACGATGCAAAGTATGATGGTGGTGCTGAGCGGGGAAGTGCTTTAAACCCTCCAAAGCCTCTCTGGCAATGATTTTCAGGGTTCTAAAGATACAGTCTCTCCTCGAGAGATTACAGAGCTACCACTACGTTCCTTCCTCATGACGGTCAGTCTCACGTCTTTGAGCCTCAGTTTCCTCATCTGTGGCATAATGGCACCCACAATACCAGAATTACTTTGAGAATCTAATGATTCTCTGTAGGTATTTCCAACACATAATTGCTAACATTTTTTGAGCTTTTACTACATATTGTGCATGTATTTGCTGGGAAAGATTGAAGGCAGAAGGAGAAAAGGGTGACAGAGAATAAGATTGTTGGATAGTATCACCAGTTCAATAGACACGAACTTGGGAAAACTCCAGGAGATCGTGAGGGACAGGGAAGCCTGGAGTGCTGCAGCCCATAGGGTCCCAAAGAGTCAGACATGACTTGGTGACTGAACAACATGCATGTATTACCTTAAGGAATTCTGGAAGCCCCTATGAAATGAGGGAAATACTTTAATTATCCAAGATTTACAGATGAGGAAACCGAGGTTCTGGCTGTGGTCACATGCCACATAAATACTGATCCAAACTCCAACTCAAGTCTGTTTGACTTCAGAGTCCAAGCTTGTAATTGCCACTGCCTCCGTTTTTTAGGATCACAGAAATGAATGGATGTGGCAGCACTTTGTAGATACATCATTCTGTAAATGTGTCCAAAGTAAATAATAACACAGACATTTGTGTGCACAGCTGTTTATAGCATATTGTATCACTTATATTATCCAAATGTAGCAAGTAAGATAAATGTCTCCAAATCAGGATCCTATCATATAAATGATGGCTTATCCACACAGTGGAGTAAGGGAAACAGAGATACATCTTGATTTGGAAAGATATCCTTAATGTATCAGTACAAGCAGACTACATAGCACCACATATGATATAAGCCAATTTATATTTTGAAAAATATTTTTCTATGTCCAAAAGTTCTGAAAAAATTAATAGGGAACCATTAACAGTGATTATCTTGAACAGGGAGGAGAGGAAGAGATATGAGGCTAAAGGGATAATTTACTTGCTAAGGTTTGTTGGACATTTTCACAATAATCATGTGTAATAATACAGAAAATAGAACCATTGCCCAATTGGAACAAAATGAGAGTCAGTCCACACACCTAGGGCTTCCCTAGTGGCTCAGATGGTAATGAATCAACCTGCAATGCAGGAGAGCTCGGTTCAATCCCTGGGTCAGAAAGATCCTCTGGAGAAAGGAATGGCTACCCACTCCAGTATTGCTGCATGGACAGAGGAGCCTGGCAGGCTATGGTCCATGGGGCCTCAAAGAGTCGGATATGACTGAGAGACTAAGTTTGCACGCGTGCTACAAGCCTAAGGAACCATATTCACAGGGGACTGAGTGGACACACACCAGGGACTGCCGTGCACTGCAGCAGGCTCTGTGTTCAGAGGTGCGGCCTCCCCTCCTGGAAAGCCCTCCCCCTGTGCTCCTGAGGTGGCCATGGGGCTGGGGCGCTCACACGCAGAAGGCTGTTGTCAATGTTGCTGAGACAGAGTGGGTAAGAAGCGCTGCAAAGTCACACAGGTCAACGCTTTTGCAAAAGGCACAACTATGAAAACTTTATTCCATTTATCAAAAGCTTTTAACCTACATTTCATGGCAAGAAAAAAAATCTACTTAAAGCAACAAGAAAAAAAGTGACAAAACTATCACCTCTCTCTCTCACACAGACACACATACAAATACCATTGTGCCTAGAGAGAAATGTTGTTTTCATTTAGATTCTGTAAGTTGTTTTGTGGGGGCTTTATTAATACACTGGGATCTCCAACACACAGTCTAGAGTGAAAAAATCTGAACCTCCCCAAATCTAAGAGTCCAACATCTCAATGCTGAAGAATGGAGGCTGGGCGGGGCCATTTGTGAAGATGTACCTTGGAGATGCTCTACTTTCATGTTTTGTTCTTCAAAACAGGAAGAATCTACGGGCACTGTGTAAGGAGTAATGAATAAAGAACACAACTAACATCTGTTGAATTCACACTGTGTGTCAGGCAATGGGCTGTATTCAGTCCAGTTCAGTTCAGTCGCTCAGTTGTGTCCAACTCTTTGCAACCCCGTGGACCGCAGCATGCCAGGCTTCCTATCCACCACCAACTCTCGAGCTGCGGGCTTTGTATTTATTATTTTGTGGCATCTTGACCAAAACCCTGGGGATAACTGTTACCCTATTTTAAGATCTAAAATAAGGTCCATTGTAATCTAATTATTATTACTGTTCAATATATGTTGAGCACTTAATATACGCCAGATAATTCTGCAAGGTCTTTACAGACACATCTCATTTAATTCACAGAATAATCTTATCAATCTACTACATTGGTTCTCCCCATCTTACAGATGAGGGAATTCAGAGGTTTATTAAACTTGTCCAGAATCACAGAGTAGGTGATGGAGCTGAATTTGAATCCATGTCTTCTTGGTTGCAAAGCTCCTGTGTTATGTGCACGGCTCGTTATAGAAATTTTGTATTATTTATAATATATACATGTAACAAGTGAGAAAAATTAACAAGTGGCCCACCAGAAATGGGCTCCTTTAAGGTTTCCACTTCAGAAATGGAAAGTGTGAAAGTGCGACATCACTCAGTCGTGTCTGACTCTTTGCGACCCCATGGACTGTAGCCTACCAGGCTCCTCTGTCCATGGGATTTTCCAAGCAATAGTACTGAAGTGGATTGCCATTTCCTTCTCCAGGGGATCTTCCTGACCCAGGGATCGAACCCAGGTTTCCCACATTGTAGACAGATGCTTTACCATCTAAGCCACCAGGGAAGTGGAGCTTGCAAGCTATTTATAATTTTTTTAATTAACAGAAGCTGTACACTCACTCATTTTCAGTATTATTACAAAGTCTTATGGCAATGTCAAGATTCCTTGTTTGAATAAGATAAACTCCAAATAGGAACCCCATTAAACTCCATTGGCCAGAAAATTCAGAAGGTGCTTATATATTACCCATTTATTTAAATTATTTGATTTTAATGCATTTTGCTTGTTCACGAGACAATGTATTTTATGTATCCATAAGAATATGATTAAAAATTATGATAAGTGGTGAAAAACCCTGGTGGTGAAAATCTTTGCTGTTTATCCAGAAAGTGATTTAAATACGGTTCTATCCCTCTGTGTCCTGATCACCCAGAGCCTTCCCCACCCCACTATTCCTGACTGCTTCTCTCTCCTCCTCCACTGGAGTCAAACACTTCCTTCTCTGTTTCCCTCTGCTTTACGCCACTGCTTCCCCAGCCTTCATTCACAATCCTGCAATGGCTTTAGGCAAAGAAGGTGCCTGTACAGACAAGAATGATTCTCCCCCCCACAATCCTACAAATGATTTCTCAAATATACCTCCAACTATTTGTTGGTATTTGCGGTTCCATGAATAAAATGTCATTCTTGGACTGAAGGCTAACTCTTTCCTGTTAAAATGAGGCCCTGAACAAAAGCATTAGAACACAAGACTGCAAGCTCCTGTGAGGTAAGGTCATGGCGTATCCAGTCCTACGTGATCCCTTTCATGGCTGAACAAACAGATTGTGAATCCTCTGGGAGATCCTTGAGGATAAGGGCTAGATTGTCATTATTTTAGGCTTAACACTTAGCACAAATACCTGATACACAATAAATAATCACAGCTTTAATAAGGGGATGCAGAATTCATTTCATTAATTAATTAGAAAGGCTAATATGAGATGTCACATAACTGCTGTAGAGAGTAAGGAGAGATTCTTAGATAAGGGATGGAATCAGAATGCAGAATCTGGAAGCTTCTGGGCATGGACTTCCTCAGTTGTACTGGCCCCACACAAATGACTAAGAGGTTCTTAGACCAGGGGAGAGAGAAGTCAAAATATATACACAATCTTCTCCCCTCTTTCCAACAGTGAAAATGTCCCTAATCCTCCAGACAAAGAATATAGGTATTAGACAGCTCATTCAGTGATGATTGATCTAGTTTCCTCAGCAGGGTGTTGGACTCTCCCTCCCAAATCAGGCAGGCATAAAACTGAGTTCAGAGACAGGTCTCATGAAACATTCCAGGATCTTGTGTCTCAGCCAGAATTCAGAGCCTGCACTCACTGATAAGATTTAAAGATCAATTATACCAAAAACTTTAGAAAAATTACCAACAACAGGAGGCTTTAAAACCTTACCCTTGAACCTCTGTGCTTTGCCTAGAAGGGATGGAGAAAGTAGGCTAATCTTAAATACAAGAGGATTGGTCAAAAAAGAGCAATAAATCTGAGGAATGAATGTGTATCTTCTGATCTATGTATGCAGTTATACAGACATCAGTGTTGTCTTTTCAGTTAAGATTGGATATAATTAAAACTCTTCCTGGAAACTCATCTCTATAAAGAAGCAGTATGGAATTTGTGCTGCTCTCCATGGTGCTGATAAAAATCCTGCCTCCTAAAACAAAGGCATTCTCCTCTTCTGGAGAAGTCAGAGTTCATTCTCTCTCTCTCCTTCCCTCTCTTTCTCACCTCACTGACCCCTAGAGCGTGTGTGTCTCTCGGTTTTCACGTTCATAAAGCTTGTGTAATTTTCTCCACTGTTCCTTAATTGTAATGATGATTTTAAATATGTTTAAAGTTCTATCACATATCTAATGTTTACTATCACTCCCAGTCAACTCTTCAGAAAGATAAGTTTCTTACTATCTCTCTGCAGCAAACCTACATATCTACAATCCATCTGAAAGAGGAAGGACCAGTTCATTTTTCTGATTAATTCCAAAGTTTCCAATTTGATATATGGTCTCTGGTAGGTTTCTGGAAAAGAAGAAGGTCATCTATTTCCTGGTCTCCATAATATACTCACTGCCGGCCATGTTGCTCCATAGCTCTGATCCCTTTCTGACCAGCTGCAAGCAGAGAAGTCTTCTTTCTTCTGAATATTCAGTCCTTTTTATTCTCAAAGAGTGAGAGAGGGGCATAATTGATTGGTAGTTCATCTTGAACTAAATGCCTGTGTTTATTCTTGAGGTACACTGAGCTTTTTTCTGCTAAGTGTGTAGCACTTAGCAGTCTTCTGCTTCCAATGTCTCTAGGTCTGGGGTGATTTTAATCTTCCACAGTCACAATGTGTTCATGAAACAGAATTTACGTCACCTTAGCCTTAAATTGCAACCGACTCCTTCAAGGTGTTCAGCCTTTGGGTCTGATGCAGTTCTGTTTCTCCAAAGTCCTAACGCAGCCCCTTGGTCAGCTCATCCATCCCAGAGAGGAGGCAGAACGGTCTGAGAGTAGGCCCTACCTGTGTCTGAGATGCCCTTCTCTCCTCATTTACCTGCCCATTCCTACTCAGCAGTCAAAAACCCAATTCAACCATCACCTTTGCAAAGGCTTTTCTGACTCAGTCACTCTAAACTCCCATTTCACCCCAGAGAGGATTAGTTGTCTTTCTTTCTGGGTTCCCACAAAACCTTTTCATACTTCTCAAAACTAGGGGCCCACATAGTTCAATTTTGAATGACCAAAGTGCAGCATCTGCTTGACAAAGAGTAAGCCCAGAACTTTGCTGTTGTTTAGTTGCAAAGTCTTGGCTGATTCTTTTGTACCCCTAGAACCATAGCCCCCCCAGGCTCCTTTGTCCATGGGATTTCCCAGTTAAAATACTGGAGTTGGTTGCCATTTCCTTCTCTGGGGATCTTCCGAACCCAGGGATCAAACTCACGTCTCCTGCATTGCAGGCAGATTCTTTACCACTGAGCCAGCAGAGAAGACCAAGCACAGAACACACAAGTAAATACATAACATGAACGTGCCAGTGGGTAGAAGAATGGCTGGACAGACGGATGCAAGGGTGAATGGGTGGGCACATGATACTGCCGAAATTTACTTCAGGGCTTCCCTGATGGCTCAGATGGTAAAGAATCTGCCTGCAATGCAGGAGACCCAAGTTTGACCCCTGGCTCAGGAAGATCCCCTGGAGAAGGGAATGGCGGCTGCTCCAGCATTCTTGCCTAGAGAATTCTATGGACAGAGGAGCCTGGAGGGTTATAGTCCATGGAGTTGCAAAGAGTCGGACACGACTGAGCAACAAAAACACTTAAATTTATGTTGCATCTTATCAATTCAGAGTTGGATGCAAAATAACAGATGTGTTATATATTCTCAAAGAGCAAAGATGCTGGCGATTTCTTTCCTTCTTTTTCTTTATGCAGGAACCATCTCTTCTTATTTCACTTTCTAGCCTACAACCAAGAGGATGTGATGTTGTAATTTGTATTCTAGAATAGATTTCAAGCAGGTAAATATTTAGTCTTCTTGGGACTGTCTGAAAGTTTGGAAGATTATAACTATTCCTCTCCAGTCTTCCCTGAATCATGTCATTCCTTGTCCCCAGAAATGAAAACATCACTTCTGTTCTCTAAAGACTGGCTCTACTCATATAAGAAAAACTCTATTTCCACAGAAGTTCCTTTCAGATTCTGCTCATCAGATTTCTAGTGCCTGTCCATAAGGTCCTTTGAGGCATAGCTGTGCTATGTTACCTACTCACAACCACATAGGGACATGTCAAGCCAGAGGGGGACATAAAAAAATACCAAATTTGCCTACATTTTTACATTTCTGATCCCTCACAAAAATGTATAGAAAAATTATGTCTAACAAAAGCAACTATCTCATTATCCATTCGGCACACGTCTAAATTAAGCAAAATATTTTTTCAAGGTTATTATTTATTGCACAAATACTACCAGAAGCAAAGTTCCAGCCCAGCAACATGTCTCACCTCTTCTATGGTGCCTTCTCGCCCTTATGCCTGAAAAATTTGTCTGCAGCCTGCAGACAATCTGCGCTCTGCTTTTTCCAGTTAACTTGGCATAGCATTTTTATTAATATATTTGATGGCCAAGGGAAGTCAGTTTTTACTTACCCCTTGAGGAGGTGTAGGGAAAAGTTTAGATTCAGACAGATCGAATTCTGGCTTTGCTACTAACTTTCTGTGCAGCCTAAGTTCTGTTTATTAAAAGTCCTGTAAGCCTTGTTTTTTCATCAATAACGGGGGTAATAACAACTTACTCACAGGATTACAGTAAGAGTTGATTTCTGTATACAAGGTCTTTCACACAGTGTCTGGCTTATAGTAACTATTCATTTATGGGAGACTCACAAATAACGGTGATATTTTAAAACATGGGTCTATTGTGAATTAGAAAATAAGGCATGCATGAATAATTAAGATAAAGCGTGAGATTGAATTCAAATAAATTCAGCTTTGGGAAAGATCTCCAGAATATTGAGAATTTATATTCATTCACCTAAATTTAGAGATACTTAAGTGGAAAAGCTTGAAAATAATTGAAATCCATCAACTTTTCACAGATATGTTTGAGTGACCTGCTTCAGATCACACAGACTGTCAGAACTAGAGCTGGAAATAGAACTCCCATGTCCTCAAAAATGGTTGAAAGGCTCTGATACCAAAAACCACCTTCCTGTCACCACCACCTCAACCAGGGCCGCCCAGGAAGCAGACATCTTTAATCAAGTACTTTTGGGGGGATTACATCAGAGCAAGAGGGAAGGAAAGAACAAACCTATATTGAGTTATCAGCACGGTGGCCGTGACTAACAAAATACGGAGGAGAGCAGCAAGGCTCAGGCAGGACATGTAACCTCCCAGTGAGCACGCAGCTAGTGAGGGGAAGCCGGGATTCTAGTCCACGGGCAGTGTGTCTCCAAAGCTGTTCTGACTGGAATCTGACTCAATGAAAACTACTCTGTGACTACCCAACCTGATGGGGGTCATGTTAGGAGACGACAGTGAGCGACACAGATGCTGTCTTTGCACCCATGAGGCTTCAAGGACATGTCAGAGGTGGGCAAAATGTAATGAGAGTCAGGTGAGGGGGAGTACAAACAGTCTCTGTGAACTGTTCATGTAATGCCAACAAGTAAATATGAGCCTCTGCTCTCTGTCCAGAGTTCACTTACACTATAGGTCAAACAGGCTCAAACAGGCTGGCCTGGAAATTTCACCACCATTAATCTTCTGCAGGATTTCCATGAGAAAATGCATGCTGAATTCTAAACTGACGTATGAACAGCTTTAGGAGCACAACGATACTCAAAGTTAGTACCTCATTTTTATATGAAGCTGATTTACACCTGCAGCTGATTTACCTCTCTCATTAGGTTTTGCTGAATACAAAAAATAAAATTAGTGTCAGCATGTATTTCTGGAAAGTAGACTAATTGAAGATGGGAGGATCAATGAAACCACAAAGATTAATTATTGAGTATCTGTTCAGAATCTGGCACTATGCCCAGGCAGTGTAGAAATATAGAGAAAACATAAGACTGAAACAGCCCTGTGCATGGAGAGTCTGTAAACCAGATATGAGGCATGTTTGTAACAGCACTTCCAGTAGGTGGTAGTCCATGTCAAAATTCTGGGAGACTGGGGTAAATATACGTCTTTGAAATGGGGTGGGGCAGGGCGGAATGGGGGGAGGGGTGGTGTCAGAGATGAGGGCAATTAACCCAGGTTTCAAAATAGTTCTGCTTTGGATATTCAGAGAATTCATGAATGTGGTGGGAAGACTGATAACCACAGAGAAAGGCACAGGACAAGTGTGCCTCCCAAAATGCACAGACCATTGAGTCCCCAGACTAGAGCTGGAGAGTCCTAGGAAATAGGTCTCAGACACAGTAAATGTAAGAGCGTTTTGTCTTAAGCACCTTTGCCTCCTACCCCTATGCCTAGAACAGTGCCTGACAAACAGCAGATGTTCACGTTCAAAGAGGCGGAAAGACACAACCTTCACTGCAAAGAGAAATTACCAAAAAAAGTGCTGGTCCTCCTTCCACATGTGCCAGACAGTCCTAATATGACAAGAATAAGCATAACTAAATGCTTAACTCCGTGATCAGCCAGCAGTTCTCAGCATGCTGCAGGGAAAGGGACTATGTCTGGGCACACAGAATCGAGGGTGATTTCTTAACAGGAGGGAAGCTGGGTGGGCTTATCAAGGCAAGGTTTGGCTTTCAGATGTCACAACTGAGATGTGTAGTGGGGTAAGACAGAAACAAACACATGGGAATCCAGACAAATATATTAGGAAGCAACAGGAAGAGACGGGACTGTGGTTTGTAGTGAGTAATCTGGCAAGCCAAACAACACACACCTGTGAGCTAGACTGAGGCTGTGAACCACCAGTTGAAGGCCCGCAGGATAAGAAGAAGGAAGAAAAAGAACCTCCCCAAACATGGAGGGGACAGGCCAAGGACACACGGAGAGCAAGAAGCAGGAAGGCTCAGTGGAAGAGTCTCCCCAGAACCCAGACTGCTGCTGAAAGTGGGAGGAAATGTGGCTGGAGAGAAAAAGCTAAGCTGAGTTTCTATTCCTGGTAGAGGGAAAGGTAATAAATAGACAGTGAAAGACAACTTTAGGATGCTATGCTGCTTGGAGAAATTGTGCTGAAACTAAACACCTTTCCCCCTAAATCCTGGCTGCTAAATCAGCTGTGCTTATCTCTAAGACTACTGTTACCTAAAATCGCCCTGAGAAAATGTCCACTCTAGAATTCTTGGGTTGTTTTCTGGAAACTTCCCTGGTGCAGTCACCGGTGGCTGTCCCCGCATTGCCTATGACAGCTGGGACTCTTTAGACAGAGCTGTAGATCAAAAGCATCTTCAAAAACAGTACTTTCTTCCTCACTTAAGGATTTACATTTCTACCAGTTGAACAAATCAAAGTTATAGTTCCCTCAGTAACTGTAACCTGGACCAACTATAGTGATATTTTTCTGCTGCTGAGCAGTCTTTTAACTCATGCCTCCCAGCTGTGAATAGGAGATTTAATTCAAGCAATATATAAGAAATGGTTTTTGGAAAACAAGTGGCTGGCCCAGAGAAGGTTTAGTGTAAATGGCTGTTCCTTTCAACTTGTGCTTTTATGCAATTGTTCCCTACAGACAGAAATCTTCACAGCATCCTCCATAGTCTTCTGAACAGGTCTGAATAGGAAGGTACTTTCTCTACTCTTGTAAGCTGCCAATTTTCCCATTCATGGGTCAGAGCCCAGATTTGCCATTGCAGGCATCTGGTGTTGATTGAAGACTCTACAAACTGCCAAGACGGAGATGAGAGAGTAATGTGATCAAAGCTCTTACCCAGGAGACATACTGCAAGAGCGTATTAATCAAGACAAATAAAATTTAATACCATATTTAAAAAAATACAAATTAAGGCAGAAAAATACATGATGAACAAAATCCTAAAATACTGGTTTTTAAAAATGTTGCATTGAAATACAGCTTTTCTTGATTACTGAATTTTTGGTGCCCAATTATACTTTGTCCCTAGCCTCGGACAAATGCATCACTTCCCCAGCCCTCATCCAGGCCCTGGGAAGCAGTTGGGAGAGAGCCAAGAGGACATAGTGAATTTAGTTGCAGGTTAAAGTGCTGCACTCAATATGCTAGCAAATTTGGAAAGCTCAGCAGTGACCAAAGGACAAGAAAAGGTCAATTTTCATTCCAATTTCAAAGAATATTCAAACTACTGCACAATTGCGCTCATTTCACATGCTAGCAAGGTGTTGCTTAAAATCCTTCAAGCTACGTTTCAACAGTACATGAACTGGGAACTTTCAGATGTACAATTTAGAAAAGGCAGAGGAACCAGAGATCAAACTGCCAACATCTGTTGGATCATAGAAAAAGCAAGGGAATTCCAAAAACCATCTATTTCTGCTTTACTGACTACGCTAAAGCCTTTGACTGTGTGGATCACAACAAACTGGAGAATTCTTAAAGAGGTGGGACTACCAGACCACCTTACCTGCCCCCTGAGAAAACTGTATACAAGACAAGAAGCAACAGTTCAAACCCGACATGGAACAACAGACTGGTTCCAAATTGGGAAAGCAGTACATCAAGGCTGTATATCGTTACCCTGCTTATTTAATTTATATGCAGAGTACATCATGTGAAACACTGGAGTGGTTGAGTCATAAGCTGGAATCAAGACTTCCAGGAGAAATAACAACCTCAGATATGCTGATAATACCATTCTAATGGCAGAAAGTGAAGAGGAACTAAAGAGCCTCTTGATAAGGGTGAAAGAGGACAGTGAAAAAGCTGGCCTGAAACTCAGCATTAAAAAAACTAAGATCATGACATCCAGTCTCATCCCTTGGGGCAAATAGAAAAAGTAGAAGCAGTGACAGATTTTATTTTCTTGGGCTCCAAAATCACTGTGGACCATGACTGTGGCCATGAAATTAAAAGAGGCTTGCTTCTTGGCAAGAAAGCTATGACAAAACCTAGACAGCATATTAAAAAGCTGAGACATCATTTTGCTGACAAAGGACTGTATAGTCAAAGCTAGGATTTTTTCAGTAGTCATGTAAGGATGTGAGAGTTGGTCCATAAAGAAGGCTGAGTGCCAAAGAACTGATGCTTTCAAATTGTGGTGCTAGAGAAGACTCTTGAGAGTCCCTTGGACAGGAAGGAGATCCAACCAGTCCATCCTAAAGGAAATCAACCCTGAATATTCATTGAAAGGACTGTAGCTGAAGTTCTAATACTTTGGTCACCTGATGTGAAGAACCATCTCTTTGGAAAAGACACTGATGCTGGGAAAGATTGATGGCAAAAGGAGAAGGGGGCAACAGAGGATGAGATGGTTGGATGGCATCACTGAATTGATGGACATGAATTTTGAGCAAACTGCAGGAAATAGTGAAGGAGAGAGGAGCCTGGCATGCTGAAGCCTACCGGGGCACAGATTTGGACACGACTCAGTGACTGAACACCAGCAAACTCTTTTAAGCTTTGGTCATGCCAAATAGAAGAATACTGAATAACACCTTGAGAATTATTTCTAGTTGGTGCTGAGTTCTAGTCAACCATCAACAAAAACTGCCTACTGATTTTCCAGGTGGCTCCCCTGACAATAAATGACCCAAAGACCATCCAGTAAGTTATGCCAAACCATCCACTTGCTAAACTGGCCATGCAACGATCAGGTGGCATTCAGATGCCAACACTGGCCTAGGAATTGCCACATGGATAAGGCTAACAAACAGCCCTGGCAAGTGCTGTCGCATGCAAGGTCCTCGTGACCAGGACAGGCTGCAAGCCTCCTCCATATTCACAGTCCCCACAGCTTCATCCTTGGCTAATGCATGCTGATATGCCTGAGTCAAGTACTTAACCAATGACTCACTTAGGAGGAGGTTCCAATCACCTCCAGACAGATGGGGGCAGTGAATAGAGTGGACTCCTCTAGTAAGAGTAGTTGTCTGTCTGTGAGTTTTGTCATTTTTGACTGAAAAAAACAGAGAAAACCCCTTATGTATCAGCAGCCCTTCACACTGGAACAGGTGTACTTTGGGAAACTGCTCACCCTCAAAATGCATTCTTTGGAAGTGAGCAATCCTTCCTGAAACACTTCAAAGTAAGCTTATTAAGAACAATAATGTTAGGCCTACAGAAAAGTTAACTTCCCTGGTGGCTCAGACAGTAAAGCGTCGGCCTACAATGCAGGAGACCTGGGTTCAATCCCTGGGTTGGGAAGATCTCCTGGAGAAGGAAATGGTGACCCACTCCATTACTCTTGCCTGGAGAATCCCATGGATGGAGAAGCCTGGTAGGCTACAGTCCATGGGGTCGCAAAGAGTTGGACATGACTGAGTGACTTCCCTTCACTTCACAGAAAAGTTGCAAAAACAGTAAAGAAAATTCCTGTGTATCCTTCCTCCAGCTGCCCTTAATGTTAACATTTTAATGGTAGTGTAATCAGAGCACAATTATCAAAAGCTCAACTTTTGTGTCAGTACAGTAGTATTAACTAGTCATCAGTTCAGTCGTCAGTCATGTCCGACTCTTTGTGACCCCATGAACCACAGCACACCAGACCTCCCCGGTAAACTCCTGGAGTTTACCCAAACTCATGTCCATTGAGTCAGTGACACCATCCAACCATCTCATCCTCTGTTGTCCCCTTCTCCTCCTGCCCTCAATCTTTCCCAACATCAGGGTCTTTTTCAATGAGTCAGCTCTTCGCATCAGGTGGCCAAAATATTGGAGTTTCAGCTTTAACATCAGTCCTTCCAATGAACACCCAGGACTGATCTCCTTTAGGATAGACTGGTTGGATCACCTTGCCATCCAAGGGATTCTCAAGGTGTCTTCTCTAACAGAACAGTTCTATTCTAATTTTGCCAGTTTTCCTTCTCATGTCCATTTTCTGGTTCATGACCTAATTCAGGATCCAACTTTGAATTCAGTTGTCACATTTCCTAAATCCCCACCAATCTGTGACCGTGCCTTGGTACTTTCTCTTCTTTCATGACCTTAAGTTCTGAAGAGTAATCATCTGCTATTTTGTAGAACAGCCCCTGCTGGGTCTTGTTGAAAGCTTTCTCATCATGAGACTGGCTGTATGTTCCTGAAAGGACTCTCTAGGAGAGCAGTGCTGTGTCCTTCTCAGCACAGCTTCGCGGGAGGCACAGGGTGCTGATGTGTCCTTCCTGGAGATGCTCCCTTTCACCACCTGGCTGAGGGGGTGCCTGTCAGGTTCCCACACTGTGAACTTACTGTGTTTCCTAGTGTTATTGGTAGGTGGATGCTTTGGGAGGATACTCTGTCACTATACAAATATTCTGTTTCTCATCAGGCTTTTGCCCATCACCTTTAGTATCCATTGGTGGTTGTCCCTTGTAACCATGATAACCAAAATGTTTGCCTAATCAAAAGAGAGCTTTTTATAATCTTTAAACCTTATTTAAGACCCAAAGGCCAAAAACGACTGAGTTGAAAGAGAGTAACCTCCCCGTCAAATGTGCCTTTCCCACAGCTGTGTGGCTTAGACATCTGGTTTAGGAATGGCACTCAAGTAAGTCTATAGGACTCAAGCCTTCATCTCCATCCACTACATATGCAGACGTCTGGACTCTCATCCTCACTGGCCCACATAGGCCTTCAAAGTTCCCCACACTACAAGGAAAGAAGTTATTGCTAATCAGTGAGAATTGCCGTAGGAAATGAAGCAAATTTCTGTACCTCTGCTCTAGCCTGGGTGTTTGGTTTGTCTTTGAATCGCGACATCCCTGGAGCATTCTTTCACTGGCCAGTCTCATGAGAACCTTCAGACACAGCAGATCCAGGATCACTGGCGAAAAGAGGGGGCACACAGGCAGCCCCCCGAACCTCTGTGGATTTTTCATTTCTTTGAAATTTCCTTGAATCCCAGACAGTGGTATGCTGGTAAATGTTTATCAATTGTCTCTCCAAGAAGAGAAAAAATAAAAGTCTGGATATTAAGCATTTGTCACATTTCTGGAATGAGTACTTCCTTCATGGTTGATTTCAAGCTACCAACAATGACATTGCCGAACACAGAATTGGGAAGAAATGGGCTGCAGAGCGTTAAATGTTAACATCTATGAGGTTAAATATCTGTATGTATTTCTACCGTACAGACACAACAGATGTAAATAACCTCAAGCTCATAGATAAGAATAAAGTATGGTAAGATAATTAGGAAGTGATACCCAACCAGTCCATTCCAAAGGAGATCAGCCCGGGGTGTTCTTTGGAAGGAATGATGCTAAAGCTGAAACTCCAGTACTTTGGCCTCCTCATGCGAAGAGTTGACTCATTGGAAAAGACCCTGATGCTGGGAGGGATTGGGGCCAGGAGGAAGAGGGGACAACAGAGGGTGAGGTGGCTGGATGGCATCACCGACTCGATGGACGTGAGTCTGAGTGAACTCCGGGAGATGGTGGACAGGGAGGCCTGGCGCGCTGCGCTTCACGGGGCAGCAAAGAGTCGGACACGACTGAGCGACTGAACTGAACTAACCCCTGAATATATACTTATTACCTTTGACTTCAATATCATTTATTAGTTGTAGATATTTATATAAAATTTTAATGATGGCTGTTATTTAACAAATAACTCACAAACTTCCTAACACTTTAACACTTGGTTCTCATGAGCCGCTCCAGCACACTGTCTCATACAGTGGCTATCTTGTGTCCCATAGTTCTGAAGTACCCCAAAGGAGGCCCTGAGATGCAGGCTGACGCCTTCTCCAGGCCCTCCAGGAGAGGCTCTGCTGCTCCAGCAGCAGCACCTGCGCTCCTTGGCCAGGCCCCCGCGATGCCTGTGAGGCCTCCAAAACATCTGACTCCTGCCAGGGCCGCTTGCGGTCTGCCTTCAGTGCCGACGGCGTACCAAGTGCTCCTTAAGCCTGGGACCTGTTTGCCATTCTCCCAGGAAATCACGTGACCCTTAACAGTTCTTAAAGAATTACAGGGATGTTTCAGAAGCACCCTGGAATGGTGGAAAGAGCACAGGAGCAAAGGGAAGTAGTGAAGGAAGACGTGAAGCCATGTGGACCCAGTAGAGATTATCCACCGAGTACAACGCTGCACGCTTTCACAGATGTTCTTGTAATCCTGGCACACGCATCCAGGGACACGGCAACCTTATTTTCACCAAGAGATCACTTGACTTCCCAGGGTTCCCCAGATGATCAGAAGCAGAGTGAGCACACGCCCCAGCTCTGCTCACCCCTGTAGCTTCAGGATGTGGGGTAGCATACTCGGTTCTTCCTGTTGTTTGTGGGATGGATGCACGAATGCAGCCTAACTCTTACCTCCACCAGGGAAATGATGCTAGCAAAGTGTCAAGTGGTAGTGTGTCAGTGAAGTCATGGAAGACACAGTGATGTGTGAAAGGCTGACTGTGGAATGAGATAGGGTGAGTCCCTGCCTTTTCTTAACTCTCTGACCTTAGTTAGGAATGTCACCAAGCTTCCCACACCAGTAGAATGGGGATAATAAAGCTGACCTTGCTATGTGGTAGGCAGAAACGGAAGAGCTGCAATGCATGAGAAAGCACTTCGCAGGCTGAAGGGCACCCAGCAAGAAAGTGTCCCATGCGTCACTGCCCATGACACTGCCATGCCATTCCCTGGCCTAGGGAGAGGACATTTAACACCGCAGATGCACAGGAAGAGCAATAGGTAAATTAAAAATGGCCTTAGACACAGCAGAGGTATAGGATTCTCATCTATTTCAACTTTAAGTGTAGAGCTTAATTGGCTGTTCTATTTGGAATGCCTCACAGACAAAAGAATTTCAGCAAGTCTTGTCTTCCTGCCTTTCATGTGATATATGAGGGAGCAGATAGGTTAGAAGAAAACCCTGCTGCTTTTGCAGGGTAGTATTGATCCTGGGAGCTAATTGATAATGCAAAGAGGCAGCATCAGCCTCTCTTCAAGCCTGCATCAGGCAGGCTGCCTGGAATTCACAGGAGCCCAGAATTTCAGAGGAAGACAGCCAAGCACAGGCGGGCAGGGCCTGCTTCTATCACACACGGAAGGTCCAGAAGCACGAGACCGAAAATACCCTTGGACAGACGACTCCCTGTGCCCGCCTTGGGCCCTCCTCCACCCAGGGGACCTTGCTGCTGCTGCTGCTAAGCTGCTTCAGTCGTGTCCGACTCTGTGCGACCCCAGGGACGGCAGCCCACCGGGCTCCACTGTCCCTGGGATTCTCCAGGCAAGAACACTGGAGTGGGTTGCCATTTCCTTCTCCAATGCATGAAAGTGAAAAGTGAAAGTGAAGTCGCTCAGTCCTGTCTGACTCTTTGCGACCCCATGGACTGCAGCCCACCAGGCTCCTCCATCCGTGGGATTTTCCCGGCAAGAGTACTGGAGTGGGCTGCCATTGCCTTCTCCTAGGGGACCTTAACAGGACTGAATTTGCTAATGCCCTTTTGCAGTCAATGGCAGCTCCTCTGTAAGAAAGGGACGTGAGGGTGAGTGGATGTGTTTATGTGTTTTAAAATACATGCACCCAAATTCACACATGTGTATTCAACATAGTAGCTGAACTGCCTGAAGCAGGTAGGGAAGGTAGGGGAGTGGAAGCAAGAGATAAGGACAAAGGTAAGAAACACAGACACGTACATGAAACCAGAGAGGGCCTCGCAAAGACCGACGAGGAAAATGTGTCATAAACTGTGTGAATAACTCAACCTCTGCACTTGATATCCAAAGTGAAATTTGCTCTGTTGTGTCTGACTTTTTGTGACCCCATGGACTATATACCCATGGGATTCTCCAGGCAAGAATACTGGAGTGGGTAGCCTTTCCCTTCTCCAGGGGATCTTCCCAACCCAGATATCAAACCCAAGTCTCCCACATTGCAGGCGGATTCTTTATGAGCTGAGCCATCAGAGAAGCCCAAGAATATTGGAATGGGTAGCCTATCCCTTCTCCAGTGGATCTTCCTGACCCAGGAGTCAAACCAGGGTGTCTTGCATTGCAGGTAGATTCCTTACTAGCTGAGTTCCCAAGGAAGACAAAAAGAGGAAGGAGCATACCCTCTCGGCAATCAGAGTGGAAGACCCGATGGAGAAGTCAGGCTCTGCCCCTGATGTAGACAAGCCATACTCATTCACCTCTCCATTCCTTCAACAGATAGCCAGGCTCCACACAGGATGTGCAAGGGGAAGGGGAGGGCTACTCCCAGGTACAAGACAGATGGGTCCACAGAGGACGATAACCCTGGCGTGAGCTCTATGGACCACAAGAGAGGGCTGTGGAGGAGGGCTAGAGAAAACTTCCCAGGGAAAGTGACGTTTCATCTGGCTTCCGATTTAGCTAGGCAAAGAGAGGAGGCAGTGCACTTTGACAATGCAGACAGCACGCAGCAGCCCAGCAGAGAGAGAGTGTGGGCAAAGAACTTTAACAGAGAGGAGGCTGGAGAGTCAACGTGGAATCGGCAAGAGTCTTCGAGGTGGCGGGAGCGAGGCGTGCTCTCTGAGCTTCAGTGCTCCGAGCCTGGCAGGAGACTCAGCAGAAAGCAGAACACAGCGATCAGCGCTGTCGTGCCAGCCTGAACACACGGCCATGAACACCGAGAAGCAAGGCCTCAGACCCGCCTTAGGACGAGGGGTGCAGGGAGGGCACGAAAGTGAGATTGCAGGCAGGAAGTATTACCCAGGCTGAACCTAAGAGGAGTTTGGGATTTTGCTTACATAAAAAGAACAGGAATAGGAAAGGACATTTCAAGCATGAGCAAAACCCCTCTCTACCAGTGTCTAAGTTGATGACTAAAGATAGCATAAACCCCAAACCAATCATGACTATCAGAGGGCCTTGGTAAAACTCCTCAGGTTTAGTCAATGGACTCAAAAGGCCTTGTTTTTGTTTTGTTTTCAAGCTGATTCTGCAGGTTCTCTACCTTCATGATGCAGATACACCCAACACGATCCCCTCTTCAGAATCAGGAGTCATCTTTACCCACTTTGTGATCGCTACGCAGGGTACAACATGACGACTCTCCTGTCTGTCGGAGAAATGAAACATACAAATGAATAGCCTGATTTAAGTGGGGGCGGGGAAGAAGCCAGCTCCTCCAGGTCTGGCATAAGATTGAATTTTATGAGTTACTTGGTAGCCGGCAAAGCATAGAATGAAGCCAGTTTGAAACTGTCTTTCAAAGTAACCTAAGTTGACAACTAAGCTTGCTCAGGTGAGGGGGAGGAAAGGAGTTAATACAGGATGTAAGGCAGAAGTCAGTCCTTGCCCCCTTCACCTGAGCCTGTCCCTCTCCTGTGTTAAAGTGCAACTCAAACAAGCTGAGGGAGGGAACGAACAGGACCATTAGGAAATATCAAGGTGGTCCATCCGCCCGCCAGCATTGCAAACATGGGTTTGACCCCTGGTCTGGGAAGATCCCACATGCCATGGGCAACTAAGCTCACGTGCCACAACTCCTAAGCCCACTTGCTGCAGCTACCGAGTGTATGTACCCTAGAGCCTGTGCTCTGCAAAAAGAGAGGCCACTGCAATGAGACGTGCGAATATGAAAATAAGAGTAGAACATGCCTGCCACAACTACAGAAAGCCTGCATGCGACGAGGACCCAGCACAGGCAAAAGTGAATTAAAAAAAAAAAATGTATGTATGTATATATATATATATATATATATNAGGGCAGATTTCTGGGTGAAGGGACAGAGAATTCTCTAGAATCTTAGACTTGGGGTCCAGAGAAGTCATTTGGTCCCTTTTTCTGCCTCCGGGGTTGGCCTGAGCCTAAGTCTTTTGGGGGCAGTAGGATGTCTGTCCAGAGAATTCTGTTCTGCAACTGGCCTTGGGGGCACTTTCCACCTTGGGATGGCATGGCTGTCCCTCCCTGAGGCTGGCCCCTGCTGCTGAGGACCCGGGCTCTTCAGGGCTGGGCTTTCTCAGGGACTTGCTGAGCATGTCTCCAGGTTTCCTCAGCAGCCTCTTCCCTCCACGCTGAACACTGTCTGGTCGCTTACTGCATGGAGGGATCTGCTGCAGTGGCCCTCGGCCCAGCGCTGCCCTCCTAGTGGGGACAGACACCCTTCCCCAGGCCTCCTCACAAGGCCACTTCAGTCCCCTCTGACACCCTGGTGGGGCCTGGGCCAGATGTGAGAACAGAGTGGACACAGCTGCCGAGGCCTCTGCACCACCCCTTCAGCACTCTTGCTTAGTTGACTCTTGCTTAACAGCCTCAGACCTGAGAGAAGGTTCTCGGTGGGATAGAGGAATCCGGATTTGAGATGGAAAACTTCCCCGAGCTGATGCTGACCCTGTTTTCCAGATGGCCTCTTACCTACCTGAGGCCTTGTCACTCAGCTTGGGCTGGGCCTGGAAGGAATGGGCCTTCCTCCCTCCCTGGGCACTGCGGCCGCATCCCTTCCTAGCTCCTCAGGTGGCCTCAGGGGTCCAGGGACCGCAGGGCCTTACCATCTGAGGACCCTGAGCTGGCACGACTCTACAGGCTCCCTTGGTCTCCTTCCACCTGGACCTCCTCTGCAGTTCTTGGAGGGGTCTGTTTTTGACCCCTTTACTGCCTTCCAGGGTCCTTGCCCCTGTCCCCTGCCACAAGCCCCATTTCCCCTTCATCCTCAACCTCTTCGCAGCCAAATCTCAGGAGCAGACCTGCCTCCCCAGCCACTCACACAGTCTTTTGCCTGGATCTTATGTATACAGAGCAAAGCACATTACTATTTTAGGAGAAAAAAAAAAAGACTAATTTGCCTAAAGTTTTTAACAGTTGATGAAGGCTTGCTCTGTTAACCCTCCCAGGGGCATTTTCATTTAATATGGGGAAGAGAATGCTTTAATTAAAAGAAATTCCCAGTGGTGGAGTCTCTGGCATTATGTTAGACTGATGAGGAGGCAGTTTTGAGTTCCTTGCAGGTGGTAGCTCTTCTTCTGGGTGTGAGAGTGACCTGCTATGGTGGGATTTCCTCTGAGATCTTTCCCTTTAGTGATCTTTAAAGGCACTTGTATTTAGGTTGCACATGAGGCTGCTCAGAGACCACTGGGGTTTCTGTGACTATCCTTGGTAGGGCTGCCAGTGTTGAACGTGGTTCCCCACACACAGGTGCCAGTTCTGGGCGTGGTGCTTGATCCAAGCAGATCTCGGCTGGAGCCAGCTGGAGCCAGGGACTCCCACTGTGCCCCAGCTGCTGCCTGCCCTCCCACTGGGCCAGAAACAGGCTTAACTCTTTGGACACCGCACATGTAGCCAGAGCGAATGGTTGCAGTTCTGACTCCAGATAGTGCACTGTTTCAACATACCTTTTTTCTTTTTTAAAAAAGAAATTTATCATAAATACAACAGAGAATATCTTATGCATATGTAAAGTTTCAGTAGGAAAATGATCACCTGTAAACTTGTAACCCGAGTTTAAGAAATCAAACTTCTATAAGTACCTCAAAAGCTCCCTCCAGTTACAGCTACACCCTGCCCATTCTCCTGAGATTTGTGTTTACCATTCCCTTGCCTTTTTTAAAAGTTTTAATGTGTGTGTGTGTATGCTTGTGCTTGCTTTTAAATTTCATTTAAATGTCATACTGCGTGTATTCATCTGCAGTTTACTTTTTTCGATCAATATTGTGAGATCCGCCAATGTTATGTGTATAGCTGTAGTTCATTTATTTTCATGTCCCTTTGTATGACTGTGTCTCAAATTATCCATGCTATTGTCATTGGTTATTTGGGTTGTTCCCTTGTTTTTGCACTTTCAAACAGTGTGATTTTGAACAACGTCTGTGTGTGTCTTCCCCTCACATGCACGTGTTCAAGTATTTCTCTTGGGCAGTGGTTCCTACCCCTTTAGTTCAGTTGAGATCAATCCCAGAGATCCCACCAGTCCATTCTAAAGGAGATCAGCCCTGGGTGTTCTTTGGAAGGACTGATGCCAAAGCTGAAACTCCAGTACTTTGGCCACCTCATGAGAAGAGTTGACTCATTGGAAAAGACTCTGATGCTGGGAGGGATTGGGGGCAGGAGGAGAAGGGGATGACCGAGGATGAGATGGCTGGATGGCATCACGGACTCGATGGACGTGAATCTGAGTGAACTCTGGGAGTTGGTGATGGACAGGGAGGCCTGGCGTGCTGCGATTCACGGGGTCACAAAGAGTCAGACACGACTGAGCCTTAGCTGCTCATCAAAGTCAACTGGAGGGCTTGTTAAACCACAGATTGCTGGACTCCACCCCTACAGTGTTTCTATCTGTCTGGACTGGGGGCCTGAGAATTTGCATTTCTAACAAGTTCCCAAGCCGTACTGCTGCTGCGGGTCTTGGGACCACACGGAAACATTGCTTTAAGGAGTGGAATTGCTTGATGGAAGGTAATGCCCAAATGTTTCCCTATGTGTTTGCAAGAATTTATGCTGCAAGCAGAAGCATATGAGTTTCCATTGCTTTACATCTTAATAATACTTGATATGGTCAGACCTTAAAATTTTTATATAGGTGGTGGGTGTGAGATGGTATCTTGGGGTTTTAATTTGCATTTCTCAGATTACAGGTGGAGTGGAGAATCTTTCCTTACATCTATTGACCTTTCATGTTTCCTCTTTTGTAAAATATCTGTACAGTTCTTTGCTCTGTTTTCTGTTGCTGTGCCTTTTTCTTATGGATTTGTAGGTATTCTCTACGTATTCTGAGCATAAATCTTTTGTCTGCATGTGTTATGAATGTAGGCTCTCGGTTTTGCATTTTGCCTTTTCACCTTATATGTGATATCTTTTAATGACTGAAATTTCTTTTTTTTTAAAAGTCTATTGTATTTGTTACAACACTGCTTCTGTTTTGTGTTTTGGTTTGGTTTTTTGGCCCCGAGACATGTGGGGTCTTAGCTGCCTGACCAGGGATCGAACCTGTACCCTCTAGACTGGAAGGTGAAATCTAACCACCATCAGGGAGGCCCCCTAAAATGTCTTAATTTTCGTGTCGTTGAATCTCTTCTTCCACGATTTACACATTTAGTGTTAGGTTGAAGAAATCCTTCCTTAATCTGTAGTCCTAAAGACAGTTGTATTTTCTCCTTAAAGTTTTAAAGTTTTGCCTTTCACATTTAAGTCTTTAATAGATCTAGAATTGACTTTCATGTCATCTTAGTATTTTTGTTGATGGAATACCTTTTTTTCAATAGGCTTTAAACATCTATAAATCTGAATTATTTATAACTTGAGTTGTACCTAGAGCTTATTATATACACTGCATTAATATTTCATGTTGAACAAAGGTGCCCTCTTTGGGAGTTTTGATCACATTTAAAACCCTTCCATGACTTTTGTTGGATTTCTTCAAATTTTAGATATGATAATGGTATTGCAATTATGGAATTTTTTTTTCCCTTTTTTAGAAGCACATATTAAACTATGTCTAGAATTTGCTTCAGAATGATACAGGGGTAAGGGAGAGTGGGTTTTCCAGGTGGCGCTAGTGGTAAAGAACCTACCTACCAATTTAGGAGACACGAACAAGTTTGACCCCTGGGTTGGGAAAATCCTCTGGAGGAGGGCATGGCAACCCACTCCAGTGTTTCTTGCCTGGAGAATCCCGTGGACTGAGGAGCCTGGCAGGCTACAGGCCATAGAGTCACAGAGTTGGGCACGACTGAAACAAACGACTTAGCGTGCGTGCGTGCAAGGGAGAGTAAAAACGCATGAAATCAGATTGGTATGAAGCTGATAATTGTTGAAGCTGAGTGGTGGTGGTTCATTTTATCATTCTGTCTACTTTTGTACACGTTTAAATATTCTCATAATCAAAAGTTAAAAATATCCAAGGACTGTTTTCAGGGTTACTTACGAAGCAAAGCATCTTTTCTTACATTTTATTAGCCATGTATATTTCTTCCAGAGTCAGTTGGGTCTCCATTTGCTTCTAGGAGTCCCTGATAGAGTGTTTTTTAGCATGCAGGCAGATTGTTAAGGAAAACAGGAGGAGAAGGAGTGGTTGGGGGCTTAGGGGAAGAAAGGTGGGAGGAGGAGGGGAGTTTTCAGGCCTGCTTGCCAGCCCTTCCCCTAAAGCCTGACTGCACATGTTTCTCCAGAACTAGATCCCCACGCTTTCCTTTTTTCTCCTGAGACTATCCGGGATAATTTTTACTTTAACTAGAACCTTCTTTCCCTGTTATTCTACCTGGACAAACTTAACCTAGAGGATGGAGAAACTTCATCATGGCTCCTGGTCCTTTCCTGGGGCCAAAGGGTCAGCGATGGGGGCAGCCCCAGTGTAGCTGGTCATACAGTAGTGGTGCTATTTTGGTGTCACAGGATGCAAATATCAGAATTGTCTTTTTTTTTTCTGATAGTGTGATAACTGGCCACGGGGTCTGTCTTTGGGCAGTCTCAACTGCTTCTTATGGGAGAATTCATTTCTCTTTCTTTTTCTCTTCTGTCCTCTCTCAAACCACCCTGCCTTTAACTTTTTATTAGTTTTCTTGCAATAGATAATATATTCATGGAGTTCAAATTTTGAAAGGAACAAATGTCTCCTTCCCACTTTTTTCTCTTAGCTACCCAGTTCCCTTCCTGGGAGAGTGGACTCTGTAGACATAAGCAATCACATATATTTCCCCTGATATACAAACAGTTATGTGCTATAAATACTGTTTTGTACCTTGATTTTCTCACTTTACAGTATCTGTCAGAGATCATTCCATATCAGTCCATCAAGAACTTTCTCATTCTTAATAGCTGCAGTGGTGCCATACACAGTACTGTCCTTTATTGAACCAGTTCCTAGTAGTAGACATTTGGGAGGCAGTTTTTTAGCCTCTTTAGGGCTGCTCACTGAACAGCCCTCAATATTTGTCGTTTGGCCCATGTGTGACTACAGGGTATCTGTGGAGGATTAATCCCTTGAAGTGCAGTTGCAGGGTCAAAGGGTGTGTGCTCTTGTGATTTGATAGACATCATCAACATGGGCCAGTAGCAGCAGTGCCAGCTCACAGGAGCATCTTCCTCCCTGCATGCTCCCACCGGGGCAGTCGGGGCCTGATTCAGCATACTTACTGAGTGCTTTCCCATGCCAGGCTCTAGATACAAAGATCACACTTTCGTGTATCAAGTGAAATTGTTACCAAGTGCCAGACCCAGTAATACAGCCAGCCAACAAGGAGCATTTTTAGATGAGAAAGTTAAAGCTCAGAAAGGTTTAACAGTGTACTATGGTCAGTGACCCACGCTATTAGGTTGGTGCAAATGTAGTTGTGGTTTTGGACCATGAATTTTAAATCATTATAACTAGGCTCAAACATGTCCTTATTAGTCAAAATAGGAACCATTACCATCAACACATTTTTGCCAATGAGAAATAACTTTGTTTATTCCTGTAGCATAAAAATCCATGCTTTGGAATTTGACGAACTCTTAGAAAGTGTTTTCTGCCTCCTGGTGGTTGTGGAAGCGTTTTCCCTGCAAAAAGTTGTCAAGATGCTTGAAGAAGTGATAGTCGGTTGGCAAGAGGTCAGGTGAATATGGCAGATGAGGCAAAACGTCAGAGCCCAGTTCGTTCAACCTTGGAAGCACTGGTTGTGCAGCATGTGGTTGGGAGTTGTGGAGAAGAATTCTGCTCTTTCTGTTGACCAGGGCTGGCTGCAGTTGCAATTTTTGGTGCATCTCATCGATTTTCTGAGCATACTTCTCCGATGTAATGGTTTCACTGGGATTCAGAAAGCTGTAGTGGATCAGACCGGCAGCAGAGCATCAGTGACCGTAACCTTTTTTGGTGCAAGTTTGGCTTTGGGAAGGGCTTTGAAGCTTTTTCTCAGTCCAGTCTCTGAGCTGGTCATTGTCAGTTGTTGTACAAAATCCACTTTTCGTCACACACCACAGTCTGATTAAGAAGTGGTTTGTTGTTGTTGTGTAGCATAAGAGAAGACAACACTTCAATATGATGATTTTTTTGGATTTGTGGTCAGCTGATGAGGAACCTGCTTTATTGAATTTTTTCACCTTTTCAGTTTGCTTCAAATGTCAAACGACTGTAGAATGGTCAAGATTTGAGTTCTTGGGCAACTTCTTATGTAGTTATAAGAGGCTCAGCCTCAGGGATGCTCTGTTATCATTGTCGGCTTCCGATGGTTGGCCACTGCGCTCCTCGTTAAGGCTCTCATCTCCTTTGCAAAACTTCTTGATCCACTACCGCACTGTGTGCTCGTTAGCAGTTTCTGGATCAAATATGTTGTTGATTTTTCGAGTTGTCTCCACTGCTTTATAACCCATTTTGAATTCAGATAAAGAAATCGCTCAAATTGGCTTTTTGTCTAATATCATTTCCATAATCTAAAATAAATATAAATAGCAAGTGATAAATAAGTCTTTAGTGGTGGTGGTGGTGGTTTAGTTGCTAAGTCATGTCCCACTCTTGCAACCCCATGGACTAGCCCACCAGGCTCCTCTGTCCTTGGGATTCTCCAGGCAAGAATACTGGAGTGAGTCACCATTTCCTTCTCCAATAAGTCATTAGCAAAAAAATAAAGTGAGAAATGCACATTAAAATGATGTATAACATAACCACATTTATTTAGAATGTATTCCAGTATTAAAAGGTAAATTTCCATAATGCAAAAGCCACAGTTACTTTTGCACCAACCTAATAGTAAGTTGCAGATCTGGGATTCAAAAACAGGTTTAAATTCTCTAACACTTTTGCTCTTAAATAACACCCTGACTGCCCCTCAGGAGGAATAACACATGGTCTCAGAGTCTAATACAGATGAGGAATCAGACTCAGAGTAACTAGCCTGAAGAACACACAGCCAGGAAGCTGTGGAGTCCCCTGGGGGGACTCACATATGTCTGAGCTGAGGTCTCTGATCTGTTTTGAGCTGAGATTTCTGTAGAGTTTCCAAATCTAGTCAGGATTCTGTCAAGAGAATTTTCTCCATCCAGAACTTCAGTTGCTGTAGAGAGCCGTAAGTCTTATTGGTTCTTGGTGTGCAGTCCCTTGGCTGGCAGAGGGGCCCATTGACAACCCATCTATGATGAATATGCTAATGAAACGTAGTTGCTGACGTTTATTGAGTGCCTGTCGTGTGCAGGGTGCTTGAAGGTGCACTGTGTTGTATTTTTAAATTCTCACAATAATCCTGCTTGGGAAACAAACTGTCCCTGTTGTCCAGATTAGTGAACTGAGAGTAAGACAGGTCAGATGCTGATAAGGGCAGAATCTAAGTACAATCTAGTAGACTCGGATACCCTCACTCATTCAGTCTAGAGTCCGTGGATATCCCTTGGCTCTCTGCCTCTTCCACTTTTCTGTATTGTTTGATGCCCTCTCAGATGGAGAATCTGGCTTCTCCACCCCACAGTGACTGCTTTAGAGGAGAGGGTCTCCAGCTCCCCTTTACCTCATACTCCCCACCCCTGTCCCCACCATTCAGGACAGGGTGGCAAAGAGTGGGCTGCAGTGTGATGCCCGAGGATTGGTGAGTGGTCGTTGGCGATGGTCTCCCACTGATGTTGCCTCAGAAGGGACCCTTCTCCCAGTCATATAACAGGTGCTCTTTGCACACCTGTGATGTGCTTACTGCTCCCATGGGAGAGAAGAGATGTATAAAGTATAGGCATACCTCTCAACAACCTAGGTCATGAGACTGTAGGTACCTGTAAGTAAGGACCCTGAGACCCAGAGTTTAAGTGACCAGCCCAGAGTGCACAGCAAGTTAGTGTCAGATTCAGGACTCTGAGCCCTTCTACAGCCTCTCAGGGAGAGCACTGTGGGCTCTGTGCTGGGTGGCCTGGAGACTCCAGGTAAAGGGAGTCTGGAAGGATGGACAGATACGGCTAAGAGAGAGGCCAAGGTGTTCAGGACAGAAGACAGAAAAGTGGAGCTGTTGCACCCGTAAGATACTACAGCTGTGCCTTCCGCTCTCCATTCTGTGGGGAAACCCAGGCTTGGGTCACAGCGTAATAGCACAGGGTCATTGACTGAATTTTGTCCAGTGCTGCTTTGCATCCATATATTATCTCACAGGGGCTTCCAGATGGCTCAGCGGTAGAGTCCACCTGCCAATGCAAGAGATGCAGGTTCGATCCCTGGGCCAGGACAATCCCCAGGAGGAGGATATGGCAACCTACTTCAGTATCCTTGCCTGGAAAATTCCACAGACAGAGGAGCCTGGCGGGCTATAGTGCAAAGGGTCACAATGAGTCAGACACGACCGAGCAACTGAGCGCACATGCGTTATCTCACTGAGCCTCTGATTGTGCCGGGAGGTGTAGAGGAGGTCTTCCTCTCAACCATGAAGGGAACTGAGGTCTTCTGACTCCAAATCCCAAGTCCTTTCCACTGTCCATGCCACCTCCTGTAGTCGGAGAACACGAGCTCTCTAATCAGATAAAAGGGGATTAGAGGGGGATTCTCACACCCATACTCTGTTTTGTCTCTACGGTCTTATGATTTGCAGGCTGAGGTAATTGCAGGTGAAGAACATGCCCTTTAGGAGGCAGGTGTATGCTAAGGGGTCAGTGACATAAGGGAGGCACATAACACCGGAGTTCCTCTAGTGCTTTTTTCAACCCACTTTCAAGTCTTTGATTTACATGTGAAAAAAGTTACGTGACTTGCCCAAGACTACACAGTGAGTTAATAAATTGCAACACTGGATTAGAACTCATCTCTTGTCACCAAAGAGAGCTTGCTTCTTTCTTACACAATGCTGCTCCCCTACCATAATGGGGGTAGGGTGCAATCCTGCCAGAGGAAGGCCTCAGAGATCAGATCAAAGCACCTTGGAGCTGCAGAGACAGCCTTAGAGATCCTCTGGTCCCTCCTCCACACTTGACAAATGAGAAGCAAGGCCAGGGTGCTTAACTGACTTATCCACAGCCAGATGGGTCTCTGCCCACCACAGAGCAGTAATAAACCCAGCATCCTGACGCTGAGGTCCAGGTTGTTTTCACACTACCTTGCAAAACTGGATTCCAAATTGCCTTTTTTCTGTGCAAACCTAAAGCCTCCATCCAAATGCCAACAGTTTACAGTTAGAACAAATGTTTAGTGTGGGGAGTTTTTTCCCAAATAGAATTTCATTCTCGTTTTCTCTTTCTCTCTCAATTCTTATTAAGGGTGATATACTAGAAGGGGGGGCAAGGGGAGTTTCAGTAGATGACCTTGGTAGAAAAAAGGTAAAAATTTGATAGATTCTCTGAAAGCTAAGGAGGTCCTCAAAGCCAGGAAATAATTCAGAGGCCAGCCCCTAGCCTGTCCCAGCTAGCTTACCACTTATCCCACCCCACTCACAACAGGCCTTCAAAAGGCCCAGCCTTCCCTTGGCAGCTGCACTGGGTGAACACCAGCGGAAATCCCTGGTATTTTTCTTTGCATGACCAACCATGGAGATGTAGGTCAGGCCTTGCTGGCCTGGCAGTTATAACAGCTCTCGATCTACCCCCTGCACCTGCAGCCATGTGTGCTCAGCCCTGTGGGGATGGGGAAAGAATGTTGCCCTCCAAACAGGGGTCCAATCCTCAAGGGCCCAGGTAGATGGAGCTGGTTAGGACTTAGGAGGGTGCTGGGAGAGACCATCTGGATGTGGGGACTAGGAGGGTGTCCTTGTCTCTTTCCCTGCTAATGTCTAATGCCTGCTGTGGTTAGTAGTAGCAGGATTGGCAGCGCTCTGCTCAGGGCAGCTTGGTGTCATCATCGCTGTTGGAGGAGACTGGGAAGGTCTTGTCTTCCCCCTGGGCTCAGTTGGGCCCCTAGGCCTGCACCCGAACCCCCACGCCTGTCTAGTGTTTACGGGATTGAAGCTACCACCCTTTGGGACCTAGCCTGTTTTCCTTTCTGTTCTCAGCTGTCTGGTCTCCATGGACCTTGCCTACAGGTTTATGCATGCCCGTCCCCCACAGTGCAGCCCCACGAGCCTCCTCTAGCTTGGCCTTTGTTCTGTTCAGCAGAGCTGCCAGTTCTGTGCCTGTCCAGGGGGTGAGCTTTCCTGGCCCCTCAGATAGGCTCCATTGGTCCAGCATAGCTGTGCCCATCCCAAGATTCAGTCTCTTCGCCTGCACTCTGGAGGGCAGGACTATGGTTCCAAGCCAGGGAAAGGGCACCTGTGTGGCTGTTCTGAACTGGCCTCTAATTGACTGGCTGATTTCATCCTGAGCTTTCTCTGCTGGAGACCTCATGTATCTCCTTTATAAAGATGTGGAACCAGGATCGGTACCAATTATCTTCAAGATAACTTACAGATGATATGCAAATAAACATTAAAATTTTTTAATAGTGTTTTTATTTTATGTTGGTTTTCATTTGTGGCAAATTATATTAGTTTTCTGTTTATATCAATAATAATATGTTGTCTTTTCATTCCAGTATTTCATTTAGCAAATACTTCCTGAGTGTCTGCCTATGCCAGGCACCATTCTAACTACCGGGGAGATCTGCCTTCATGGAGTTTTTGCATGCAGAAGAGACAGGGAATGGTGGTTGGGATGGAAAGTGGCTAGGTAACACTTGGTATTTGTTTGTTTTAATAAAGAGTGATTGGGAAAGGCTTCTCTGAGGAAGAGCCATGCGAGCAGAGATCTGCGTGACCCGAGGGAGTAAACCATGTGACAGTCTGTGGTAAGAACATTCTAGACGGAGGGAACAGGTGCAGAAGCCCTAAGGTAAGAAGGGTGTGCTTGGCATGTTTGAGGAAGATCAGAGATGAGTGTGGCTAGAACGGAGTGCACAAAGGAGGGTGGCAGAAGACAGAGGTTTGTGTAAGCCGTGGTGAGACACAGCGGCTCTTCCTCTGAGTGAGATGGGAAGGATAGGCAGCAGAGTGCTTTAAGCAGACAGATTTGGATCCTACTGCTTTTAGAGGACTCTTGCTGGCTCCTGTGTGAAGGACCAGAGAGGGAAGAAACGGAGAAATCAGGAAGGATGTGGTTATAACAACACAGGCAGAAAATGATGTTGGCTTGGACGGTGGGGGTGGTAAGAAATGGTGAAATTCTGGATAAATTTTAAATATATATTCCGAGGAATTTGCTGACAGATCAGAGCTAGAGAGAACTTAAGGATGACTGTAAAGTGTTCCAGGCTTCCATACCTGGACAGATGAAACCACTATCATTCAGTAAAAGGAGGAAAGATGCAGAAAGAACAAGCTGCTGCTGCTGCTGCTGCTGCTAAATCACTTCAGTTGTGTCCGACTCTGTGCGACCCCATAGACGGCAGCCCACCAGGCTCCCCCGTCCCTGGGATTCTCCAGGCAAGAACACTGGAGTGGGTTGCCATTTCCTCCTCCAATGCGTGAAAGTGAAAAGTGAAAGTGAAGTCGCTCAGTCGTGTCTGACTCTTAGCGACCCCATGGACTGCAGCCTACCAGGCTCCTCCATCCATGGGATTTTCCAGGCAAGAGTACTGGAGTGGGGTGCCATTGCCTTCTCCAAAGAACAAGCGGGGGAGTAGGTTAAGACTTTTCCGTACACATCTAAGTGTTTAAAAGGTGAGTCAAGCTTGGGTACACAGCGGGGGAAGGAGAGGGTGGGACAAATGGAGAGAGCAGCATGGAAACAAATACACTACCATATGTAAATAGATAAGCAGTGGGAATTTGCTAAATGACTCAGGGAGCTCAAACCGGTGCTATGCGACCACTTAAAGGGGTGGGAGGGAGGTTCAAGACCTATGGCTGGTTCATGTTGATATATGGCAGAAACCAACACAATATTGTGAAGCATTTATCTCCATTAAAAAAAATTTTTTTAAGAGTGAACTCTAATGAAAATAAGAAGTCAATTAATAGGAAAATGTTCATAATAATCATGACACATAAATAAAACTCAAACAGTGATGGCTGAAATTGTGTTTAGAGGGGGCCAGACATGTCTCTGCTTCCCTCCAGCCCTGAAATTCTACTTTGGTGATTTCAGATATCGAAGTCTCCCATTCATGAAGAACGGGAACTTGAGACTCAGCCCATGTAATGGATGCAAAAGGAAAGCCGGGAGAGGAATCCCTTGGGCCAGGCTTCTTTTGTTCATTTGGAGGGACCTGGAAGGTTCTTGTACACATCCTGGCCTCCCGGTGTTGCCTCATTCACTCACACTGAGCACTTTCTGCCTAGCAGGCCCTAGATACACATAGCACAGCTCTGATGCCCCACCCCTCCCCTTATCAAAAAGCTATGCCCACCCCTACCTGGGTCTGGCTACTCCATGATCCTGCATGTGCCTGAAGGTTAGGTGAGCAAATGGCTTTGACAGCAGAAGTGGTTTTATCTCTTTTTTTCCTCCCACAGGGTTCCCATAGTTATCAAGCTGGGGAAAAAAATCCTCAAAGGCCTTTTACCCTGCCTTTTGTAGATGAGAAACAGGGCCAGAGAAGCAAGCAACTCGCGTGGTCCATATCCAATCCCTTCAGCTTTACTGTTAAGAAATAAATTCTGAATCTGACTGCTTCTCTCCAGCTTCCTTGGCACCATCCTGATTAAGCCACCCTCATGTTCTTCCCGGATGGCTGCATCAGGTCATCACCAGTCCCTTACCCCTGCAGATGTCTACCCAGCAACCAGAGGGCCTTTGTTAAAATCAAAATCAGATCATGTCTCTCCCCTGCTCAAAACCCTGCAGTGTTCACGCAAAGGACAGGCTCAAGTCTTTAAATGGCCTTCAAGGCCCTGCACATTCTGACCCTTGGCCACTACCAGACCCCACGCTGTCATTCTCCCCTCCACTCAGCTTCAGCCACACTGATGTCTTCCTTGTTCTTGGAGTGCCCTGAATGTGTTCCTGCCTCGGGGCCTGGCCCTTGCTCTTCCCCTGCCTTTCCTCAGATCCTTGCAGTGCCTGTTTCCTCACTTCATTTAGGACTCTGATCAGATGTCACCTCATAAGGAAGCTTTCCCTGACCAGGGTTTTAATTCTGCCCTCTTCAATGTTTCTTTTTAACCCCTTCTCTCATTTAGTTTTCTTTTTAGCACTTAACCACCATCTGACAATTGTTTATTTCCTGTCTCGTCCCATTAAATTATAAACTTATGTAGGTAGGAATTTTCTTTTAATTTAGTCGCTGTTTTATCTTTAGCATTTAACTTGGTGCCTGGCATTTAGTGGGCTCTCAATAAAGATTTGTGAAATGAATGAGTGTCCAGAGCTAAGCAGGTAATCCTCCTACAACCCCACAGGTCAACCCACAAAGGGGTCATGGTCTATCTTGGAGCTCAGCTAACAGCTCCACCAAAGCTACTAGGCATACTAGGCATGACTTTTGTTTCCAAGATAATGACCAGATGGAGGGAGGAGGTCTCTTCAAGGACTGGCCTTGCAGGGGCTGGGTTAGGAGACAATACGGAAGCACAGAGCAGCCATCTGCATACTTTTCTTCTTGCCACCAAGAAACCCAGGGGGAGTACCAAGGAACATGCCTCTGCCCTGGCCTCAAAATGGTCTCTGATCCAAGGCTCAATATCCTCAGCAAGGAGTGGGCACTGGGTGGGTGAGCGGGGAAGGAAGGAAGAGCTTAGTCACATCCTTCTGCATCTGTCCTACTGCGCTGGCAGACATAACGTGCTGTGGAGTCAGACACCCTCACTGGGTAACCAGATCTCAGACAGAAGTTTCCTCACCTCTTTGAGTCTTAGTTTCCTCTTTGGTAAAATGGGGACAACACCTACTTGGAAGATTTTAAGAATTAAGTAGGGGCTAAGTCAGTATGAGCTGTGGGGGTTTGTTTTTGCTGTTGTTTGTAGCTATAAGTAATGAGACTACAGTATGAGAAGTGCAAATGGGGCCATTCGTTTTTAGCTATAAAAAACAACAGCTAACAGTTATTGAGCACTTTCCATGGACCTTTTAATCCTTGCTGCTAAGGCTGTGATGGCAGGATTCTCACTTTGTAGACAGTACCCTGGGCTTGGAGAGAGAAAGGATCTTGCCCCAGGTCCGGCAGTCACAGAGCTGGGGTTAGAACCCACACTGTTGGACTCTAGGAGTCAAGAGGACTTGCGAGGGGTGGGGTCCCTTTCCTTCCTCAGGTCTCAGTTTCCCATCTGCTTAGAGTGGAGAAGTTGAATGTGCTGGTGGTGGTGGTCTTCTGCAGTTTGTTGGTGCTGTGGGCATTGACTATGAACAGGAAACCTCCAGGTGGCCCCTCCCTCGGTATCATGGCTACAGAATCCTCCAGCTTTCCTGACACCAATCCCAGGCATCTTGCTATTGTGTCCCTTGAGGGGGCTGGTGGACTGCAATGAAGATGAAGTGGGGAGGCTGCAGCCTGAAGGAGCCTTCAACACTGAGGTTTTGGTTACAAGGCTGTACATGAGGGGCTTCCCTGGTGGTTCAGACAGTAAAGAATCTGCCTGCAGTGTGGGAGACCTGGATTTGATCCCTGTCTTGGGAAGATCCCCTGGAGAAGGGAATGGCTATCCACTCCAATATTCTTGCCTGGAGAATCCCATGGGCAGAGGAGTCCACGGGGTCACAAAGTGTCGGACACGACTGAGCAAATTTCACACGCTGTATGTGTCGGGGGGCAGGGAAAGGTTGCAGGGATTTGCTCCCGTCCCCAGATCCTCCAGAGCGGTTGCTTTCTGCTGTGGAATTCCAAACATTTCCGATCAGATAAAGGTGGCTGAAAATACTCGGACTTGTCTGGACTAGTTGGAGGCGGTGCTGGCGTGAGGAGGTTGAGGCCACTGGGGCAGAGCCTGGCAAGGTCTGGCCCCTGAGGAGCTGGCCCAGGTCATAGATATGCCCAATACCCTTTGCCCTGGAATCTGCAGGTTGGACGGCAAGGCTCAGCAGGCCTTGAAGTCGAGGCAGCAAGTCCTTCAACCAGAATGTTGCCTCTCACCTTCCATACTAAATGACTGGATCTTTCGAATACCCCTGAGAAAGAACACAGGTAGTCAGTTATTTGCCCATGTGTGAGTTATTTTCATCTTCCCCACGCTGCAGCACTAACGAGAGTCCTTTGAGATGATCGCCTTCATTGTACAGACGAGGAAAGTCCCAGACTTTCCCAGCATCCCAGACAGCGGAATGGACTCACCCCCAAGCAAGCCAGTGACAGCGCTGGGACACAAAACCCACACCTGCTGACGCTCAGCCCATTGCGCTTCACAGCATGCAGCATTGATCAGTGTCAGAGTAGGGCAGCCCTGGGCAGAAAGGAGGAGGGAGTGGCTGCTTTGGACCGTCGAGTACTTAGAGGCACAGACCCCAGAAGGCAGCAGAGAATTAGGAAGGGGGTTGGCCCCAGAGATCAAACCTCTGTTCCTTATAGATTGCTACCCTAGTCCCTCCTGCCTGTTGTGTCAACACAGTGCAGAAGATGTCTTTTCCAGAACTTTCTCCTGAGCTGGGGAGAACTTGGTGTCTGGGGAGCCCCAGGTACCCTGCCCAGTCAGTCACCTGGTATCTTGGGGCCTCCTAGTTTTTGCAGGCAATGAAGGTGGGGCTTAAGAGAGAGGGAACTGGGCTTCTTTCCTTGCCACCAGTCAGCCTACTCAGTAGCGCCTTCTCTGGGCCCAGCACTGGGCTCTCAGCCTAGGACATAAAGCTCATGGTCAGAAATGAGCAGCTCAGCAAATGGGTGAGAGAGCTCAAGGAGAATTGGAGCAGGAGAGCAGAAGGCTTCCTTAAGGCCTGCATGTTGAGACCAAGAGATAAGCAGGAGAGAGCTCGGCATAGGGACTAATGTGAGCAAAGATCCTGAGGCTGAACAGATCATGGTGTGTGAGGAGTAAGCAGCCTGGCCCCAGACAAAGCTGAAGAAACCCTGCAGACCATGGAGAAAGATCTAAGACTCAAGCTGAGCCTTGGTCTAATAATAAGAATAGTAGTAATTACTTAAATTATTGCAAATCTACTAGGTGTCACATATAGTTCTAAGTCCTTTATATGAATTACTGTTGAATTTTCACAATGTTCTTGTGAAATGAGTACATCTTTAATTCCCATATTATTAATGAGGTCCAAAGCTAAACATCTTAGTCTAATTGCAAGACTTATTGGGTCCCTGCCTGCTCTTTGCTGTAGGAGCCCACCTTGGTGGAGAAAAAGAAGATAACTTGTCACCATCCTTGGCCTCATCTAGATAGCACTGCTATTTTTATAAATGAGGAGGCTGATACTCAGAGAGCAGCAGGACCTGGCTCAGGATCTTAACCTTTTTCTGCTAGCTCGTGCTACCTTCTTGGTTAGCCCTTGGGAGAGTTGGAAGAGAGCAGCAGAGGAGCGAGAACCAGAACTAAGGCCAGCTAGGACAGGCGGTCGAGGGAAAGAGGCAAAAAGTTTTCCAGAGCCAATCAAAGGGAAAAGTTT
Source organism: Neotragus pygmaeus (assembly GCA_006410875.1). Lineage (NCBI taxonomy): Eukaryota > Metazoa > Chordata > Mammalia > Artiodactyla > Bovidae > Neotragus > Neotragus pygmaeus. The sequence continues at coordinate 971,435 of SJYV01016142.1, read as the reverse complement.
TCCAAAAGAGCTGCTCAAAAATGAAATGATCCACACAGGACAAAGGGAGCCCCTTCTCATAAGTGTGTATGTGTTGTTGTTTAGTCACTAAGTCTTATCCGACTCTTGCGACCCCATGGACTGTACCCTGCCAGGCTCCTCTGTCCATGGGGTTTCCCAGGCAAGAATGCTGGAGTCAGTTGCCATTCTCTTCTCCAGGGCATCATCCTGACCCAGGGATGGAACCCACGTCTCCTGCAGTGGCAGGCGGATTCTTTACTGCAAGTGTGTAAGCAGACGATGCCCTATAGATAATTCCATGGTTCTGGACCATCTGGAGTGAAACAGACCTACTGTGTAATCAGGATGCTCCAGCTTTCCTTTTGTTTGTTTGTTTTTTTTCTTTCAGTTTTATTGAAATGTATTTGACATACAGTACTGTAAAAGTTTAAGGTTTACAGCATAAAGATTTGATTTCCATACATCATGAAGTGATGACCACAGTAAGTTTAGGGAGCATCTATCATCTCCTAGAGGTAGACAAAATCAAGTAGAAAAAATATTTTTTCTTATGAGAACTCTTAGGATTTATTCTCTTAAAACCTTTTATATATAACATACAGCAGTGTTAATTTTATTTATTTTGTACATTACATCCCTGGTATCAATTTATAACTGGAAGTTTCTACCTTTTAGCCACCTTCTTCCTCCCACCTCCTCCCATACCCCCAAACCCTGCCTCTAGTAACCACAAATCTGATCTCTTTTTCTTTGCTTTTTTAAAAAAAATATTTATTCGGCTGCACTGGGGTACGCAGGATCTTTAGTTGTGACATGTGGGATCTAATTCCCTGACCAGGGATTGAACCCCAGCCCCACCATCCTCTACATTAGGAGCCTGAAGTCTTGGCCACTGGACCACCAAGGAAGTCCCTGTTTGATTTTTTAAATATAATTGACCTGCAGCATTATGTTAGTTCCTGTTATACAACATAGTGATTCGATAATTCTATACAATGCAAACTGATCACCACAATACGTGTAGTTAAGGTAAGTCACCATACAAAGATGTTACAAAATTATTGACTATATTCCCCACACTGTACATTTCATACTCATGAAGACTTAAATATTTTGCAACTGCAAGTTTATGTCTCTTCATCTCCCTCACCTGTTTCTTTTCTGTCCCTCTGTTAAATACCTGTTTGTTCTCTGCACATCTATATCTCTGTTTTTGTTTTGTTTGTTTGTTTGTTTGTTTTGGAGTAGAGTCCACACATATAAGTGAAACCATACTGTATTTGTCTTTCTCTGTCTGACTTATTTCTCTAAGCATAATACTCTCTAGGTCCCTCCATGTTGTCACAAATGGCAAGATTTCATCCTTTTTTAGTGGCTAGTATTTAGTGTTGTGTATTTGTATCATATTTTCTTTATCCATTCATCTGTTGATGGGCACTTAGGTTGCTTCAGTATCTTGGCTGTTGCAAATAATGCTTCAGTGAACATAGAGGTGCCTTTATCTTTTCTAATTAGCATGTTTGTTTTCTTCACATAAATATACAGATAGTGATATTGCTAGATTCTGTGGTATATGTGTGCACGCACACACGCTCAATCATGTCCAACTCTTTGTGACCCCATGGAATGTAGCCCACCAGGCTCCTCTGTCCATGGGATTTTACAGGTGGGAATACTGGAGTGGGTTGCCAAGATCCCTTCTCTCGGGGATCTTCCTGACCCAGAGGTCGAACTTGCATCCCCTGCATTACCAGGCAGGCTGGATCATATAGTAGTTATATTTTTAATTTTCTAAGGAATCTCCATGCTGTTTCCATAATGGTTGCACCAACTTACATTCCCACCAATAGTACATGAGGATTCCCTTTTTTCCACATCCCCATCAATGATTGTTAATTGTTGTCTTTTTGATAACAGCCATTCTGACAGGTGTGAGGTGTTAGCTGCTGTGGTTTTGAAAGGCTATGGTTTTTCCTGTGATCATGTATGGATGTGAGAGTTGGACTGTGAAGAAGGCTGAGCACTGAAGAATTGATGCTTTTGAACTGTGGTGTTGGAGAAGACTCTTGAGAGTCCCTTGGACTGCAAGGAGATCAACTCTGGGATTTCTTTGGAAGGAATGATGCTAAAGCTGAAACTCCAGTACTTTGGCCACCTCATGCGAAGAGTTGACTCATTGGAAAAGACTCTGATGCTGGGAGGGATTGGGGGCAGGAGAAGAAGGGGATGACCGAGGATGAGATGGCTGGATGGCATCACAGACTCGATGGGTCTGAGTGAGCTCTGGGAGATGGTGATGAACAGGGAGGCCTGGCGTGCTGCGATTCATGGGGTCGCAAAGAGTTGGACACGACTGAGCCACTGAACTGAACTGAATGGTTCAGATCATGAACTCCTTATTACCAAATTCAGACTTAAATTGAAGAAAGTAGGGGAAACCACTAGACCATTCAGGTATGACCTAAATCAAATCTCTTATGATTATACAGTAGAAGTGAGAAATAGATTTAAGGGCCTAGATCTGATAGATAGAGCGCCTGATAAACTATGGAATGAGGTTCGTGACATTGTACAGGAGACAGGGATCAAGACCTTCCCCATGGAAAAGAAATGCAAAAAAGCAAAATGGCTGTCTGAGGAGGTCTTACAAATAGCTATGAAAAGAAGAGAGGCGAAAAGCAAAGGAGAAAAGGAAAGATATAAGCATCTGAATGCAGAGTTCCAAAGAATAGCAAGAAGACATAAGAAAGCCTTCTTCAGCAATCAATGCAAAGNATATATATATATATATATATATATCAAGACCTAAGCTTAGGCGGACAAACCTTCCTGATTCATAAGCCACCCAGGGTTACAGTGAAGAAGGTAGTAATAGGAAAACATAGCTTCCTCATGCCAGGCCTGCTGTGTCGGGCTGTAATTACACAAATAATGACAACCTACTGAAGACAAGCATTCTTTCCCATTCCTCAAACACACAAGGTCCCCCAAAAATGAAGCTCAGCAACCTGCACTGTAATTATTAAATTTCCACACGTGGCTCTGCCCCTTGGCAATGGTTCAGGAGGTAGGTATAGCCCATGCTTGAGCTGGAGAGACAGGCTATTCCATGGTGCCAAGAGAAAGTCAGTTTAAAAATAGATGGCTATGTTGTTATCAACACAGAGGATGCAAGCAACCAGAAGAAAAATCCAGGGCATTTACCCTAGGTCTTTCTTGTTTTGTTTTTCTTTTTTTTTCTTCCAAATTTCCAATTTTGAGAAGTTGGCGCCTGAAGAAACCAAAAGCACATCTGATGGTTTGGATTTTCAAAGTCAGATCTTCACACAGGCCATGTCCCCAGTACCACATAAAAATGAGCTGATGAGCACAAATGAAGGTGTTTGAAGACTGCCACTGTACGGTTTATTAAATGCCATATTGGAAGAGGAGATGGTTTATAGACCAGAACGGGCTCTTCAATTAAGCAGGTAAATTGCTGAGGATGAGCCCAACTGTTCTTCCATTACTGGTGAACAGTGAAGATGAAAAGAAATTAGGTCACATTTGAGCAGTGGCTCTTCCAGTGTAGCCCTGGACCAGCAGTATCCATATCATCTGGGCATTTGTTAGAAAAGCAAATAATCAGGCCTTGAAGCAGGAGGTAGATGCCTCCCACCCCCACCAAGTGAGTGGCTGGAGCCCGTTCCCTGCAGACACAAACTCCAAGATACCAGCAGCCGGACAATCGAGGCGGGGGAGGGGAGGGCTTCCCCGACGGCTCAGTGGTTAAGAAGCTGCCTGCCAAGGCAGGAGACACAGGCTTCCATCCCTGGGTCAGGAAGATCCCTTGGAGAAGGAAACGGCAACCCCCTCCAGTATTCTTGCCTGGGAAATTCGGTGGCCTGGAGGGCTACAGTCCACGGGGTCACAGAACACGGGACACAACTGAACAACTAAACAACAACAGGACGACAACAACCGAGAGAGGAGGCTGCGCCCTGCCCAGGTAAGAGAGCTCGTGTTTCCCATTCTCGAAGTCAAGGAGACCTTCCCAACTGGAAAGCTCCTTGGAGGTCGAAAGCAGAGTGATGCTAAGCTACCCACAGGCCTCTTCACTGGAATCCATCTCGGCTGAGAGATGCACACTCTCACACTCGCACACACACACACACGAGAGGACCCTGAGACAAACCAAATAAGGACTCAGAAACAGGCAAATCAAAATGATTGGCCAGAGGAGACCTAGAAGAAATTCCCCAAGTGATTTTAAACACCACAAGGGAGTGACTCTCTCCACGGGTTTGCCTGCATCTGTCCACATGGACTATATTCCTTTCCTCTTAATAAACAATTTACTTGTTTCACTACTTTCTGTCTTTGTGGGAATTCTTTTCTGCAAAGCCAAAGGACCAGGGCCTTGTCACTGGCCACTGGCCTAGTGGCTAGGATTCAGCACTCTCACTGCCGTGGACCAACCTCACCCTCTGGCTCAGAACCAAAACCTGCTTCAAGCTGCTGCGGGCTGAGGTGACCTGAGATCAGCCCCATCCTCCAAACCTAATGATCAGAACCCCGTTTTCACAGCTCCTCCCGGTCACTGGGATGTACACTCATGTCTAAGACCTTTTGCACTAAAGCTGTGGTCCTCCACCCTACCGGCCTATTATCATCACCCCATGAGCAATACTCTGGCCAACGACTAGGACTGGAACCTAGGCACAACTACTTTTTAAAAAGCTTCTCCTGTCACGTAATGTGTAGCCAGAGTTGAGAGCTTCCATATCCTGGAATAAGAGAGATTTAGATTAGATACTTTGGGACTTCTGATTTTTGGTTTAACTCAAACTGATAATGGTTACTGAATGGATTTTCTTCATGGAAGAAAATGTTTTTGAGAAGAGGAAGGAGAGATTTCTATCTTCATGAGCTGGAGAAGTTGGATGTGAAGCTTGCACATGGTGCCAACACTGTACCAAACCCAATGGTAGTAATACTATTCACCCACTGATCAGCAAAGACAGCTGCTCATCCTGGGAAAGAGGTGGGTTAGCCCCGTGTTCAGAAGTCATTACCAAACCAGCATGCTCAGAGGCACTGGGCAGGGGCCCCAGGTCTCCCGCACACCTCAAGTCCAGCTGCTGCAGGCCCCACAAGGGCCCCAGGTCTCCCGCACACCTCAAGTCCAGCTGCTGCAGGCCCCACAAGGGCCCCGGGCCTCCCGCACACCTCAAGTCCAGCTGCTGCAGGCCCCACAAGGGCCCCGGGCCTCCCGCACACCTCAAGTCCAGCTGCTGCAGGCCCCACAAGGGCCCCGGGCCTCCCGCACACCTCAAGTCCAGCTGCTGCAGGCCCCACAAGGGCCCCGGGCCTCCCGCACACCTCAAGTCCAGCTGCTGCAGGCCCCACAAGGGCCCCGGGCCTCCCGCACACCTCAAGTCCAGCTGCTGCAGGCCCCACAAGGGCCCCGGGCCTCCCGCACACCTCAAGTCCAGCTGCTGCAGGCCCCACAAGGGCCCCGGGCCTCCCGCACACCTCAAGTCCAGCTGCTGCAGCCCCCACGGGGACCCCGGGCCTCCCGCACACCTTAAGTCCAGCTGCCACAGCCCCCACGGGGACCCCGGGCCTCCCGCACACCTCAAGTCCAGCTGCCACAGCCCCCACAAGGGCCCTGGGTCTCCCACACACCTCAAGTCCAGCTGCCGCAGCCCCCACGGGGGCCCCAGGCCCCAAGAACTTGGGGTGTGTGCAAGAGCGGCCTCTTCTCACCAGTGTCTGGTGTTACCCAATGTACAAAATGACAACTTGTCAGGATAGAATTCTAGGGGCCCACTCCCCTGGCTCAGGCAGAGCCTAGCATTGCTGCTTAACATCTGATTTGTGAACTGGGGCCATCCCTTTACCCAAATCAGGAAATTGACAGAACACACGGTAAGTGTGTCCTCCAATGGGGGTACACTAGTGTAAGCCCCAGTATCTGGAATTTTTCCCTATGAAAAGGGACCTGAGCACTACCATGTAAGAAACATTGGAAACTTTTTTCAACAGGAAGAAGCCATATTCTTTGGGAAATTTCTGGAGATATAGTGGGCCAATCGTTACGTTTTTTACATTGTGAGAGTAAGAGCAAACATTTCCTAAATGTTTTTTAAAGATCAAATAGCAAAGACTGGAACCAGTTCAACAGCTGGCTAGTGAACATGCTGACGAAAACAACACCCTCATCATAACATTCTCACAGAGTGAATTATAGGTACCCAAGCACTGGGGCATTAGACCCAGTCTCCCCACACAAAAGACAGGATAGGAAAATACAAGAGGGAAAAGACCATGCTTCTGTATCCTCAGTGTCTATAATTATGCAGACTTTAGAGTCTGACAACCTGGGTTCGAATTTCCAGCCTTCCATTTCTTTGCTGTCTGGCCTTGAACTTTAAGTCTGTGAATTTCAGGTTTCCATTTGTAAAATGAGAATGATAATCTTTAGCAGTGATCAACGTGTGAAGAAAGAAGGCTTGGACTGCATTTAGCAAGTACTTACAGAACAGCAAATAAAGTAGCAATGGTGATCATTATTTAATTATTCACTTTTGAATAGGGAAGTTGAAGTTTTCCTTCTCTTGAAAAGACTTCCTTGACAGAAATGTTTACACACACAGTCTGTGTACTTCCAGTTCCTAGGATGCATCTAGATTTTAGTCGTTGTATTATATTATCACTTTTTCTTTATATAAGTATTTTCTTAGGAAAAAAGACATGCTTGGCATATACCTAGTACATCATATGTACAAATGAATGAATGAATGAAACTAGCTACATACCTCACTTACCTAGAAATGAGACAAGAAAAAACAACCAGGATGGTAGAAGTGGAAAAGACAAGACAGAAGAGAGACATACTAGGAAACTAGAGACTGAAAAGGTAATGAAGATCATGGCATCCAGTCCCATTACTTCATGGGAAATAGATGGGGAAACAGTGGAAACAGTGTCAGACTTTATTTTTGGGGCTCCAAAATCACTGCAGATGGTGACTGCAGCCATGAAATTAAAAGACGCTTACTCCTTGGAAGAAAAGTTATGACCAACCTAGATAGCATATTCAAAAGCAGAGACCTTACTTTGCCGACTAAGGTCCGTCTAATCAAGGCTATGGTTTTTCCAGTAGTCATGTATGGATGTGAGAGTTGGACTGTGAAGAAGGCTGAGCGCCGAAGAATTGATGCTTTTGAACTGTGGTGTTGGAGAAGACTCTTGAGAGTCCCTTGGACTGCAAGGAGATCCAACCAGTCCATTCTGGAGATCAACCGTGGGATTTCTTTGGAAGGAATGATGCTAAAGCTGAAGCTCCAGTACTGTGGCCACCTCATGGCCAAAGAGTTGACTCATTGGAAAAGACTTTGATGCTGGGAGGGATTGGGGGCAGGAGGAGAAGGGAACAACAGAGGATGAGATGGCTGGATGGCATCACTGACTTGATAGACGGGAGTTTGAGTGAACTCTGGGAGTTGGTGATGGACAGGGAGGCCTGGTGTGCTGCGATTCATGGGGTTGCAAAGAGTCGGACACGACTGAGCGACTGAACTGAACTGAACTGGAATATGAGCAGGAAAAAATACTGTTTTGCAGTTGTCTAATATAGTCAATTACAGATCCAATTCATCTAGAAAGCCCTTCTCAGTGAATCTGAAGGGAGGAGACAGGATGGTCACACACACACTCAGGGAAGACTTACTGGCTGTCTGGGTCTACCTGGTGCTCTGAGAGCAGCCCATCTAGGGACACACACTCCTGGACATTATTCAGGGATGAAGTAAGGCTGCAAAGGAGCCTGAGTCAAACCAGGAATGTTTATCCTCATCTTCAAGTCTCACGAATTCTAGTCCTGTGTTTATTCACTGCTTCTCAGTCTTTCCTGTTACCACACTCCATCTTCCTCAGTGTCTTCTGCAGACTCTGCCCTTTGGAAGCCCTCTACTTACTCCCACCAAGACCTTCTTTTTGGGCTCAAGCTTACCTAGTCTCTGAATTAGGCCAACCAGTATACACTGGCTTCACTGCCACGGCCATCTCCCTAGCACCATCTTACTCCCCAGCCTACCCCTAGGGTCTAGGCCTGAGCATTCTGTTCATCCATAAAGAGTCTTAACCATCTCACTACTGTGGGAGGTAACTAAAGAAGGAAAATCAGCCCAGAAAGCAGGTAAGTGAGTTTTCTTGGCTATGTAGGCATAGAAAAATTCCCTCATTTCCATCCCTACAAGTCACGGTTTTAATAAATGAGCAATTCATCTAAAAAGTCTGCAATATGTCCATATCCACACCCTAAGAAAGCCTATTCAACAAGAAATACTGTGACAAAATGCTACACGCTTAGCTCTAGTCCCCAAGCCGTCTTTAACAGATGGGGAGTTAGTCACTGGAAAAATAAGCCTGCTGAGCAAGCCATTGACTTTTATCTTTAGACTTCAACTGCTATTCATCAGCATCAATATTTTAGAACTTAATCAACTGAGCGCTAGTCTGAGTTCAGGACATCTACATCATCAGGAAGACTCACCGTGTCCTGACAGCTGAGGACCTCCAAAATGCTGTTGAGTAATTCGACACAGTACTTCTTCTCCTGGACCTGGTGTTGCAGATCATCCTTCTGCTCCAGCAGCTCCTTCAGTTCCTTGGTAATGACAGGAAGCAGGATGTCCCGGCATTCTGGAATGAAGGCCATTCAGAGGCATATGAGCGCGTTTGTTTTAGTTTCCTTTCTTTTCTGGATAATGTTTCACTACATGAACAATTCATGAATATATCCTTCTTGTAAAAATGTAAATGTTAGAAATTAGGTTACTATTTTCTTAGAAAATTATTTCCAATTCTGGCCCTTCTCCCAACTCCCACTCTCAAGAGGCAAACAACCAGTGATTGTATTCTATACACATAAAAGTGTTCATACATATAAAAATGTATGTGTGTATATGTGGGTGTATACTGGTATAAAATATATAGCATCTTTTTGATTTTCCTTTTCATTTAAGTAAAACATACTGCACTATGATGATAATCCTTAGATCATTTTTTTATGTTTTACAAAGGCATGTATCAGTATAAAAACATAGCATCATTTTTGTTTTGTTTCCTTTTTATAAAAGAAGACTATACTGTATGTATTGTTCTGTACTTTGATATTGTTTTAGTCACCAATGGTTTTTGGAGCTCTTTCTATGTTATTATATATAGGGATCAACATTAAGTTTTTGCAGCTGCTTTACAGTATGGATATATTTGTTCATTTGTCATACCCTTATCGATAGACATTTTTCACTAGAATAAATAGTTAAAAAAAAAAGAATTACTTCTCACTTCCTTATGCACCATGGCTTTCATTTTAAATAAATTAAAACCTTTGCAAAGAAGGGTAACTCTCTTGGCACTGCTGTCTCAGGAAATATCTGGAAGGTTCTGAAATCCTACGCAGCTTTCTTTCTATATTTCTCTTAAAACCAGCAAACCTTGAGGGAACTGAAAAATTCAAAAACATTTCAAATCATCCCAACCTAGATGCTTCTAGCACTAAAAGGTGACTCATAAGCACAGATTTTAATTCAATACAGCAAATAAGAGCTGAACATCTCTGATGTGGAAGGCGCTGTATTTCTGGATGTACAGGGATAATATATGGCTCTCACCCCTTAGACACTTAAAACCTGACAAGGGGAGTCAGCAACAACACAAAGAGCAAGGGCAGAGGCAGAGTAGGGTAACAGAGGCAGAGTAGGGTAAAGGCGGGGGAAGGAGACACCATCCCGTCCTGGCAGCCCAGGGTCTACACCTTCTTCTGGCACAGCATCCTGGCCTCACCCTGGGGAGCCCGTCTGTGATGGAATATGATCCGAGAGATACTGTCACAAGGCTCCCTGCCTTCCTCTGGACAAGGGTCAGGTTCAGGTCAGTTCAGTTCAGTTGCTCAGTCATGTCTGACTTTGCGACCCCATGGACTGCAGCACGCCAGGCCGCCCTGTCCATCATCAACTCCCGGAGTTCACTCAAACTCATGTCCACCGAGTTGGTGATGACACCCAACCATCTCATCCTCTGTTGTCCCCTTCTCCTCCTGCCTTCAATCTTTCCTAGTATCAGGGTCTTTTCCAATAAGTCAGTTCTTCACATCAGGTGGCCAAAGAATTGGAGTTTCAGCTTCAGCATCAGTCCTTCCAATGGATTTTCAGGACTGATTTCCTTTAGGATTGACTGATTGGATCTCCTTGCAGTTCAAGGGACTCTCAAGAGTCTTCTCCAGCACCACAGTTCAAATGCATCAATTCTTTGGTGCTCAGCTTCCTTTATAGTCCAACTCTCACATCCATCCATGACTACTAGAAAAATCATAGCTTTGACTAGATGGACCTTTGTTGGCAAGGTAATGTCTCTGCTTTTGAATATGTTGTCTAGGTTGGTCATAGCTTTTCTTCCAAGGAGCAAGGGACCCTATTTAGGATATCCCCTTGATTTGAACCTCGAGGAAAATTTAAAAACAGTAATTGCTGACACTGCTAACATACTGAGAGGCTACAAGGTGCCAGGTGTATTTTAAGTGTCCTGCAGGAACATTACCTCCATTAATGTTCCCAGTGCCTATAGGAGGCAGATAGATACTGTCACTTCTTCCCTTGTGCTGATGAGGAAACAGAGGGACCTGCCCCAGTCTGCACAGATAGTAGGCGGTGGCCCCTGTCTGACTGCAGAGCCTGTGCTCTTAGCCACCAGACAGAGGGCATTATCTCTCCATGAACTCACCCATCTGCACAGGAGCACCCTGGGAAGGCTGCCCATTAGTCAATGCTGCCTCCTCTCCCAGGGCTACTCTGAGTCTCCCCTCTTTGAAGAGTGGCTCCCCAGCTTTTCTTCTTATTCTTGGACTACTCCTTATTATCCAAATGCACTTATTTTTACTTAAATTTACTAGAATAGGGTTATGTTGCTCACAGCCAAAGATTTCAACTGGCAGAGTTATCAAATGCCGCGAGGGCTTCAGAAGAGAGAAATAATCTATGGCTGGATGGTGCATAGACGCTTCATAGGCTCTGACAGAATCACATCCCTTCCCGCAGAGCACCAAAATCAGTTTGTAATTAAATTCTAACCAGTGTAATTAATTAACGCCCATTCATCCAACCAAAGTGTAAGCTTCGTGACAGCCAAATTAAATCTCAAGTGTCCAAAACAGTATCTAGATAATAGTAGCTATTCAGTTAATCTTGGTGGAACGAATGAAAGAGGTGTCATTTGAAATGGTCAGTGGTGAGAAATAATATTGCCTTTGGTAGAGTGCAGATTTAGAGAACAGAGAGTGATTTAGAGTACATGGACCAAGATATGGTACGTACATACAATGGGATATCACTCAAACATATAAAAGCAGAAAATAGTGCCATTTGTAGCAACATGGATGCAACTAGAGAGTATCATACTAACTAAAGTAAGTCGGACAGAGAAAGGCAAATACCATATGACATCATTTACAAGTGGACTCTAAAATACGGCACAAATGAACATATCCACAAAACACAGACATAGATAACAGACTTGTGGTTCTGTAGCAGATGTGTTGAATAATCTATTATATATAGGACAGATAAACAACAAAGTTCTACTATAAAGCACAAGAAACTATATTTGATATCTTGTGATAACCCATAATAGAAAAGAATATTAAGAAGAATGTATGTATATAATTGAATCACCATGCTGTACAGCAGAAATTGGCACAACATTGTAAATCAACTACACTTCAATAAAAATTTTAAAAATAAATAATGGAGTACATGGACCTGGGTGAGTAGAATAGCCTCTTGGAAGTAGAATAATAGGAGATAATACTGAAAAGGAAAATTCTTAAATTCAAAGCTGGGCATAAAGTTATAGTTTGTGTTAGTCAATCAGTTGTGTCTGACTTTAGTGACCCCATAGACTATGGCTTGCCAGGATCCTCTGTCCATGGAATTCTACAGGTAAGAATACTGGAGTGGGTAGCCATTCCTTTCTCCAGGGGATCTTCTGGACCCAGGGATGGAGCCCAGGACTCCTGCATTACAGGCCAATTCTTTACCACCTGAGCCACCAGGGAAGCCTTAGAATAATAGAAGATAATATTGAAAAATAAAATTCTTAAATTCAGTGGTAGGCATAGGGTTATAGTTCTATGGAAAAAGAAAATTATAGGCAACAAAATTTTGATTCAGCTTTGTTCGGTACTACAGATGTAATCAAGGGTTACAGGTTAATGGCATTTTATTTGGACTTAAGAAATGGTTGGCCTAAGGACTTTTGAGAATACAGGTGTTGAGTTAGCCATTATCCTTTGCTTAGAGAGATAAGAAAAAAGACTGTATAATATCTACATACTAATTGCCATAAAATTTAAGTTAAATCTTTGCTTATCCCATATCTTGTCACCATAAAGGTGAAATTTGTCCAAGTCTCTTTATTAAAATGGCTAAAGAAATTTCCTGCAATGTTTACTTAACAATTCGTTTTAAAAGTTACCTTCTAAAAGATGTTAACTTGTAACTTTGAAACTTTTTGTTTGTTGCAGGAAATTATCTGTGTAAGAATGCTTGTTATATTGGGACTTTACCGGTGGTCCAGTAGTTAATCTGTACTACCAAAGCAGGGGTACAGGTTTCATCCTTGGATAAGGAACTAAGATCCCATATGTCATGAGGCACAGCCAATAACTACGTACATAAAGGTGCACAGAAATGGTGTATCACTGATCCAAGATGGCATTTACCTAGTGTCCAAGTTTGAATGCAGATCAAAACCTAATTGTCATTATAAGCAACAAGAAGCAAACAGTAACCTTTCCTTGCTATCAATACCCAGGTTAGAAATCTTTAAAAACAAAAGAACGATGTTATAAGTAAAACTGAGTTCATATGAAGTTGCAAACTCTTTGTCTTTGGGAGAGGGGCCTCACCAACTTCATGAAAATTAACTTCCTTCACTGATGTTGTCATAATTAAACGCCACCAAAGGAACTGTTCTTTCTTTTATTAAATTAGGTAAGGATTATAAAGTCTTCCTTTCTGAAAAGCTTATTTTGCTTGTAAAATAAAAAGAGACTGCAATAAGGGAAATTTAAAACAACGAAAATCTTGTTCTTCCACAGTTCTCTGGGCAAAGGGAGTCATAAGAATATTTTTTTTAAAGGTGACTCAAGTCATTGTGGGCTTCCCAGGTGGCACTAGTGGTGGAGATCCTACCTGTCCATGCAGGAGACATAAGAGAGGAAGGTTTGATCCCTGGATCAGGAAGATCCCCTGGAGGAGGGCATGGCAACCCACTCCAGTACTCCTGGCTGGAGAATCCCATGGACTGAGGACCCTGAGGGCAACAGTCCATGGAGTCACAAAAAGTCAGACAAGACTAAAGCAACTGAGCACACACACATTCCACTGTAGCATACAGAGCAGCTGGAGGGACAAAAGGCCGAAGAGCAGAGACCAGAGAATGTGCAACTGCAGTAGTCCAAGCGATGCAAATGAGAATAAAACTGCTGGATTCCACCTCCCTGCATTCCTACCCTCTGACACAACATTCTTACTTTCTGTTGAAACTAAAGATTTGGCAAGAGCTTAAAGAAAGATCTGGAGAAGGAAATGTATGGTCTTGAGTTTAATGCATAAAAAAACAGACTTTGTTTTAAAGCCTAAAACAACAGACTTTTGTGATCCAAGATTTGAAATCATTTAAAACCTCTTCATCTGTAAATGGGAATTCCCAGGTGGCTCAGTAGTAAGGAATCCACCTGCCAATGCAGGAGACATAGTCTCAATCCCTGGGTCAGGAGGGTCCCTTGGAGCAGGAATAGGCAACCTACTCCAGTATTCTTGCCTGAAAAATTCTAGAGGCAGAGGAACATGATGGGCTACAGTTCATGGGGTCGCAAAGAGTGAGACATGACTGAGTGGCTAACACACACACAGGATCTACAGAAAGAGATCTGTAAAGGGAGACAAAGAGTTAATCTAGTGAGGCAACTAATTAACTCCTTCCTTCACTTCACTTAGTCAGTCTGTCTACCGTTCACTGACGGTTCCCTAAGTGCCAGGCTCTATTCTTGGGTGGGAGCGAATGCCCATCACAGCAAGAGAGTCAACAGAGATAAGAGGTAGACTTAAGTAGACAAGAAAAAACTGATGCCTTTACCTTCTTGGAATGGCAACTGTCATTGGCCATAAAACAGAGCAGCAAAGTAGTGAAGGTCAGATTTTTCCTTTGAAATTCATTCTGGGAATTCCCTGGTGGTCCAGTGGCTAGGATTCTGCGCTCCCAATGCAGGGGGTCCTGGTTTGATCCTTAGTCAGGGAACTAGATACCACGTGCCACAGCTAAAGGTCTCGTGTGCCACCACCAAGACCCAGCACCACCAAATAAATAAAACAAGAATATTTTTTAAAGTTCATTCTGCTGGTATTCTAGTTGAGACACTTCAGCCAGATCTCCTTACAAAGATATGGGTGTAAGAGAAAGGGACCGTTGAAAGATTTTAGGTGTTAATGAAGACCTCCTTGAGAAGTACCAGACTTTACATTCTACTTAAAATGGAGCTAAATTATTAGATTTTCATGAAAAAATACAACAGTGAGTTCTCCATCCCTAGAAATATTTAAAAAGTAGGTAGCTTAGCTGCTCCTGAGGACTTCCCTGGTGGCTCAGATGATAAAGAATCTGCCTGCAATGCAGGAGGCCCAGGTTCAATCCCTGGGTTGGGAAGATCCCTTGGAGAAGGGAATGGCTACCCACTCCAGTATTCTGGCCTGGACAATCCCATGGACAGAGAAGCCTGCAGGCTCCTTTGTCCATGGGATTGCAAAGAGTCAGGCATGACTGAGCAACTAACACGCATATAGCTGCTTCTGAGAAGGAAAGATGAAGAGGTAGTCAAAGTATCAGATGCAGGGTTAACAAAATGATGGTTAAGTCCTCATCCAAAACTCTATGATTCATAAAACAGAGTCTGAAAGGAAGGGACAGGAAGAAAGATATATTTGCTAGGTGGAAAGACAGTGGATGTTTGCCTTGTTTATGAGCCACTGAAGTTGTGGGTGCTCCAGACCAGGCCACAAGAGAGTCAGTGGGTTTTCGATCTGAAAATCACCTACTTTACAGGTTATCAAACCCAGCATCCCCACAAGATGAGGGCCCTTGGTTCTGAGAGTCAGCAAGATTTTAGCTGAGGAAGCCATTAATAGTGTGACCTGCTTTTCAGAAAGTACTTTGTCTTCTCATTAACCATGATTTCTCAGAAACGTCTGGCTCCTCTGTTTTGAGATGAAATAACTTGAGATAACAGTAACTGGAGCTGTGAAATCATATTAGTCTGTAAAGCCTCAAGAAGCAGTGTTTCTAAATTGTGACTTGATTGTGAAGCAAACAAACAGAAATGATTTAAAAGATAAATACTGCAGAGCCTTAACTCAATGTTTACATGAAGGGGCAATGAGCATCAGAGACCTGCAAACCCAGCCTGGGAAACTGAGCCCAAACAAGGCTGGAGGTCTGCTGTCAGGTGAAGACAAGTTCAAATTGTAATTCAGATCAGGCACTTAGGAACCTGCAGAGCTACTCAACTCTGTATTGTCACAGAAAGGAGTTTTCTTTTGTCAAAGTGACTTGCAGAGACAAAAATGCAGTGTTTCTGGGCTCTGAATTCTTCCTTTTCAGAGAGTTTTATCCTTTGGCAGAAGGTGCCATTGCCTGAATTCATAAGTCTCTTGAAGTGTGATATGTTTTTGCAGTAATTTCACAACTCAGAGACACTTCAAATAAGATGGCCTTTTTCATCGTCTCCTACTCCCCGCTATCAGCCCCATGGAAAGATCAGTGGATCCTTTGTCCACTTTGGAAAACCACCTTGAGGTGCATCAGGCCACAGATACACCTCTGATAACAGCCACAGCTGCAGCCCCAGAGAAAAATGCTCCCAAGGACAACATCTGAACTTGCTGTCTTCCCCCACGAGCCCCTTTCTTCTCCTGAGCTCACTCTGAGCAAAGACACTCCCAGGCACACAGTCCACCAAGCAGACTTGATTTCTTCTATTCCCAACATCTTCTCCACTGAGAAGTCAAATCCATCTAGCCCCCGGGACAACTTCCTATATGCTCTGTTCCAAGTCTCCCAAACTGATCGCCTCTTCCAATCTCAGCAGCAGGAATTTCCCAAAACTCAAACCTGACCACGGGACTCCCTTCCTTGAGGAGCTTCAGTAGAGCCTCTCTGAGGGCCCATAGGTGAGTTTCACACACACTTTGGCAGAACTGAAGGCCCACAATGGGCAGACTTCACTCACCCCTGCACCCTCCACCTCCCACGCCACTCCACCACAGCCTCGCCACCCTTCCTGGGTCTCAGCTTTCACACACTGTTTTCTTTGCCCAGAATGTACTTATCGCGTCCATCTTCACCTGACTAACTCCTCCTTGCCTCTGAGGTCTTAACTTAGTTGTCAAATCCCTTATGTCAACATTTCTGACACCCCAACTCTGACTGGGGTAACCCTGTTCTCTGCTCCTGTAGCACCTGGGCTAGACTTGTATCTTCCCATTTCTCATACTATGTGACCATGTCTATGTAACAGGACAAATAATGAGATTCTTCTTAATATCCCAGAAATGAAGCTGAAGCCCAAAGCTGAGGACAGAATAAACCCCACATTCTAAATTCAAATTGTCTCTAGTAGTTGTGGTATACCATCATCTCTCATGTACAGGTAGAGTCAAAATCACTGCAGATGGTGACTGCAGCCATGAAATTAAAAAGGCACTTGCTCCCTGAAAGGAAAGCTATGACAAACCTTGACAGTGTATTAAAAAAGAGACAACACTTTGCCAACACAGGACTATATAGGCAAAGCTATGATTTTTCTACCAGTTATGTATGGATGACAGAGTTGGTCCATAAAGAAGGCTGAGTAGTGAAGAATTGATGCTTTTGAACTGCGGTGCTGTGGAAGGCTCTAGAGAGTCCCTTGGACTGCAAGGAGATAACATCAGTCAATCCTAAAGGAAATCAACCCTGAATATTCATTGGAAGGACTGTTGCTGAAGCTGAATCTCCAATACTTTGGCCACCTGGTATGAAGGGCCAACTCGTTGGAAAAGACCCTGACACTGAGAAAGATTGAAGGCAAAATGAGAAGGGGAAGGCAGAGGATGAGATGGTTAGTTAGCCTCACTGACTCAAAGAACATGAATTTGAGCAAACTCCAGGAAATGATGGACAGAGGAGTCTGGCTTGCTACATTCCACGAGGTCATCAGGAGTCAGACACGACTGAACAACTGAACAACAACATCATCCTTTGTGGTCTTTTCAGAAGTACCAGTTCAGTACCAGGCTTCCCTGGTGGCTCAGTTGGTAAAGAATCCACCTGCGATGGGGGAGACTGGTCCGACCCCTGGGATGGGAGGACACCCTGGAGGAGGACATGGCACCCCACTGCAGTCTTCTTGCCTGGAGAATCCCATGGACAGAGGAGCCTGGCGGGCTACAGTCCATGGGGTCGCACAAAGTCGGATATGAATGAGGGGCTAAGCACAGTTCTGCACCAGTCCTACACTGACCTGTACACACCTCATCTCAGAACTGAGGGAGGGTCTACAGAGGCCTCTGGATAAAAAGCAATGCCATACAAAGAAGGGATGACCTCTCCTCCCTGAAGCTAAGGGAGAGGGAGCAAGAGCCAAAAACATCACACGTGAACATACGAAGATGAGACTGGCCCCTTACAGCCCTACTAGGGACATGTTTGCTGGTCTTCCATCCCAGGTACATCTCGCTCCCACCCGCAGAACAGAGAGACTTGAGGACATTCAGGAGGCCCTCTCTTGGGGGAGAAAGGTTAAACACACGAGGTATCACTATCAGGGCCTCAGTCCCATCCTCAGTGTGGTTACTCCATTTCTAAGTCTGCCTGTGGCAGCCTTCACTTGGAATTTCACTCCACTCAGAGCCAGCCCCTTACTTTGTCACCTGCATAGGTTAATGGACTCTTCAATCCTGTTCGATTTTTCACAGGCTTTAAGGTGAAACTCACCCTTCTTCGCTCAAGCTCCTATTGACCGAAAGGCAATTCAGTTCAGCTCATCCCTCCTGGGGGACCGTGAGGAACTTGAGGTGGTCAAGGCTTGCCCTGCTCTCATCCCCTCCCACCAGCCTTTGAGCAAGCAGGGAAGACCCCTAATTGAAACCCAGCATTTACCCAGTTTGCAAAGCTGAGCAGCGCCAGCCCAGCTCCGCGCAGCTGTTTTCCTTCTGCTTGGCGTGGGCAGCACTTGCAGGTGTCAGAGGCCACCTGGCTCCATCAGCTGGGAGCGCAGGAGAGCGACCACACACAGCTCTAGCCTGACAGCAAATGGTTCTCACAGCCTCCCTCCTCTAGCTGCTGTGTCATGAAGAAAAGTAATTCCACCCACCGGGAAATCAATAACTACCCACCAACTTCATATTGCAGATCAGATTACAAGGCTTTTACAACTCTACCAAGCTTGTCCCCCAACACAGTCTTAAGCAGCCCCTCATGATTCACTCTGTTACCTTCCCAGAAGCAGGCCTAATTACAACATCAGAGTCATCCCTCACTCTCCTCCAGCCTGCCTCTGGGGTGACTTTCATCTCTGCTCTATGAACACTGAGGGCCAAAATCTGTCTCCCCAGCTCAACATACACAGACGAGTCAGAGATGTTGGAATTCAGCAACTGTAAACATTCTTGTCGGGTGTCTTAGAGGGGTGAAAATATAAATAGGCAGTAAATCCTAAAGAAGAAACATACTTTCAGAACTTTACTCTCACTTGATAGTCCACTTGATTCTCACTTGATTCTCACTTGATAGATACTCACTTGTAGTCCAAACCAAGCTATTGCTTTTGCCATATTATTCTCTATATTTAGCATAAAACATGAAAATGCACTAAACCTGTAAGTGAATCCCCTGTGACAAGGTAGAGTTTGTCATTCAGAAACACAGTCAGGGCAGGAAGGGTAGGCTGATGTGTAATTGCTGGAATTTTCAAGATGATGTATGTTTATGTTCAAAAACTGTCACACTGGTTATAAATATAATTTGTAATCTGTACATGAATATATTTCTATCCTTAAACATGTACAGAGATGATTACTGTAACAGGAACTGTTCTCATGGATATTATGTTCTAATGGAACATCAGAAACTATTTAAGGAGATAATAACTGTCTTAGTTTGGACTCTCCAGAAGCACACTCGGAGATAAGGTTTGGATGGTGGTGACACACTGATCAGGAGATGTTCCAGAAGACCCTGGAAGCAAAGCAGGGAAGTGGGACCCGGAAGGAAAGGAGCCAGGGAGGCTGCAAGGCTCACAGAAGGGGGCCTCTGGGGTCGGGGGGGGCCACAGGGGTGAAGCAGCTGGCGTATTTAGACATCGGGCATGGGCGGTCCCAGGCACTCTGGCTGTTCTCAGTGTCCGGGCGAAGGAGGCCTGCAGCCGGAGGGCAGCTGGGGAAGGCAGGGCTGGCTATTGGAAGGGAGAACCCTCCATCACGGCCGCAGGAGATGCGGACAGAGCCCTAAGCGCTGATGCCACAGCAAACAGTACCAACAGCCGCCAGCAAGCCAACCGACTGAGTAACCTGAGAAAGAGTCTCGGGTGCAGGGAAGACTATTCCACGTGGAGCAGTTAAGACAGTCCCTGAAATGGAGAACCTAAGCTGAGACCTGAGGGAGAGAAGGGAATTGCTTACAAACATCTCAGGGAAGACCATTCCCAGCAGAGGAAATGCTGTGTGAAAGTCCTGGGGTAGAAATTTGCTTAATATGTTGGAGTAATCACTGGAAATACGTGTGGCCAGATTATGGGAAATGGAAGGCATAATATCAAGGTGTGGCAGGGGCCAGGTGCCATCAGGCCCTATAAGTAGTTTGATTACTAGGTGGAGATAAAAACACTTTGTTTTTGTATTTTTGGGCTTCTCAAGTGGCTCAGCAGTAAAGAATCCACCTGCAATGCAGGAGATGCAGCAGACACGGGTTTGATTTCTGGGTGAGGAAGATCCTCCGGAGGAGGGTACAGCAACCCACTCCACTATTTCTGCTAGAAAAATCCCATGAACAAAGGAGCCTGGCAGGTTATTATGGTCCATGGGGTCACAAAGAGTTGGACATGACTGAAGTGACTGAGCATGCATTTTCAATAGAGGATAGGGGCAGGTCTAGAGAGGAAGGCAGGAGAATACCAAGGAGGCATTTCCTAGAGGGGGAAAAGAAGTACAGTGTTTATTAAGCCCTTACTGTTCACCAGGTATCCTGTCTATGAAGACGTATATCATTTTACCTGTTTCATGGATGAGGAAACTAAAACTCAGAGAGATTCAGAAACTTGCCTAATATTGCACAGCTAATAAGTGGCAAAGCTGGGATTTAAACCTAGAAAATGTGATCTCAGAGCCCATTTTCACATCTACTAAACTACCCTGGTTCATTACAATGAGGGGGAAAGAAGATGAAAACTTGATTCATTTGCAGCTGGAGAGACCAAGGAAGATGGACAGACTTAGGTCACAATTCAAAGGAAGAATCGAACTTGCAGATGGGTTAGATGTGTAACTATACCCATCGTGAACATTTGAGAGAGAGAATAACACACTTATTTTAGGGTTTATCAAATTAGGATCTAATCCCGGAGCCCATTTCATTGCTTCGATTAGCAAGTGATGGAAGACTAAGATTCGCATCAGCATTTCTCTGATTGTGAGAAGTGGCTGCAGAGACGCCCATCATCACACCTTCTGGAAGCTATTAGTGCATAATCAGTGTGTCCTGGCAGGTGACCTCTTTGCGCTTTCCAAGATCATCTACACTGCCACTGCGACCAGCCTCCTCCCAACCAGGATCCTCATTAAACCACAATCTAGCTCCATAGAAAGTGCTTTTAGGACAATAAAAGAGCAGATATGGCCAGTTGAGTAGCAACCCCAAATTTGATTTGCTCCCTAATGTTTAGAATCATTACCTTCATGATGCCACACCAGATGAGTCTAGAAGATGGTCTCACCCACCTCCTAACCCTGGCTAATGGAAGGAGAAGCAAATGAAATGCTTGGGGTTGAACCAAGCGGCCTCTACACTGGACAATCCAGGCAGTCTTTAAAGGATTCTCATCACAGCAATGTGTTCCATTTCAAATTCATGCGAGAGAAGAAATGGGTCAAGGTAGCTTTTTAACTGGGAGGGGCTGGGTCTTACATCCTTTGCCCTCACTTTACTCCAATTCAGTGACATCTGAAATTCAAATCCATTTATAAGCACTTAGGGTACCTATTACAATAGTCAGTACCATGCTCAGCCCTCCAGAGCTTTCCATCCTTGACCCACTGCCTCTCTCCTGCACCATGCTGCACAGAGCCTTTAATCCCTTCACCCCAGCCCTATCTCCCCTGGAGATTTACACAATTCCCTGTCTCCAAGAGTTTCGATCTTTACTTAACTGCAACTCTTTCACCTTTCAGTCTTTTTGAGTTAATCTGTGGTCACATACTCAAATAGGGTTTTCTCAACAGTAGGAGTCATATTTTAATAAGGGGTAGAAACCATTTGTCTAGAAATCCAATGAGAATGAAAGGGAGCAGGAGTGTGAAGAATCAGGGATGAGAGCTAGGTTATTTATGCTGAACTCCTACTGGGTTCAGGGTACCATATTGGAAAGTTACTTAATCCTTACCAAAACCTCTTCTGTATATGGCCTTGTCCCAGTTTTACATGTGAGAAAATAGGATCTCTAAGTAGCTTGCTCACAGTAGGATCAGTCACCCAGTGTGACCCCAACAGAGGCAAGATGTCAAGGCAGACCATCGCGTGACTCCAAGGCCAGCACTGTCCCACCTTCACTCACAGACTCATGAGTGCAAATAATTATTTCCAAATTCTAGAGTCTGCAGACTGGAGGCAGCCACCCTTTGAATTTGTTAGCTCCCTTAAGCTCGGCTTACACAGAAAGCCCAAGACCCTGGCTAGTTAGTTTTTTTAATGGCTCATTGTTTTGTACGTTTTAGTGAAAGTTACAGTATCTAAGACTAAAAGGACCAAGACAAACAAATCCTAATCCTAGAATCATGGATTTAAATAAAAATGAACATCTATCAACTCGGTGATTTAGTCTTCAGTTTACTCATACACTTCTTTCATATTTTAAAATTCAACCAATCATTAATTCAACTCCAATTGGTTGAGCTTACCCGTCTCACTGCAGTTGGCTAGCAGACAGCAATGACAACCTTCAAACCTCACTCGTGTTCCCCAGAAGACAGTGAGAGCCTGGGGTGAGATATCTAATCTCAGTCAAGTCATGTCTCCTGCAGCTCAGAGCACAATGCCTGTCACACGGTAGGATCCTAGTAAGTGTTAGATGAATCAATGAGTGTTTGCAGATGTCAGAGAGAGAGAGCCCTGTCTGCCTATATCAAGGGCAATTCTCAGAAGCAGAAACCTACTTAGTGTTGGGCTATTTCAATATTGATTATGCTGTGCTGTCCTTGAAGAATATAGATGGCAGTAGCTGAGGGCTGGAGGAAAGGTGATCAGAATAACATGTGTGTTTCTTCACCTTCGCCACTTCCTTGAGCAGCCACTCCTGTAACATCTTCCCATCTTTGACTTCACCCGACCTCAAAGGCAGGGATGGGGAAGTGGGCAGAACTCTAGACTGAGTGTTCAGAGACCTAGGTCTGCCAGGCTGTGTGATGTCAGATATATCATTCTACCTCTCTCCCTTCAAAAGTGGGGATTAAAATGCCCAGAAGAGGATCTAAACAAAGTGTACAAGTTCAGCTGTAGGTATAGGCGTACCTCAGAGACATTGCAGTGCAGTTTCAGACTGTTGCAATAAATCAAAATGCTGCAAGGAAACAAGTTGCATTTTTGTGTGTGGCTTCCCAGAACATATGACAGTTATGTTTACACTATACTGTTGTCTTTGGGCTTCCCAGGTGGTGGAGAGGTAAAGAATCCACCTGCCAGTACAGAAGACGTGGTTTCAATCCCTGGGTCAGGAAGATCCCCTGGAGGATGAAATGGCAACCCACTCCAGCATCCTTGCCTGGAGAATCCAGGGACAGAGGAGACTGGTGGGCTACAGTCTATGGGGTCACCAAGAGTTGGACACCACTGAGCAACTGAGCACATGCTCTGGTCTATTAAATGTGCAAAAGCATTATGTCTAAAACAAACATATATCTTCATTTTAAAATGCTTTATTGCTAAAAAAGGAAAAGGCTAACCATCATCTGACAAAAGTTACTGTAAGCTTCCGATTTGTTAAAAAAAAAAAAAAGTAATATCTATGAAATGCAATAAAGCGCAGCACAATAAAATGGGATGTGCCTGTATTAAGTATAACGAGGCATGGGGATTTGATGCTATATCTAAGAAGTTTATCAGTCCAGAGCAGGACATATCAAAACTTCAGAAATTGACATGTATACTTGACAAAACTTCTGGTCCGGGCATATTGGAATAAAATTCTAGTCTTCTGGACTAGAAGCTATNATAGTGGGTACTCAATAAATAAATAATTTAACTCTTAATATTTCATTGTTTTCACGAATGTGTGTTTGCACTAAGTTGCGTTAGTTATGTCCAACTGTTTGTGATCCTATGGACTTTAGTAGCCCTCCAGGCTTCTCTGTCCATGGGATACTCCAGGCAAGAATATCAGAGTTGGTTGCCATGACTCATGTCTCCTGCATTGACAGGCAGGTTCTTTAGCATTTGCGCCACCTGGGAAGCCCAAAAGTAAACAAATATCAGCTTATTCATAGACCAATAGACTTCTCACACATACCCTAAATGTTACAGAGAATCAAATCATTCATCCCATCCATAAACTTTGTTCTAAAATTGCAGTGCTCTTTACTAAAGTAATATAAATATTTAATCAACCTATTTTTACTGTTAAAATGAAGACATCAGCAAGATTGAAATGCATGTCTTAGATATGTGAAGCCACCAACTTCTGGTGTTTAAAGCATCATATTAACATAAACTTAGGAACCAGTTTAATTTTTCTCAGAGCATATGAATTGGGTCTGCTATCTGTATTAAATAAGATTTTAGTAGGTACCAGTAACAGTCAGAGAAGGCGATGGCACCCCACTCCAGTACTCTTGCCTGGCAAATCCCATGGACGGAGGAGCCCGGTAGGCTGCAGTCCATGGGGTTNGTGGGGGGGCGGTGGGGAAGATTGCTATGCCCCTTGCCCAACCTCCAACCCTGCCCAAATAAAAATGGAAACGGGAGGAGTTTCTCCTTCTGGCCAGAAGCACTCAGCTAAGAAGGTGGAGAAGAAAGACCACCCCCAGGAGCAGGGGTTCTTGCCTGCTTCACTTTTCCACTCACCCAGCAGAACCAACAGAAGCCCCCCTGGAAGGCCCAAAGCAAAAGAGTGATTTAAGAAATGAATCATACACTTAGGCCCAACATTTGAAGGAGAGGACCAAAAAGATCCTGTTTAGATTCTGAAGCCAACAAAGAGGAAATTGGGAAAGTGTGAGCAGGGAGAAGACAAACAGAATAAATGTCAGTCAGCAACATGTAACAAACTTTCTGTGCAAAGGGAGGACAATATATGGTCCTCACTCTCAGAGCAGACTAAGCATCAGAAAGAAACAGTCAATCGATGGCAACAGGATAAAAAACACACAGGATGAGATACACAGCGTTTCCAATTGTGTTCAGTTCCTGCAGATGAATCTCAACTTGTACTTCTATGAAACTGACAGTATTTTATTTTAGGCAGTACTTGCTGATATATTTATTTTTAGTTGTATGTACTCCTTCCTGTGTTACCTAGTTCCAAAGAGGTACAAAAAGGAGATGGCACACCAATATAAAAGGTAACATAAGAGCTCCAGTTAGCAATAAAATGCAGTTCCTCACTTGTGTGATACACTCTCAGGACAACGATGGAAATCATCCAAGTTCTAGAGTGTGTAAATCACTGAGGTAGAAAGGAACCAACGCCTTGAGAGAAACACAGCCTTCTCTGGCAATGTATTTTTCAAGAGATTTTTTTTTTTTTTGTATTTTGAGTTTTAATATGAAATGCTCTACATTAGGTTTAGGAGTGATTACCTGCTTTTGATATCAAATTGTGGAATTCTAAAAAGAACCTGAGCAAAGCTAATTATTTCATTTGATTACTTGATGTGCTCACATAAAACATGAAAACAGTGAGTGAAGGAGAGTTCATGACTGCACGCTTGTCCTTACATGGCAGCTTCGTTTATTAGTACTTTTCATCTGGATGAATATTTATGGAGTGCCCAGCAAATGTCAAGCATCGTATATAGCACAAGGGTGTATAGGACCAGGACATAATGGTAAAGATGGAAGTGGCCAGATTCAAGGCATATATGGGAGATATTCAAAGGCCTTAGTGATTGACTTGAAAGTAAAAAATGAGGCACAAGAAGATC
This sequence comes from Neotragus pygmaeus, assembly GCA_006410875.1. Taxonomy (NCBI): domain Eukaryota; kingdom Metazoa; phylum Chordata; class Mammalia; order Artiodactyla; family Bovidae; genus Neotragus; species Neotragus pygmaeus. The sequence continues at coordinate 945,948 of SJYV01016142.1, read as the reverse complement.
TGAAGGCTAACTCCCAACAACTGGCAGAAAAACAGTGGAAGAAGAGAAGGTTTTCATGAACAGAATGAATATAGTCTTGGAAATGTTGAGTTTGAGAACCTATAAGACATTCAAATGAAGATGTCAAAGGGACAAAGGTCTGAAAATGATTTCATATAAATGGCAAGCATGAATTCAACTATATGAAAGACACATTGTATGTGGCCTCCTCCCATAAAGATTTTCAATAAGCTATTACAGTACATTTAGCAGAGAACAGCTTATTCGAGTTTATTTGGTGATGGTCGTGAAGATCACAATCAAATGTAAAGAAAGGAAAAGGAGGGGAAAGAAAATACAGAAGACAAGGAAGAAAAGAAGGAAAAGGAACTGGGGTCTAAATAGGGACTGACTGAGGATATATGAATATAGGAAGTTGGGACAAGGGAGGTTAGAGGGGCTTGGAAGCATGAGGGGTTTTCACTTGAGATTTTTAGCTCATCGCAAAGCCAAGGTTTAGGCAGTCTAAAGATGGATAAGCAGCCACACTGCCCTGGCGATCTGACCAGTAAGTTTGTCAGCACTCTCGCTTTACCAAATAGAGCCAGTTGACTGGGAACTGGAGGGCAGCATTTGTAGGAACAACAGTCAAGGTCTATTCCTAGAGCTCCCGCAGTCTACCTGGCGGCGGACGGTGGAGCGGGACAGTGGCGAAAGCCTGGTCCTCTCCCTGAGGGCTCTCCTGTGAGAGCGTCACGCACAGTCTGCTCTCTCGAGACAAGGCAAAGGGGTGATGGACTGTGAAGAGGAGGGATGGGAAGAACTGTTGGACGTGAAGCAGTCTTCTATCTCATTCTTCCAACACAGTAAGTACCAGGCCACACGATAAGGTGGAATAGACCAAGAATCTCAGTTCCTATCTGTGTGATCCTGGGAAAGTTACTTAATCTCTAAATCTTTGTGGTTTTGTCTGTAAAGTGGAGGTAACAGGAGCGCATCCGTCACAAGCCTGTGAGAATGAAATGAGCACATAAAGTACTTAGAGCGCCACGCTGGACCCATGGTAAGCACCATCACAGTGGAAGCTCGGGACTCCCTTTAAGTCCAATGGTGAAGACTCCTTGCTTCTAATGCAGGAAGCCCAGGTTAGATCTCTGGTGGGGGAACTAAGATCCCACATACCCTGTGACATACCCAATACAAAGAAGCTATTGTTAATTTTAAAAAATAAGAATATGTAACTTTCTGGGTAATGGAAATATGCTTTCTCTTGACATGGAGGGTGATTGCACGGGTGTTTAAAAATGAAAAATATAATCACTGAGCTGTACACTTCAGACTTGTACACCTTACTATATGTAAATTATACCAAAATTTAAAATATTCATGCTATCAGGGAGGTATTCTTATTTGCCCTGTTTGATAGGTGTACATACTAAGGCTTGAGGAAGGTAAGCAAACTGCCTAAGATCCTGCCCCAGGTCTCACTCTTAGGCATTCACACTCCGGAGGCTCTGCTCTTAAAGCCTGGGCTTGGGTTCTTGTGTCGTCTGAGCATCAGTCCTCTGTCAGGCTCAAGAATGCAGTTACCCAAAGCTGCTGCCCCTGACTCTACACAGAAAACCTCCTGCATGGAGAGGGAGCAGTTCTCTCTTCCTCTCTCCCATTCTTTCTCCCTCCTTCCACACGCTCCTCACATCAGTTCAGCTCCACTGCCTCGTTAACTATTAAAACCAAGATCCACGCCAAGTAACCTGGTGAGCGAAGAAGTGTGCACATCCCAGCAGGGGAACACCCGTAAGCAGACTGGCAGCGATTAAGGGCTGGAGGAAACATGCATCAGCTCTCTAAATTCCTCCAGGGCACAAGATGCCCCGCTAGGACCTCAAGTACACCCACTCCAAGTATATGTGCCGTTCTTGCCAAGACAAAGAGCACCAGGCAAGGAAGGCTGAGTGATCATAATTCATGAGGTGCTGTAGAAATTAATTTTGTATGCCTCCTCCATTAGCAGTGTGTCTGAATTAACTTTAATATGCAAGTTATCGTGTTAATCTTTGATACTAAAAAAGAATGTGTCATCATTAACCCTCCTAGCCCTGCATTTAGCAATGCAGTCTTTCTATTAGTCCTAATAGATGGAGCATATTTCTTGGCATCTGAATACCCTACCTCTCTGTATGCAGTTCCACCAGTCACTCCGTAAAATCTCTGCTGATTCACAAGCCCATTTCTCAAACATTTGACTCCAACTGCCCGTAAGTCACCAGAAGTTGACTCCACCTTCCTTTCTTTTTTTTTTTTTTCAGATTCTTCTAAACGAGAATAAATTTTCTGCTGAAGGAGCATTCCACAAAAAGCACATAATGGCCAGTAGAAGGAGGCCCACAGCACAAGAGGACACTAAGTTCCCTGTGATATTGATGAAAGGAGAGCTCATGTTATGCTAGGAGTAATTGGTCTTCTGAACGCCAGCATTTCTGGGCAAATAAATTACAGAAGCAGGAACTTTTGTTTCAGGGAACAGGAAATAAATTAGGCAATATTAGAAGGTCAGCTGTCAAAAACAACAGGAAAATCACCTGAACAGTGTAACCTAGTACATGTTTGTCTCCATGTATTCACTTCATATAAATGGCAACCCACTCCAGTGTTCTTGCCTGAAGGATCCCAGGGACAGGGGAGCCTGGTGGGCTGCCATCTCTGGGGTCACACAGAGTCGGACACGACTGAAGCTTAGCATAGGCAAATTATAAGTGAAAGCTACTCATATTTCCATTTGATTAATAACTTTAATATTCCTATTCTATTAGTCTCACACATTCTACCCTTTAAAATGTGATAATAGTGGGAAAACATCTCATAAATTTCATTTGCCACCTTTCTCTTTTATTCACACCCGTTCATTGAATAGCAAGGTAATCAGAAATTAAAGAACCTTTTAGAAGGGAAAACAAGACAAGAAGGAGGTCTAAAACAGAATTTTAAAATAGGACATCNTTTTTTTTTTTTTTGTATTTTGAGTTTTAATATGAAATGCTCTACATTAGGTTTAGGAGTGATTACCTGCTTTTGATATCAAATTGTGGAATTCTAAAAAGAACCTGAGCAAAGCTAATTATTTCATTTGATTACTTGATGTGCTCACATAAAACATGAAAACAGTGAGTGAAGGAGAGTTCATGACTGCACGCTTGTCCTTACATGGCAGCTTCGTTTATTAGTACTTTTCATCTGGATGAATATTTATGGAGTGCCCAGCAAATGTCAAGCATCGTATATAGCACAAGGGTGTATAGGACCAGGACATAATGGTAAAGATGGAAGTGGCCAGATTCAAGGCATATATGGGAGATATTCAAAGGCCTTAGTGATTGACTTGAAAGTAAAAAATGAGGCACAAGAAGATCTGAAGGCTAACTCCCAACAACTGGCAGAAAAACAGTGGAAGAAGAGAAGGTTTTCATGAACAGAATGAATATAGTCTTGGAAATGTTGAGTTTGAGAACCTATAAGACATTCAAATGAAGATGTCAAAGGGACAAAGGTCTGAAAATGATTTCATATAAATGGCAAGCATGAATTCAACTATATGAAAGACACATTGTATGTGGCCTCCTCCCATAAAGATTTTCAATAAGCTATTACAGTACATTTAGCAGAGAACAGCTTATTCGAGTTTATTTGGTGATGGTCGTGAAGATCACAATCAAATGTAAAGAAAGGAAAAGGAGGGGAAAGAAAATACAGAAGACAAGGAAGAAAAGAAGGAAAAGGAACTGGGGTCTAAATAGGGACTGACTGAGGATATATGAATATAGGAAGTTGGGACAAGGGAGGTTAGAGGGGCTTGGAAGCATGAGGGGTTTTCACTTGAGATTTTTAGCTCATCGCAAAGCCAAGGTTTAGGCAGTCTAAAGATGGATAAGCAGCCACACTGCCCTGGCGATCTGACCAGTAAGTTTGTCAGCACTCTCGCTTTACCAAATAGAGCCAGTTGACTGGGAACTGGAGGGCAGCATTTGTAGGAACAACAGTCAAGGTCTATTCCTAGAGCTCCCGCAGTCTACCTGGCGGCGGACGGTGGAGCGGGACAGTGGCGAAAGCCTGGTCCTCTCCCTGAGGGCTCTCCTGTGAGAGCGTCACGCACAGTCTGCTCTCTCGAGACAAGGCAAAGGGGTGATGGACTGTGAAGAGGAGGGATGGGAAGAACTGTTGGACGTGAAGCAGTCTTCTATCTCATTCTTCCAACACAGTAAGTACCAGGCCACACGATAAGGTGGAATAGACCAAGAATCTCAGTTCCTATCTGTGTGATCCTGGGAAAGTTACTTAATCTCTAAATCTTTGTGGTTTTGTCTGTAAAGTGGAGGTAACAGGAGCGCATCCGTCACAAGCCTGTGAGAATGAAATGAGCACATAAAGTACTTAGAGCGCCACGCTGGACCCATGGTAAGCACCATCACAGTGGAAGCTCGGGACTCCCTTTAAGTCCAATGGTGAAGACTCCTTGCTTCTAATGCAGGAAGCCCAGGTTAGATCTCTGGTGGGGGAACTAAGATCCCACATACCCTGTGACATACCCAATACAAAGAAGCTATTGTTAATTTTAAAAAATAAGAATATGTAACTTTCTGGGTAATGGAAATATGCTTTCTCTTGACATGGAGGGTGATTGCACGGGTGTTTAAAAATGAAAAATATAATCACTGAGCTGTACACTTCAGACTTGTACACCTTACTATATGTAAATTATACCAAAATTTAAAATATTCATGCTATCAGGGAGGTATTCTTATTTGCCCTGTTTGATAGGTGTACATACTAAGGCTTGAGGAAGGTAAGCAAACTGCCTAAGATCCTGCCCCAGGTCTCACTCTTAGGCATTCACACTCCGGAGGCTCTGCTCTTAAAGCCTGGGCTTGGGTTCTTGTGTCGTCTGAGCATCAGTCCTCTGTCAGGCTCAAGAATGCAGTTACCCAAAGCTGCTGCCCCTGACTCTACACAGAAAACCTCCTGCATGGAGAGGGAGCAGTTCTCTCTTCCTCTCTCCCATTCTTTCTCCCTCCTTCCACACGCTCCTCACATCAGTTCAGCTCCACTGCCTCGTTAACTATTAAAACCAAGATCCACGCCAAGTAACCTGGTGAGCGAAGAAGTGTGCACATCCCAGCAGGGGAACACCCGTAAGCAGACTGGCAGCGATTAAGGGCTGGAGGAAACATGCATCAGCTCTCTAAATTCCTCCAGGGCACAAGATGCCCCGCTAGGACCTCAAGTACACCCACTCCAAGTATATGTGCCGTTCTTGCCAAGACAAAGAGCACCAGGCAAGGAAGGCTGAGTGATCATAATTCATGAGGTGCTGTAGAAATTAATTTTGTATGCCTCCTCCATTAGCAGTGTGTCTGAATTAACTTTAATATGCAAGTTATCGTGTTAATCTTTGATACTAAAAAAGAATGTGTCATCATTAACCCTCCTAGCCCTGCATTTAGCAATGCAGTCTTTCTATTAGTCCTAATAGATGGAGCATATTTCTTGGCATCTGAATACCCTACCTCTCTGTATGCAGTTCCACCAGTCACTCCGTAAAATCTCTGCTGATTCACAAGCCCATTTCTCAAACATTTGACTCCAACTGCCCGTAAGTCACCAGAAGTTGACTCCACCTTCCTTTCTTTTTTTTTTTTTTCAGATTCTTCTAAACGAGAATAAATTTTCTGCTGAAGGAGCATTCCACAAAAAGCACATAATGGCCAGTAGAAGGAGGCCCACAGCACAAGAGGACACTAAGTTCCCTGTGATATTGATGAAAGGAGAGCTCATGTTATGCTAGGAGTAATTGGTCTTCTGAACGCCAGCATTTCTGGGCAAATAAATTACAGAAGCAGGAACTTTTGTTTCAGGGAACAGGAAATAAATTAGGCAATATTAGAAGGTCAGCTGTCAAAAACAACAGGAAAATCACCTGAACAGTGTAACCTAGTACATGTTTGTCTCCATGTATTCACTTCATATAAATGGCAACCCACTCCAGTGTTCTTGCCTGAAGGATCCCAGGGACAGGGGAGCCTGGTGGGCTGCCATCTCTGGGGTCACACAGAGTCGGACACGACTGAAGCTTAGCATAGGCAAATTATAAGTGAAAGCTACTCATATTTCCATTTGATTAATAACTTTAATATTCCTATTCTATTAGTCTCACACATTCTACCCTTTAAAATGTGATAATAGTGGGAAAACATCTCATAAATTTCATTTGCCACCTTTCTCTTTTATTCACACCCGTTCATTGAATAGCAAGGTAATCAGAAATTAAAGAACCTTTTAGAAGGGAAAACAAGACAAGAAGGAGGTCTAAAACAGAATTTTAAAATAGGACATCAGTCCCCCCAAAATTAAACCAGTTTCTATTTTCAACAAATGTAAGAGAATATATGGTTTATAATTAACAACAATATATACAAAATTATATACATGTGCATGTGTGCTAAGTTGCTTCAGTCGTGTCCAGCTCTTAGCTACAGTCTGTGGACCGTAGCCCACCAGGCTCCTCTGTCCATGGGATTCTCCAGGCAAGAACACTGGAGTAGGCTGCCATGCCCTCCTCCAGGGCATCTTCCTGACTCAGGGATCAAACCCGCATCTCTTATGTCTCCTTCATTGGCATGTGGGTTCTTTACCACTAGTGCCACTTGGAAATCCCAAAATCCATACATACTGAAACCAAACTGGCTGCCAATGCAACTTTTTGGCTTGCAGGAAACTTATCAATAATGAGATCTTCAATCTATCTCTGGTATATGGGTAGATTTTATGTTCTCCATTTCAATCTAATAATTGTTTTTCTGGCTGCTACCTGGAAAAGACATGACATGAATAAGAGGGAAACTGGGATTCAGCCACATCTCTCCTCAAAAGGCTTAGGGCATTCTAAAGGACAGAATCAAATATTTCCCAAGCTTTAGTTAACCATTATTTTTGACAATGTGAAACCTACCCTGTAACTCCTCATAATTTGTAGTCTATGCTGTTTACTTAATCTTTTTCATAAAGTAGGTCAATTCTAATCTATTTATATTTATTTTAAAAGAAATTATTGATATTTCAAATGGAAAACCAGTATTGCTTCCCATAGATAGAAGGTAAGGTGACAATCAATACTAGGAAAACAAACACTTTTATTAAATGCTGCTGTTGCTAAGTTGCTTCAGTCGTGTCCGACTCTGTGCGACCCCATAGACAGCAGCCCACCAGGCTCCCCCATCCCTGGGATTCTCCAGGCAAGCCTGAGGTCTGTTCCCTCTGTGTTATCAAAGGAGATTAGCAGAGAAAGNAGTTGCTTCAGTCGTGTCCGACTCTGTGCGACCCCATAGACAGCAGCCCACCAGGCTCCCCCATCCCTGGGATTCTCCAGGCAAGCCTGAGGTCTGTTCCCTCTGTGTTATCAAAGGAGATTAGCAGAGAAAGACTAAAGACAAAAAAGCAAAGGTATACAATCCTTGGCATAATCAGAAAGATTGAAAGGGACTTGAGAAAGAACAAATGATCTGTTTCTGTGACATGGTACTTTATCTGTGCATACTTAAAACTACCCTTCATGCTGAGGAAAATAATTTAGCATGCAGTGTGATGCATATCACACTTTGAGAAACAGAAGTAAAAAAAAAGAAATCAAAATCAGATCCAGTTCCCATCTCTGCAACTAGCCCACGGTGTGACTTTGAGCAGGTCACACCTACTTTCTGGATCACTTTCCTTAGCTGTAAAATAAGGCGGTTGAAATAGGCAATCTCTCCAAGGAGCCATTTGACTCTACACGTCTGTGTTTTATGAAACTTTTAAACAGGTTCTAGAATATTTCCTCATCATCTAAAATATGTGGTTGTTAATTGCATTTATCCTATTATCTGCAAGTCTTACCTGGAAAAGATAGCAAAGATTTGAAAAGATCAGCTACTTTGGGGCAAAACAGCCTTTTGAAGCTGTTGTGTTGAAAGAAATCGATAAAATTGACTGCAAACCAAGCACAACAGAAGCTGACTGACTGTCCAGGAGATAAACCCATGCTCCCCTCAGCTTTGGGAGCCAGTGGCAAGGCATTGCCTTTAAACTGGCCTTACAAACCGTCACATAATCATTTGCCTAGCTCAAGTGGTACAGTATGCCGAGTGAGTAAAAAAGGGTGCTGATTCAAAACGCCAGCTTTAGTCATGGCAGACTGAGGCAGGTGGAAAACAGATCAGTAGTTAAACACCAGCTTGGTAACTGTAAGCTGCTTCTTATTAACAAGATCTGGTGTAGTAAAGGAAGCTTCTCCATCTGTAAAAGAATGACAATCACCTATTTTATAAGGTTTCCATAAGAAATTATACAAAGTTTGACTATTATCATAATTATGATAGTACATATGTTTAACCTGTTTCTCATAGTCTTTTTTCTGTCTTGATATTCTGTAAAAATCAATTTATGCAACATTTTAGTTTCTAATGCCCTACTTGGCTCCAACTCTGAACTGACAATAGTGAAAATGAATATAATAATTATAAACAAATAATTTATGAAAATAATAATTATACTTACATTAAGTTTAAGCTATCACTTAGGGAATATTGTCTGTCATCCAGGAACTGCACTAAGCATTACTTAATTTAAAATTCACACCGATCTGATTATTATCCCCATTTTACAGATAAACTGAGAACCAAAGAAGTGATGTGATCCTTCCAAAGTCACTGATGGAGACAACTCAGAGATTATGAAATCCCACAGTGTCTCTCTAGAACCTGACAAGCCTTTGGTGAGGAGATCATCCAAGAAGTCTTTTTTAATACACTTGGGGTCAAAAGCAAATCATAATAAATAAATAAATAAATCAGAAATTAGCAAAGTTTAGTTTAATAAATTGAGAAAGGCTGAATATTCACAATTCTGAAGCTCTCATGTTTCTTATGGTTTTTAAAATAATTTTTTAGATTTTGTAAAAAACAAGAAAGACTTGAACATCATTTAGCTCTCCTTTCAAGTCCCATGGCACTTGGCTTATATCTCCACTATGGAATGTTTATCTTACATTTTAACAGGGTGCCTCATTTTGTAAATGAAGGCAAGCTCCTTGAGGAAATCACCATATTTTTTTTACCAACTTTGTATTTTCTAAATGGGTATCCAATGTTTTGTTTATAGCATAGGATCAATAAACATTTATTGAATTGGAAAATCTGTTCTCAAAATTGCCTCTCTGTTAAAAAGGTGGCCCCATCTATTCTATATGAATTTGAGATGTCAGAGGGGCAAAGATACGGGTATTGAGGTGAAAGCAAAGACATGAATTAAAGATTAAGGTTAGTATTTGTAAGCATCGAAATGCCACGGAGCCACAGAGTGGATGAATTCCCCTAGGAGAGAGCGGGCAGAGCAGAGCTGAAGGAGAGTTGAGAACCAGATCGCTGAGAGTGGCTGTTGAATGAACTGAGCCTGCTCTGGGGCAGGTCTCCTCCTTCCCTCTTGGGCCCCTCGTTCCCGACCCTCTCAGGCACGGAAGGAAGCACATGAAGCAGTTCACCCCTACAACAGCGCGCTGCGAGAATGCTCGCGCTTCCCAGGACCACCAGGAGACCAAAACAGTGCAGGGCTCCCAGCCTCACCCCTAGGTGGGAGAGAGAGGAAAAAGGGAGTGACTGGCCAGATCCAGGCATGGGAACTGAAACCCCGTAAGAAGCCCGGCCACAAGGAAGGAGCCTGGAGGCCAGAGGTGGTCTCTCCCTGGGAACAAGAGCAAGAAAACCATCTCTCCTGCTCCGCTCCATAGACCCCAGGGTCTACCTCTTGATGTACATATGGCCCAGATTTCCTGATGAATAAGGAAGAGGGAACAACACATCTTACACTCAGAGAATTATTTTATCCTTTTCCTGCTGAACCACAGTATGAACCACTTTGCTGTTCGCAGACTGGTCCCACAAGCTATCAAGATTTATAACTCACTATAGGCCTCCAAAACAGCACAGATTTTCCTGAGAGATACCTGGGACCTGCTTTCTCAGCTTAGGCCTCCAGAAGACAGCAGAGTGCTGTAGTAAACCTCTTGCTACCTGGACTGTAATTGATTTTTAAACCTGCACCTGCAATCAGAGGAGAGCACAGGATACCAATAAACCAAACCAAAGAAAACCAAGCCTCCCACTGCACCCTTAGGTTCTGGCAAATCAGGAACACAGGCAGGGGCAAGCCTGGCAAAAAGCAAATTCTTTAGACCCATATAAGTATTTGCATGGAGAGAAAAATTCAGCTGAGTAATTGGATTGTTCCTCCTTCTCCAGGGGTTCAGAAGACTGGTAAGGCCCCAGGTCCCTCTAGCCAGGAAACACAGAGTCAGTTCAGATAAACCTCTCGATGTCAGGCCATGGATTCACTATGGCCTATGTGGGCATTACACCACCGAGAATACATCTGAACACACAGAGTCCATCCATGTCATTCATGTCAGGCTGACACCAGGACCCTCAAAACCTCAGGATAACTAAGTGCTTTCTAAGCAGTTAATCGCACTTGAAGTTGCTGCCACTTTCCCCATGCTGTTCTATCAGTACAGACTCACCCACTATCAGAGACGGACAGGATATTAGAGATTTAGCTCTCTAAAGATACACATGAGAAATGGAGCCTGGAGAGGGTGAGTGGTTTGTCCAAGGTCATGTAGGTCACTGGTAGCTTTCCTGGACTAGAGTTTAAACCTTCCAAAGCGCAGTGCAGTGCTTCCTCCAATAAACTATGTTACTCACCTTCCTTAAGTTAAGGTTCCTTCACCCTTTAAACACTTACTGAGCACCTACTAGGTGCCAATTATTTGGAATAGAGAAAACACTCTTTACCTGAGCTCCAGAAGGCTGTACTAAGCAAATACAAGGAAAATCTGAGAAGTGTCAGAAGGAGGAGAGTCTCTCAGATCCAGAATGTGTGGATTCTCATTGCATTTGTTTGACTTGTGATAAGCTAAATGTGAACTAGGAAGAAACCTCCTACGTGGCCAGAAGCTTGCCAGTGTACCAGGCCCAAAGGTACTATGTGAATGAATGTGTCTGACTCCTTGTGACCCCATGGACTATACAGTCCATGGAATTCTCCAGGCTAGAATATCTTCTCCAGGGGATCTTCCCAACCAAGGGATCAAACCCAGGTCTGCCACATTGCAGGCAGATTCTTTACCAGCTGAGCCACAACAGAAGCCCAGATTCCATTACAGTAAAGGTACTGTGCTGCTGCTGCTGCTAAGTCGCATCCGTCGTGTCCGACTCTGCGCGACCCCAAAGATGGCGGCCCACCAGGCTCCGCTGTCCCTGGAATTCTCCAGGCAAGAACACTGGAGTGGGTTGCCATTTCCTTCTNAAGAGACTGATTCCAAATTGGGAAAGGAGTACATCAAGGCTGTATATTGTCACCCTGCTTATTTAATCTATATTCAGAGTACATCATATGAAAAGCTGGGCTGGATGAAGCACAAGCTGGAATCAAGATTTCCAGGAGAAATATCAATAACCTCAGATAAGCAGATGACATCACCCTTATGGCAGAAAGTAAAGAACTAAAGAACTAAAGAGCCTCCTGGTGAAAGTGAAAGAGGAGAGTGCAAATGTTGGCTTAAAACTCAATATTCAGAAAAATAAGATCATGGCATCTGGTCCCATCACTTCATGCAAATAGATGGGGAAACAATGGAAACAGTAAGAGACTTTATTTTGGGGGGCTCCAAAATCACTGCAGGTGGTGGCTGCAGCCATGAAATTAAAAGATGTTTGTTCCTCAGAAAAAAAGTTATGACCAACCTAGACAACAAATTGCAAAGCAGAGACATTACTTTGCTGATAAAGGTCCATCTAGTCAAAATTATGATTTTTCCAGTAGTCATGAATGCATGTGAGAGTTGGACTATAAAGCTGAGTACTGAAGAATTGATGCTTTTGAACCGTAGTGTTGGAGAAGACTCTTGAGAGTCCCTTGGACTGCAAGGAGATCCAACCAGTCCATCCTAAAGGAAATCAGTCCTGAATATTCAATGGAAGGTCTGATGCTGAAGCTGAAGCTCCAATACTTTGGCCACCTGATGCGAAGAGCTGACTCATTGGAAAAGATCCTAATGCCAGGAAAGATTGAAGGCAGAAGGAGAAGGGGGTGACAGAGGATGAGATGGTTGGATAGCATCACCGACTCGATGGACATGAGTTTGAGCAAGCTCTGGAAGTTGGTGATAGACAGGGAGGCCTGGCGTGCTACAATCCACGTGTCACAAAGAGTCAGACACAACTGAGTAACTGAATTGAACTGAACCAGGAACCTGGGGTTGAATCCCAGCTTCCTATCTAAGTCTCAGCCTCAGTACCTGCAAAACAGGAGATAATAGCAGCACCTATAAGATGGTGGGACAGAAGGCTCCATGAAGAGGATGATACATAGTTCTCAGCACAGGTAGGTCCACAAATCTCCAAGTGAAAAGGACCTGATGTAGCCTCTAATCCAAGCTTCTCATTTGAAAGACAAGGAAAATAAAACTCAGAGATTCACTCGCTTCTAAGTCAGAGTAGATAGAAAACCCAGAGAGGGGAGGCAGGTGGGAGGGGGGTTCAGGATTGGGAACTCATATACACCCGTGGTGGATTCATGTGGATGTATGGCAAAACCAATACAGTACTGTAAAGTAAAATAAAGTAAAATAAAAAATTTTTTTAATTTAAGTTTTTAAAAAATCAAAAAAGAAAAAAAAAGAAAACCTCAGGGCAGAGAATTCAGGTCTCCTGCACTCCAGTTCTGTATTCTACACCTAACCGTTCTGCTCTTAGATGATTAAGAATGCTGGTGATACTAGCAAAGGTTGCTGGTGGCAATGGAACTCCATTCAGGAGTCCTCACTCAATGTCAGACACTTCCCAGCCTCCCCCAGGCATTATCTCGTGTAATCCTCACAGTAAGCCAATGAGATCCATGTCCTAGATTGTTCCAGTCTGACAGGTGAGGAATTGGAAGCTCTAGATATGAAGTGTCTTGGTCCAGGCAGCAAAATCAGGACTTAATCCAAGACTTTGTTTTGAACAACTGCCCTGGACTGTTATCTACTTCAGAAATGAGATGTCTCTCCTTGAATACTTTTACCTTCTTTAGCTAAAGCCATAATTCGAGCCTCATTTGCCTCTGGATGATTGGTTTCCCTCTTTACTCTGGCGTCCGTCTCCTCTAGGGCAGCCACTCCAGCCTGGAGGGGGCCACGCTCAGCAAATCCATTTTGGCTGCCAAGGCTAATGAGGGATCTCAGTGTGGTTGCACTTAAGTGCCTGGTATTAAGGAGAAGGTCCAGGCACAGACACACCCCCTATCACCCAGGATGATGGTGGGCTGTGAAAACATGGCATTTCCAAGTAGGAACATGCTACTGCAGCTCTTTAAGAGAGGACAACATGGCCTGCATTGCACTGCGTCTACCGCACGAGGAGGAATAAAACTCCTGTGTGTTAGTGTGTGTGTGTCTGTAAGAGGAGGAAGAAGGCAGAGTCAAAACCTAGGCAAGCACTAGGAAAGCTGGGTTCATGAACAGTGAAGACATAACAAGCACAAAGGACATCCATTTTTTACCAAGACAACGAATTCCAATACTTTTGTCTAGCACAAAATTAAATGAACTCAAATGTCCCTAAATAGGAAAATAGTGAAGTCAATTATAGCTCATCTATACTACAGAGTACAAACTCCTTAAAAATGGCATGGGAAAAGGTTCCTAATTATCTGCCATGAAAGAAGCAGGTTAAAAACCTGGTAAAACATTATCCCAGTTATATATAATATAAGATACAAAAGAGAGGAAGACTAATAACGGTTACCTCCAAATCATGAGTTCATAGGGGTTTTTATTTACTTCTAAATGTTGTTAAAAGGCACAAAATATTTTGATAATATTAATTTATATAAACAATAAATGTAATTTTTCCTGCACTGGTCCAGCATTCCTAGGAGACCTCATAATTAGAGCTTATGGTATGATCCGAGGCCCTCATTAGTGAGGAATATGTCAGGCAGGGATGAACCTGGGGTTCTCTTAAAGCTTCAAAGGCAGTGGTCTGCAATGAGACGGTGCTCCGGCCCTGACTATACAAGGTATCCCCAAAGACTGCTCTCTGCAGACGGCCTGTACCACCCTTGCTAGCCCTTACAATTCAGCTGACACCCTGCCTCTTCTTGTCCCCAACATTCCAAAGGCACTATTCTCACTGAATTCCAATAGTAGTCATTCTTATGGGATTATTTGTAAATAGCCCTATAAATTTATAAAAGTTTATTAAAACCCTATAAATTATTAAAAACCCTGTAAATCATAAATTTACACCAGAGGCTGCTGTGCGGGGTCCATATGCAGATTTTACTCAGCCTGAAAAATAACATTTAAAAAATAAATCACCAAGTTTTCCTTTAAAAAACCATTTGAGGACTTCTCTCTCTCAAAAAAAAAAAAAAAAAGAGAGAGAGAGATTAGGTAGCATTGAGCCCACATATTGAGCTGCTAACGATCACTTGGCATTGATTCCCAGCTGTCCAACATACCCAATTACATGCACTTCAGTCCTCACCACTCCCTATTGCTCCCCACTCTGAGCTGAGGGTGGACTGATCATTTCCACATGCATTTCCTTAGTAGTAAAGAAATACTTCTCTGTATATTTCTCTCTCAAAGGTAGGGAAATGAATGACTGAACAAATGACACTATATTTTAGGGGGAAAAAATGAAAGGAATCATATTTCTTTGTGAAGTAAAGAAAGTTTCTCAGGTTTACTAGGCAAATGGAAAATCTGTTATAAAAAATATAACTGATGATGACATTAATTATATGTATATATATGTATGTGTATGTTAATATAATACATTTGCTTACGTTCTATAAAATGCCATAATAACTATCACTCTGCACCTTCATTTCTGTTACCTTCATAACCTATGTAGGCTCAAGTTTGAAGATCTTTGGGGTAAGTCTTTTCTCTCCCAACTGTAAGCTCCCTGCTGCTGCTGCTGCTAAGTCGCTTCAGTCGTGTCCGACTCTGTGTGACCCCTTAGACGGCAGCCCACCAGGCTCCCCCGTCCCTGAGATTCTCCAGGCAAGAACACTGGAGTGGGTTGCCGTTTCCTTCTCCAATGCCTGAGAGTGAAAAGGGAAAGCGAAGTTGCTCAGTCGTGTCTGACTCCTAGCGACCCCATGGACTGAAGCACACCAGGCTCCTCAGCGCATGGAATTTTCCAGGCAAGAGGGCTGGAGTGGAGTGCCATTGCCTTCTCTGTAAGCTCCTGGGTAGGAGAGAAAACTTTTTCCTCCAGATGCCATTTTGCACAGCAGATTAGATAGTACGTGTTGAAATCAAACAGACCCCATCTGGAATCCTGGCCTTGCTATGCTACTTCGTTTATGACTCTTGGCAAGTTTCTCCACCTCTCTAACCTTCAGGTTCCTCACCTGTAAAATGGGGATATTGTTACCTACAGTTTACAGGGAAATCTTCATAATAAGATTAGTTAATGTGTGAAAAAGCTTAGCAAAGCACCTGGAACAAAATAATGGTTAAATAAATGATAACCATGACATTATTTATTATGTACTTCTTTCACATTTCCCATAGCACAGTCTTGCTACATTTTTAGGTTTTCAACAAATATTACTGGAAGTGAAATAAATCTGCACCTGGTCTTCAACTGCATCATGGTCTTTCTCCTATTCTAGGAAGATATGGAGGAAAAAAACCATCAAAATCAAACTTTAACAGGTCAACATAAAAGTCTCCAAACATTCTGAAACCTGCATCACTATCATTCAAACCACCTCTAACTGTAACTTCACAATGAAAACAAGTAAAAACATTGGAGTAAACATGCAGTTCTTTAAAGATTTCTATAAGCTCCTTCCTTTCATGTGCTTCTGCAAACGGGGAAAATATCCCACGGAACATGAATCAAAAGGTATGAGAACAGTCTGATTTCGCTCTTTTCTAGTTTTAATGAGGGTAATTTTTTTCTTAATTGCAGAAGAGTTGATTTGGATTGTCATTAAAGAAGTGATCTGGGATTCTGGGCCCCACATCCCCGCCCTCAATTAAACTGTATTCCGTAATGTCATTAAAAGCTGCTATTCTAAGTATTTGGGGAGGTTCAAGAGGGACTCTTTTCTTTGATTGTATGTCAACATTTTTTTTTTTTTACTTCCACAAAAAAAAAAAAAAGAGAGAGAGAGAACAGTTTAATAAATCTCTCTTAGATTTGTTCTGCAGCTTATTAGATCACTGTCTTCTCTGATTCTAGATCTGAAGGTTTCTTTGTGAGACTTAATTCTGCTATCAGTCACATTGAAAAGGAAAGAGATATGAGCAGCAGCTGCTTCTCAGATCTCTAAATGCAGAGGAGACACCCTGGAACCGGGGGTAGCTTTGTGACACTGTCGGTGGGAGGGGCAAGCCCCTAATTGAGGATCTCTAATGCCTCCAAATGCTCTGAGGAGAAAAATCGTAGATCCTCAGAACTCAACGGCTCTTTCTTGAAAAAAATAAATTGGCTCCAGTAAGTAAATTCTTTTACTGTTTTCAGGATTCCATGCCTTGTTGTGTGATCTTGAGGGCATCATGCCATTTTCCTGCATCTGAAATATCCTCATTCCTCACTTCCGGCTCAGGCAGGACATTTAGAAGTTTTAGGAGCAATATACGGGGGGAGGCGTTTTTAGGCACTAAATGGTATTAGCAAGATTCAGCTCTATGGGCTCTGTCACTCAGGGAATGGTTTTTTAAATCACAGATTTTCGTGTTGGTAGAGCTCTGAAAACTCTTGCACAATCTCATGATTTTATAGAGGTTCTACAGAAGTTCAGCAAGTTGTCGAAGATCACACAGCGGTGCTGTAAATGAGATAATGCCCATTTGTGTTTGCTGTAGTGCCTAGTGTATATAAGCACTCACAAACCTCACCTACAGCTGCCACTGCTGACGTTATTGCTGTTGCTGTTATTCAGGTCTCTTTACTCTCAGCTCCATGCTCTTTCTATCAGATACCTAAAGAAACGAAAAGAAGTTTGCTCCATGGGCCCAAGAAATTTCTTACTATAAGGAAAATGATCAGGCTTCCCTGGTGGCTCAGTGATAAAGAGACATGGGTTCGATTCCTGATCGAGGAAGATCTCACATACCACGGAATAAGTAAGCCCATGTGCCACAACTACTGAGCCTGTGCTCTGGAGCCCAGAAGCTGCAACTGCTGAAGCCCGTGCACTTCAGAGTCTGTGTTCTACAACCGGAGAGGCCGTCACAGTGAGCAGTCCACTTGCCACAACTAGAGAAAAAGCCAACCCAGCAAAGAAGAGCCAGCACAGCCCAAAAGAAACAGATGAAAAGCGAGAGTTTCAAGAAACCATCTCATCTTTTCAAAACTGAGAAGGTCCAAACCTCAAACCATCTCATCTTTTCAAAACTGAGAAGGTCCAAACCCGGATTATGTCTGATGCTGGGAAAGATTGAAGGAAGGAGGAGAAGGGGACGACAGAGGATGAGATGATTGGATGGCATCACCGACTCAATGAACATGAGTCTGAAGAGGCTCTGGGAGTTGGCGATGGACAGGGAAGCCTGACATGCTGCATTCCATGGGGTCACAAAGAGTTGGACACGACTGAACGACTGAACTGAACTGACATAGTTCCCAGGATGCCTAATCTGGGGCCTGCTTCCCTGGTGGCTCAGATGGCAAAGAATCTGCCTGCAATGCTGGAGACGTGGGTCCGATCCCTGGTTTGGGAAGACTCCCTGGAAAAGGGAATGGCTATCCACTCTAGTATTCTTGCCTGGAGAATTTCATGGACAGAGGAGCCTGGCAGGCTATAGCCCATGGGGTCGCAAAGAGTCAGACATGACTGAGGGACTAACACTTCCACTTTAGGAAGGAGCGGCTACCCCTTTTTCCTGGCCCTCCTGATGCCTCCACACTCAAGTAGTACTAGCACAGAGAAACCGCACGCTGTGGCCAGGATTGAATTCAGGCTTCAGCAGCCCTGCCCTCAAGTCCCCATGGAAGAGCAAGGTCTTGGAAAGGCAAAATCACGTTGACATGGAGAAAGAAAAGACGGCCTAGCACAGGAAACTAGGAACACTGTGTGGCCAAATGGCAAAAAAGACAAGATCAGACTCCTACCTCACACAGTGCAGAAAACATAAGTTCTCTAGATTGATTAAGGACTGGTGTACCCAAAATAAAACTGACATTCTTAGAAAAATTACAAAGGAAAATCTTTCAGACTGGGATTGAGAAGTATTTCTTATAGATGATACAAAAAGATTTAACTATTAAAATGATGGGTAAATTGATATTAAGAGTAAGAAACGAAAAAAGTGTTTAGTGAAAAGACGAGTTGCAAGCAGGGAAAAGTTTCTCATAATACACAAAATCAGCAAAGCATGAGTATGAAGAATATATAGGATATCCTGCAAGTCAATAAGAAAAATACAACCGCCCACACGCGCGCGCACGCGCGCACACACACACACACACACACAGGCCAAAAGACGTGACAGACACAGCACAGACGTGAAACACGAAAGGCAAAGAAGCCAGGGAAGGTTTTCAGCATCACTGGCAATCAAGAAACCGCAAGTTGAAACAGGCATGACATATTTTATATCCATTTTATTGGCAGATTTTTAAATTGGGGCTATATCAAGTGTTGAAGAGAATCCAGATCCACATAATAATTTTCATGAATTATTGGTGGGAGAGTAAATAAATGGAAAACAGTTTAGCAATATCTCCTGAAGTTAAACATTCAGATTTCCTATGACCAAGCTAGAGAAGGAAATGGCAACCCACTCCAGTGCTCTTGCCTGGAGAATCCCATGGACAAAGGAGGCTAGTGGGCTATAGTCCATGGGGTCACAAGTGGTCAGACACGACTGAGCCACTGACACACATCAGCAAGCAAATCTACTAGAAGTTACGTGCCTCCAAGAGACTCTTGAACATTTACAAAAAATGTACAAAAATGTTCTTAGTAGAAATGCTTCCAATTTAAAAATGTCAAAACAACCCAGGTGCCTAAAACTGAAGATCTTAAAGGGATCAATGGAATTACTAGTTAGTGTATCTAGGGCTGGGAGTAGGGAATGGGCATAGGTATTAGAAGGTTCAACTTCAGCATCAGTCCTTCCATTGAATATTCAGGACTGATTTCCTTTAGGATGGATTGGTCACCACCTGCAGTGATTCTGGGGCCCTCAAAATAAAGTCTCTCACTGTTTCCATTGTTTTCCCATCTATTTGCCATGAAGTGATTGGAGCAGATGCCGNTCCTTCCATTGAATATTCAGGACTGATTTCCTTTAGGATGGATTGGTCACCACCTGCAGTGATTCTGGGGCCCTCAAAATAAAGTCTCTCACTGTTTCCATTGTTTTCCCATCTATTTGCCATGAAGTGATTGGAGCAGATGCCGTGATCTTAGTTTTCTGAATGTTGAACTTTAAGCCAACTTTTTCACTCTTCTCTTTCACTTTCATCAAGAGGCTCTTTAGTTCTTCTTCGCTTTCTGCTGTAAGGGTGGTACCATCTGCATATCTGAGGTTATTGATATTTCTCCCGGCAATCTTGATTCCAGCTTGATGAAGATCCAGCCTGGCATTTCACATGTTGTACTCAGCATATAAATTAAATAAGCAGGGTGACAATATACAGCCTTTTCATACTCCTTTCCCTATTTGGAACCAGTCTATTGTTCCATGTCCCATTCAAACTGTTGCTTCTTGACCTGCATACAGATTTCTCAGGAGGCAGGTCAGGTGGTCTTGAAGGTCATCTCTTGAAGAATTTTCCACAGTTTGCTCAGTCAAGGCTTTGGTGTAGACAATAAAGCAGAAGTAGATGTTTTTCTGAAACTCTCTTGCTTTTTCTATGATCCAATGGATGTTGACAGTTTGATCTCTGGTACCTCTGTCTTTTCCAAATCCAGCTTGAACATCTGAAAGTTCACGGTTCACATACTGTTGAAGCCTGGCTTGGAGAATTTTGAGCATTACTTTGCTAGTGTGTGAGATGAATGTAATTGTGCTGTAGTTTGAGCATTCTTTGGCATTGCCTTTCTTTGGGATTGGAAAGAAAAATGAACTTTTCCAATCCTGTGGCCACTGCTGAGATTTCCAAATTTGCTGACATATTGAGTGCAGCACTTTCACAGCATCATCTTTTAGGATTTGAAATGGCTCAACTGGAATTCCATCACCTCCACTAGTTTTGTTCATAGTGATGCTTTCTAGGGCCCACTTCACTTTGCATTCCAGGATGTCTGGCTCTAGAATGATCATATGTCTCTCCCTTTAGGATGCTGTTGATGTCATTGTTATTCTTGTGGTCATTTCTGTCACACAGTTGATGCAGTAGATGTCTTTATTAAATAAGCAGCAACTGTGTCAGGCATTCTGCTAGTTGTTTAACATGCATTATCCTAATTCATAGCTAAAGAAATGAAAGCTCAAAGAAGTTACTTGTTCAAGGAACACAGCTAGTATGTGATCAAGCCAGGATCACAAACAAGGATTTCCTAAATCAAAAGTTCATATTCTAATGTCCACATTCCTACTCACATTTTTCAGATGCAGAACCCAGAGGCTCAGAGATGTTACATAAGTTCACCAAGCAAAATAGTAACTGTTAGAGTGAGAGGACTTTTCTCCACTCCAGCCAATGCTGCAGTGATGTGATAATTAGAAAGAAAAAAAAAGCCACCCTCTCAGGGTGCTGGACAGGGATGTCCACTCCTCCCACCACAGAGACCCACTGTGAACAGGGGTCCCAGCAGCTCTAGGTACTGTGGGCCGCAGATAAAAAGAGGGGGGATGAAGGAAACCACATCTTCATAAAAGAAAAATGGGGTGCTTGAGTTCAGAGAACAACTTCTCAATAAAGTTTCCAAAGAAAATCCCACTGGCTGAAAATAAACACTGGAAGAGTTTCCAAATCTCTGTCAGACCCCTGTCTCTTTCTGTGTCTCCCTGTGTTCCTGGCCCCGCCTTGTCCCTGTTTGTTTTGAAAGTAGAGGAAAGCCAGCCATGTGGATCCCAAAGCAGTTTACGCTGAAGCAGATGGCACATCTGATTAGCATCAGACTGAAAAAACACATTACTTAGAGATTAGGTTCTCACAGGGACAAATCTGTTCCAAAGGCACAGAAGGTTTGGTTTTCGCAGACTCCCCTCAGAGTTTTCTTGGGACATACCTATTCATCCTTTCTCCCATCATCGCCACCAGGCCAGTCTGGAGACAACAGGAAATTCGTCTCCATCAGTTTCCCAGTTTTCCTCCCACTGAATCCTGAAGTCATTCGCACAGGGCGAGCCCCTCCCTGAAAGACCTTGGCTGCTGGTGACCCCTGACTCCCTCACACCCCAGGACAACAGGTCACATTATGCCACTGAGGCTGCACAACAACCCAGTGAGGCGCACTCTCTGGTTATTCCCACTTTACAGATGAGGAAACTGAGGCTTGAAAGGAGTAAGAAATTTACTCAGGGTCACAGGTCAAGTAAATGCTGAGACAAATGGAGGCTAATTGCCTCCATGAAAGAAGGAAGATTTGAAAAGTGTGTGTGTGTACACTTGCATGTGCACATATTTTAAAATAGCCCCAAGGAGCTCCTCAGGTTTCAGAAGACTCAGATTTAACCCCTGGGTGGGGAAAATCCCCTGGAGAAGGGCATGGCAACCCACTCCAGTATTCTTGCCTGGGAAATCCCGTGGACAGTGGACCCTGGTAGGTTACAATCCATGGGGTCCTAAAGAGTCAGACATGACTAAGCGACTGCACACAAGGAGCAAATCATCATAGAGGATGACTGTCAAGCATCCCAAACCGTGTAGCAATACTGAGGCCCCCGGCAAGGTAAACAACATGGCGAGAAACCACAAACATCTCACGCTGACCTGTGATGCTGGGTTCATATCACCTGGGCCCTGTACAGAAACACTCCAGGGAAATGAGACAAAACCTGGAAAGACCATTCAAAGCCAGGATAGGAAGTGCATACACACCAAGGCCTCTTTATTCATTAAGTCCTATGTTTCTCAGACCCTACAGAAAAACGTACAGCTTTCAGGGAAACAAGGAAATGTAACTTAGGGTTTCGTGTGACTATCAACTGTGAAGGGATGCCCTTATTGCAAAGAATCTGAAGGTTAGAAGTTGGAAAAATGAAAGGAGAGGCAGAAGTAATAACCACAACGCCAGTAATAACAGTGCTCACTTAGTATGAGATATTACATTGCTTTCATAAGCATTTTAGATGCACTGTTGGTCTCGTCAGCCCACATGACAATCTTCTAAGATACTGCTGTCATTTTTCCCATTTTGCAGATGAGTTTGCTGAGGAGCATAGAGGTTAAGCAAATTGCCCACAGTCATCCGGCTGATGAGGGGCTGAATCCAGGAATCCAACCCAAGAACCAGAGCCCTTAACCAGTAAACCTTCTCCCTCTTTTCCATCGGATCCTCCTGAAGAGGAGCCAATAGGATAGTCTGCCAACAGTTTGGAAAGTGCTTTACAGCCTCCTGGCTCCTTGTCCTGATGTCAATACATGTGTTCAAGGCTGTGAGTCCAAGCTAATGTCCCCGACAACACTCCAGGCAGTCTGCACATCTGGCAGTTAAGTAAGTACGGGCTCAAAGTAAACTGGGAGGCACAGGACACCTCCCAGGGGGACAACAGGAGGGATTTCATTCTAGTTCAGACCTGGCCAAGGAATCACACTCACCTTATTTCAGGGCGTAAGAGAGACTTTCACCCAAGAGCCACAGACACCCAGTGAGGGCGTGCATATGCAATCAGAGTGTTTTCATTTGGAACCTGAGGACTTAAAGAGGAGCTTGGGCTGAAGTTTCCCCTAGGGTTATTGTTTTAATTTATGCTTATTTTTTAAATTGAAGGACAGTTGATTTACAATCAACTATACTTAGTTGTATTATACCTGTATTAGTTTCAGGTGTATATAAAGTGACTCAATTCTATATTATACATATATATATATATATTCTTTTTCAGATCATTTTTAAAATATTTATTTATTTATGTGTTTATTTGTTTGGCTGCACAGGGTCTTAGTTGAGGCACGCAGAACCGTTAGCTGCAGCATGCATCTCTTAATAGCGGCATGTGGGATCTAGTTCCTTGAGTAGGGACTGAACCAGGTCCCGCACTGGGAGTGTGGAGTTATTAGCCACTGGACGACCAGGGAAATCCGTTTGTAAGAGGGCTCACTTAGTAAACAGTGGAAGCGGAGTTACCCTTAAGCTGTGCATAGGACCACATTGCTTCCACACCTAAACTAAGGATGGATTGATGAATTATGCACTGCAGCCTCTTTAAAATGGCTCCCTAATGAGCTTTCCATTCACCTACTTCTAGTCTCTGTATGTACGTAAAGGTGAGAATTTTGCATTTCTTCTGTAACTGTGTACCCTGGGGCTGGCCTTCTGTCACTTAGTATTAATCAGAGGGTTTTTACTGACTCAAACTCAGAGGCGCAGTAGGACTGGTGGGCAGCAGCTGTCTGGCCCATCCTGTGATTATGCTGACCCCAGGGGCCATCAGCCCAGGAGATGCAACTCCAGTAAAGGAATTACTCTGACTCCCAGCAGGCTGGAACTGATACCACACGCCCAAACCAGGACTGCGCTGACATTCCACCTGGCCTCGACGCTGAGCGGGGCCCTGACGACAGCAGCTCTGAACGATGGAAAGGAGCCGAGCGGCTCTGCTCCCTGCTGCCTGTGCAGCACCAGAGGCAGCAAGAGCCGCCCTCGCCACACCCCACAGGCGGGACTCGATTCACCTCTGCAGTGACACCGCCTGAAATCCAGGGAGGGACTGCCAGGGCAGGAAGAGGCAGACATACTTCAATGCTTTCAGCATGAGGACGATTCATTCTGACATGGAAATCAGAAGGTGAAACCTGAGAAAGGCTCACTTAAAAAAAAAAAAAAAAAAAAACTAAACAGTAATACAAGACATATAACAACTCTTAGCAAGATTAGTTTCCAATCACCTGCACAAACCACTTTGCACAAACAAACCATGTCACACATCATCTAAATGGTCAGCAAACTCTAGGCATGAATAAACATCACAAGATCATCTTTCTTCCCATGCCTTTCTCCTACTCTTAATGGGATGGGATTCAGACAGCAATTTTGGATGCACCACGTTAACCAGGCATTAGGGGGAAAAATCTTTCCAATAAAGTGGTTCCTGAATGATTTTGTGATTACCCAGCAATTGACATAAATCTTCAAGCCTCACTCTGAATAAATCCCAGATAGGTGACGAATGATCCTCTGCTTTCTAAGACTCCTTGTTCCTTTCACAGTTTGCTTCTCATTGTATCACTGACACCAGCATGAACAGAAAGGAATTTCAATTGGAAAGCCTTGAGCTGAGGGTACAGAAAACAGAATTGACCCTCTAAAGTCATCTTTTTCAATCTCACAAAGAGGAGTGGTGTCAGGAAATCATGAACATTAACATATAAGCCCTATTTACTCATAGCCGGAGGATGCAGGGCCCTCAAAAACAGGGAGCCCCAAGGCTGGGGGTGCTGGTTGGGGACTGATGGTTACCAGAGATCAGTTTGGGTGAGTTCTGACTGCGACTGCTGCACAAGTCCACTGTCTTTCCCTGCTCTCCAGGAAATACCGTTACCTGAAGAAAGGCAGCGTCCAGAGTAGCTGTGTAACATGCTCCTGTGAACGTGATAACAGGACACCAGGGGGACTCTGCAGTATATATGTGTTTGCTTGCTTATACAGTGAGTGCCCCGGAAGCAAACACAACAGGACCCCAGAGCCATAGCTCCAGACTGGACTTCCTAGTGTTTCAGAGGCTAGACTCCACACTGCCAATGCAGGGGCCAGAGGTTTAATCCCTGGGTGGGGAACTAAGATCCCACACGGCACAGCCAAATTGAAAACAAAAATTATATGAAAATGACTCCAAATCTAGCCTCTTATTAAACCTTCCCAGGAAAAACAAATAGTACAGCCTATGTTTTCTTTAAATTAGTTTCGATTCTGATGTTTAAGTTGTCAGCTACTTTCTACTCCGCCCCTTCATTCAGACTAAGGAGCTCTGAGAGAAGAAACATTTGGTAACTGAGTAGCATGTGATGGGCACCGGGGTTTCATGCGCCCCCACCAGCCAAGAAACTTCACACTCACCTTGCTTTTTAAACAGATTGCTCTGGACTATCTCATTCATGGACTGGACTTTCTGCTTTTGGAGTTTCACGGGAGGGATGCATGTGTAGAATTCATAGAGGAGTTGGCTAAGGGCAGGAAAAACAGGAGCACGAAGTCATTAAACCAATGCCTGCCACCTCCTGACACAGTCCTTCCCCGGCCTGTCGGCTGTGGAAGCAGAAACAAGGAGCATCTTGCTCCCTTTGCCACCCCGCCCCCTGCCCTGTGTGATAAGCCTTCAGCAAACATGCATAGTTGGTCTAATGTTGAATACTAATACCAACAGCACTCAAAAAGATGTGAAAATTGGAAAATAACAGCAAGAACCTCAACCTCAGGTACATGTTTTGCACTTGACATCTACTGTGCCATGGAAACATCACAAGTTTATAAGGCAAACCCAATACTTACCTCAGTTTTACAAGTGGGAAAAGGTTTAAAAAGATTAACTTTTCCATTGTTACACAGTTAAGGGATCAAACAAACAAGGGTTTAAAACCAGGTTCTAATTTCATTTCCATACCATTTTATTTTTCTAATGTTTTATACTGGGTAATGCTTTAGATATCTTAAAAACGTCCTAATTAAAAAAAAAAAACTGTAAAAATTTGGAGATTAGAACAAGTTTGGAATATGAAAAAGAAGACAGCTCTTTCCAAATAGAGTGAAAATAAAAATGCCACTGAAAAAAAAAATTATAACCCCTGTCAGCTTTCCAAAATAAGCTCTTTGTGTTCATTTCTTTCAAATCCTCATTAAGCATCTATTTAATATGTGACAGGCAATGTGCAGGGCAGAGGGGATAGAATAGAAACAGACTTGGCCCCATTTGGCATGGAACTTACATTCTAATGAAGGTCAATGTACAACACAAAAGCTAGCAGATCAATACAGGGCCAGATATGCAATGAAATGAATAGGGAGTTGTAATGGTCCAGGGGTTAAGGAAGGAATTTAATTTATTTACAATATTCAGAGGTAGCTTCCCCAAGAGGACAACATTCAGCTTGAAAGCAGAAGAATGAGAAGCCAGCAGAAATCTTCATGTGAACAGTGGAAAAGCTGATGAGAGCTGCATAAAGTCTGGAGAGCACTGCATAGTCACGCCATGTTACTGTCTTAGCTTCGGTGACTATACTATTGTCTAAACGTGAACAGCGAGAGGAGCTCAGTGAGAAGCATGTGGGGATTCTCCATATACTACCTCTGCAGCGCTTTCCAACATAAAAGGTTTTTAGGGACTTTCCTGGCAGTCCAGGGGTTAAGACTCTGCCTTCCAGCGCAGAGAGTATGAGTTCGACCCCTGGTTAGGGAGATAAGATCCCACACGTCACACAGCATGGCCAAAAAAATTTTTTAATGGTCCATATGCTATCTTGCAACTTAAATAAATCTGAAAGAAGGAAGAAGAGGGTATATCTGGCTCAGATGCCCCTAAATGGCATAAGCATATTGAGATAATGTGCTCCTCTCATGAAAGGAATGATGGGGTGAAGGAGGAAAAAGTGAAGGGGAGCCCATCTCATTATGCCCTTAAGTATGTACCGGTGATTCTCTATTTGCAAACACACGGCTTACAGGGCAAAGATTGGAACCTCCAAAACCCTCAAGCCCAGGTGAAATGGAGACAAATGTTTCATATTCTGTATCATTGTGCACACGCGTGTGCTCAGTCCTGGACCCCTGGACTGGAGCCCACTGGGCTCCCCTGTTCATGAGATTTCTCAGGCAAGAATACTGGCATAGGTTGCCATTTCCTCCTCCAGGAGAGCTTCCTGACCCAGGTATCAAATCCACGTCTCCTATGTCTCCTTCACTGCAGGCGGATTCTTTAAGCCACCAAGGATTGATATCAATGATACAATTCTTTATCATTGGTATCAATCAAAAAAAGATGCTTATTTTATAGCTAGTTTTCCCCAAATCTGACACAAACAAACGAAAATGTAACAATCCCACCTTGAAGTCCCTGGAGGAAGTTCCGACCGCCTGGCCCCTCTTTCCCCATGCTGAGTGTCCGTCTGGAATTTCCCACAAGACCCTTCCTCTCTCTCTGCATCCCTGGCTTGGCCCAGAGCCCAGAAAAGTACAGCATCAGCTCTCACCTGAGTAACTTTGCATCAAAGACGGTTTCCACATCATGGAGGACAGATGGGATATATTTCAAAGCTGCCACCTAGGTAGAAAGTAAAATAAACGTGAGTTATGCCCACGGCCAATGACTCTGCCAACAATTCTGCCTGGTGGCAAGGATGCTTTGCACCAGGACACAGATCAAGGAAAGAGGAGCCTACATCCTGGGTACTGCTGCTGCTGCTGCTGCTAAATCGCTTCAGTCGTGTCCGACTCTGCAACCCCACAGACGGTAGCCCATCAGGCTCCTCCGCCCATGGGATTTTCCAGGCAAGAGTACTGGAGTGGGTCGCCATTGCCTTCTCCGCTGGGTACTGGTAGAGTGACTCAAGCTCTACATGTAGATTGAAACCTTAGATATGTGAGTTTCTTCTATCTTCAAGGGCCTAGAAATGTATAGTAAAACAATCATAGATTTGGAAGTTATATACACTTACAGTCAAATTCTGGTTCTACACCTTAGTAGTCATGTGACTTTGGACAAAATAGTTAACCTCTCCGATTTCTCATTTTCCTTGTCTATAAACTAAAGGAAATAATGCCTATTTTTCAGGATTGCAAAGATTAAAAATAATATAAATGAGGCATCCAACAGAGAGCCAGGCATATTTTGGATGCTGTGTAAAGGGTAACTTCTGTCATCATTGGAAGACAGTGTGCTTGAGTTGTATTGTTGGTGGTGAGGATGGTATGGACTGAGTTCTATTTCTAATTTCTCTCCTTGGCCAATTTGAGAACAGTTGTGGGCACATTTTTGAATCTACTAGCTGGATTAGGAAAACTGGGCATTACGGTGGATGGCCTTTTTCCCTCTGTGTGAGGTAACTGATGCATCCAGAGGTGGGAAACACACCCAGGGCCTTGTAAAACAGCACCATTTGCTAAATAACAGAGTAGACTGTAATTTCTACAAAAAGAGTTGTAAGTCACCTATTTGGAAAATAATGTTTAAAAATCTTGTAGGTGTATGCACTTTATATTTTCTTTATTTTCTTTTTCTGCATATTCTAAGTGTTCTGTAGTCGATAAGTATCATCCTTTAGGGCTTCCCTGGTGACTCAGTGGTAAAGAATCCGCCTGCCAATGTAGGAGACATGCGTTCGATCCCTGGGTTAGAAAGATGCCTTGGAGAAGGAAATGGCAACACACTCCAGTATTCTTGCCTGGGAAATCCCCATGGACAGAGGAGCCTGGGGCCTACAGTCCACGTGGTCGCAAAGAGTCAGACAGGACTAAGCAACTAATACAACAATAATCAATGTTTTACAATTAAACCAAAATTAAAACAGTGAAAATTATCTTTTAAAATAAACTCTTTCTCCTAGCCATATACAGTTGAGTTTCTTAGTGAATGTGGATAACCATTATGACTATGCTCCACTGAAAGTTCTCAGAGAAGACACCATGCTGTTAGATAATTTTATTAAACCTTATTTCCTCCTACAAAGGAGACACTATTTTCATAGATAAGGAACCTCTAGGGCATCAAGATTTAATAACTAGGTCACAAAGTTAGCAAGTGGGAGAGTCAGACTTTAAATACAAACCGGCTGCTTACAGAGCCACTCCTTGTAACCCTCAAGCTACACGCCCACCTCACTCAAATAGCATCTCTCTCTCTCCTTGCCTTCATGCTTATTCTCCTTGTTATTTATGAATTTTGCACATCAGACTTATGTTTGTTATTTAAAAAATTCGGACAAGTATTAGGATGAAAATTATCCCTGAAGTCCTGTATGTCCATCTCTGCCCTAATCCCTACTGCTCAGCTCAGAAGGGGTCACTGTCAACACTGCAATGAGTCCTGACTGCTTTCTATGCATGAACATGTGTGTGTTGTGTGTGTTGCATGTCTGCGCCTGTGCACGCATATGTGTGTGATCACACAGTTCTCTAACTTGCTTTTTGCAGCTAACCATGTACCACCAGGATTGTTGCTATCAATTCATAGAGTGCACTCTTCATTTCTCACCATTGCATAACAAGACTCATGTGGGTACATCCAGTTCTCCTTACTAATGGACTCCATGCTATCTTGGGCTTCCCTGGTAGCTCAGACAGTAAAGAATCTGCCTGCAATGCAGGAGACCCAGATTCAATACCTGGATAGGGAAGATCCCCTGGAGAAGGAAATGGCGACCCACTCCAGTATTCTTGCCTGGAGAATTCTCCGGACAGAGGAGCCCGGTGGGCTACAATCCACGGGGTCGCAAAAAGTCAGACACGACTGAGTGACTAACACTTCCACTGTCACACTTTCCATACTATCTTTAGTTTCTCTTTATCGTAAAATAAGTGGCAAGAAAATATTAAACACATACATTTGTGTGTCTCTGAGAATCCCAATGGGATGGACGCACTGTTGAAGAGGAGCTAGTGCACCAGATGTAGGTATACACATGCAAATGTACACACAAATGTATATTCATATATGTTTCAGGAGAATCTGTCATATTACCTTAGAAAGAAGCAGTAACCAATTTCCTTAAACTTATGACCTTGCTAACACTAGTATGCAAATCTGTTTAATTTTGTCACCTGATATATAATTTGCAGCTGTTATCTGCAGCTCTTTGGGTCTAGTGCAGGTGGGCACCTTTCCTATATTTATTGAACAACTATACTCACTATCGGCACAGTGGTAAAGAATCCACCTGTCAATGGAGGAGAAACAAGAGATGCATGTTTGATCCCTGGTCTGGGAAGATCCCCTGGAGAAGGAAATGGCAACCCTCTCCAGTATTATTGCCTGGAAAATTCCATGGACAGAGGAGTCTGGCAGGCTGCAGTCCATGGGGTTGGAAAGAGTTGGACATACTGAACGAGGACATATGCAAATATTTACTATCTACTTGCCTGTATTCTTTCTCCATTTTTCTTTTGGGTGATTTCTTTTCTTACTGGTGTGGAATTCTTTATACATCATTAATATTAACCCATTTGCAGTAACATCTTTTGCAAGAATTTTCTTTTACTTCCCTTCTAGTTGACTGTTGCTTTCTTTTAGCTTTATCATATCTTTCATTGTACAGAAGGATTTTAATTTGTATGTTGTCAGATGTGTCAGACCTTTTCTTCATAGTTATTGGATTTTATGTCTGAAGATTTACTCTTTATTCTTTCAAATCAGGATGACAAGAGATAACAAGATTCCAGAGCAAATGTTTCTAAAACTAGGCTCTATTGGGACACCTTTGCACTATAGGGTGGTGTTAGGTGTTCTGTGGGAGGCAAAGGATTGCAATCAAACAATTAGGGGAAAGTTTGGTTTAAGCAAAGATAAGCCAGTAAGGTGCATTTTTTTTAGTTTTGATGCTTTTTTTTTTGGCAGAACTTCTCTGAATTTTAATATGCTAAGTTGCCCTATGACATTCCTCCAGGCAATTATCATATACGGTGCCTTCCAGCCTAGTTGGTCAGGCCATCTGCATCAGGAAACATCAAGATACAGCAAAAGCAGATGCCTACAGGGCTGGGCAAGCAGCAGATAGAAGTGGAATCAGAAGAGCGAAGGCCAGCGCGAAGTGATCAGGTGTGTGGAACCCATACTCTAAAGAAGGAGGCATTCTTGCTCACTGGCTTTGCCACTGCTAGCCAAATCAAACACCCTGCAGGCTGCACTTCTCCAGGGGCTGCCAGCTTACAGTCCCCTCACCCTAAAGAGATGCCACAAGCTGAGGCGGGCACCCTGATAAAGGCTGGTCTAAGCATTCAAACTTCCTCCCTTTACTCTAGGCTGAGGATGGAGTTCCTTTCTTTACTCTAGGCTGAGGATGGCATTCCTCCGTCTACTCTAGGCCCGCAGGGAGCTGAGGTAGGGGATCCCCAGCACCTGCAAGCACCTAGGGCCGTCTCCTCACTCCCCAAGCCTCAGCATTTTCATGTGGGGCAAATGAAAATGAGAGAGGGGAATGATGGCAAATAAAGCATACTTTGCACCTATTGTAATGCCCAGTACACAGCGGGCCTCCAAAAGTACGCCTGCTGTATCTCCCCCTTCTCACTTCTCTGACATCAGCCAGCCCTCACTATCCAGTGCCTGGACAAAGACTACTGCAGGCTCATTGATTAAGACCATAATTAAGACCAAAGTGAGGGAACAAAAACAGAAATGAAATCCTTGGCAAGTCTGGGAAAACCAGGACTCCGGTGTCTGCAGCAACTTGCTGGCCTTCAAGCGCTGCGTGGCATTCCAGGGCTTTGGGGTGATTCTGCAGAGCAGCAGTCACCAGGCATCTCCATGGACACTCACACTTCAGTGCTTCAGCTGTGAGTGAGCAGGAGCTGGACGAGGCTGGGACAAGGGTTACTTCAGAAGAAGCCCACCTTCCCAGCCTCCCAGCCCTGGGCTAGTGATAAAGTAAAACAGACTGAGTGGTTCACATCCTGAGACTCCAAGGGTATTGTCAAGTCAGCTGTGGAATATTAAGTGTCCATCTGACCCAGCTGGCCTCACAGACAAGTGGCAGGCCTGTGGCTCTCTTTCCCAAAGGGGACGGGAAGTCTGCCAAGTCCACTGTCATAGGCCTCAGGGGGCCTGCCTCCACACAGCCCGGACGCACCTGAGTGGAGGGACCGCAGGTGAGCTCCGCAGGTGCTGCCACTGAGCACTCCCCGGAGGCAGAAGGACTCAGCCACAGGCACCACTGGGGATCTCCACCTGCTGCAAGTCCCTAAGGCCTGGAAACTAGAAACAGCCTGGCTTTCTGGACCCGGTGGCCTCCTGGGAACCATGTTGTTCCACCGTTGTTAATATTTTCCCTCTCATTAATACTACTATCACACATAAACCACTACTGTTGTATTACTTTCATCTCACAGTGGAAAAACATGAAAGTGTTAGTCACTCAGTCCTGTCTGACTCTTTGCAACCCCGTGGAGCGTAGCCCACCAGGCTCCTCTGTCCTTGGAATTCTCCAGGCAAGAATACTGGAGTGGGTTGCCATTTCCTTCTCCAGGGGATCTTCCCGACCCAGAGATCGAACTCTGATCTCCCACACTGCAGGCGGATTCTTTGCTGTTTGATTCACCACGGAAGCCCCATCTCATAGTATATATCCTTATATCATATATAAGATTTAAGAAAAACACAACAGAGGTATTCTTATGCATGTATGTGTGCATATATATACATGTACATGAATATATATTTGGATTAATATATTTTAATCAAAGCAGGAAACCCTTAGTGGAAACTTTATCCATGCATGATATCACTTCATTTTTACAACTACTCTAGGAACAGATACTGTCACTCCACTAGAGAGGTAAAATACTTGCCAGAATACATACAGCTAATAAGCCACACCCTGATAGCTCAGTTGGTAAAGAATCTGCCCGCAGTGCAGAAGACCCCNAATTAACTCTCTATGCTCCAGTTTCATCAGGAGATTGAAGGGAATAAAGTCACCTACTTTATAAGGTTGATGTGACGACTGAATGAAAAATGTGAGCCATCAGTAAGACTTCAGCA
This sequence comes from Neotragus pygmaeus, assembly GCA_006410875.1. Classification (NCBI taxonomy): domain Eukaryota; kingdom Metazoa; phylum Chordata; class Mammalia; order Artiodactyla; family Bovidae; genus Neotragus; species Neotragus pygmaeus. Next base: position 913,076 of record SJYV01016142.1, on the reverse strand, counting down.
GCCCCTTTGGAACAAAATTTCACCCGTCTTCCATATATCCCACATTCCCAAACATCACCTCTAAGTATGCAGTAGACGGTGGAAAGGGGGCAGCATTCCAATCATTAACAAGTAGAGGGGAAACTCCAGCTCTTGCCATTACATTTGAGTCTCACTTCTCCTCCCACCGCGGGCTCAGCATGCAGCCCACAGTCCACATCCCAAGAATGAACCACATTCTTCCCTTGCTTCAGACTCTTGGATATTTTACAACAGTTAACAGTGAAAAGGGAGGAAAGAAAGAGGCCTCCTTAATAGCTCGAATTTGTGACTACAAACCAGACATCTGCCCATCTGTACTGCTGTTTATGGAGCTTATTGCTTAACCACCTAGCATTTTGCCAAAAGATTCAATTTTTTAATGAAACCTTACTTTGCTTGGTGATTAGGAACTCAAGCTCTGGACTATACAACCTAGATTCAAGTAACCTGCTACTTTTTAACTGTGATTAAGTTACTCAGTCTCCCTAAGCCTCCATTTCCTCATCTGTAAAGTAGAGATAAGAAGAGTATTTGCCTAACAAAGTGTTTGTTATTTAAAAAAAAATCAAATGAGCTAACAGTATATGTGAGCTTTTAGCTCAATGTGTCACACATAATAAATGCTAAAACATAAAATACTGGAAGCCAGTATTTATTCTTTCATTGTGCCAGCTGAAGGTATTTAAGTGAGAGTTGTTGTTTCAGGTTCTGGAGACATAAAGGCAGAGGTCTCTGCTTCCTGGACGCTCCAGTGGCTCTGTTAGCATGTGTGACAATCAGAGCGGCCAAGCGCACAGATTCTGTAACTATGAGCTGCTTGTGTATTTCCACTCGCACCGTCACGCTGGAGAAGGATGGAGAGTCACAGGACCACGGGTCACACGGACCCGCACAACGTCACCAATGGCCACGACTCACATGTGAGCTGCATCCAGTTCACAAGCGTCAGAGGTCGATCATCTCACCCTGCCATCCGCTTTATCAACAGCGTTCACAGGGCTGGCACACACGGCGACTTCTGAGCGTACCACCCATTCCAGAAAACCCTGACCATACCCATTCTTTGTGGATTAGAGAATACTAACTTCGGCGTTAGAAGCCCTGGGTGGCTTGCAATCCTAGCTCTACCACCGTGAATAGGTACACTATAGGATGAATTATTTAACTTTATGAGCCTCCATGGACAATGAAGACAACGATTCCTTGCAGACCTCTGGGAGGACTGAAAACACTGCATGTGAAAGATTGGTTCATGCCTGATACTCAATCAGTGAAAGATGTTTTTAACGCTCTTTCTACCCTCTTTGGATGGATGGCTTTAAATTCTCCGTAGTTTCATGTGAGATACTGCCATGCCATATCTGAACAATAAGGTAAACCACAGAAAGCAATTCACAAAAGCCAGATGAGCCTCAGACATGAGAAATAACTAGCTTGGGTCCAAGAATTCACATGGGCAAAGCTGAGACTAAACCAGATGTACTTCACTCTGAACTCAGGGAGGCATGACTTAGGGCTTCCGCCTAAGCCACTACCCAGCTGGAAGTGTAAGGTTTGAATCAGAGTGTCAACCATTGGCGTTCTCCATGCTCTCACCCAAAACTTAGGGCAGACATTACCAATAGATCGCAGCACTCTTTCCTCCTCTACCCCATGCAGGCTCAGAATCAAGACTCCAGTCAGGCTGTCCTATTTCACCGGCAAAACTTTGCCTTCCTTTTTTTATTTTTTATAGAGTCAGTTCTTGTAAGCTTATCCTCCTTGAAATTTATATCTGTTTCTTGATCTAACAGAATAACTGGATGTCCTAAAACTGCTTGACTTCATGCGACAAGGTTAGAAACACAAACATTCCCTTCCAGATTCCACTCTGTTGAAAATGCCCTCATGAGTCTGAGTGAACTCCAGGAGTTGGTGATGGACAGGGGGGCCTGGCGTGCTGTGATTCATGGGGTCGCAGAGAGTCGGACGTGACTGAGTGACTGAACTGAACTGAAAGGAAGAGATACACATGACTAAAAATTATTTAAACTGAACTGTGTAACAGGCTTTACCCACCATGCTTTACATGCATTACTTCAACCCTCTCAATAAGTCTCTAAGTTAGACAGACGTTAGGCTTCCCACTTTATAAAGGGCAATTGAGGCCCAGGATATGGAAACCACTTGCCCAGCGCTATGTGCCCAAGCATGGATGCCCCATCTCCCACTCAGATCTCTCTGGCTTGACATTCAAAGCTCACTCTCCAGTAGTGAATATCGAAGTCTGCAGAGGACCCCTTGTGTGAGGGTTGCTGACATCATATGGCCTTGACCCCTCTCTCCTCATACCCTAAAAGAGCATTTGGTTTTTTCAGATGGTATTGCTCTTGATACTTCAATATGACTTTATATTCTTCTTTGACAACTTTTCAACAACCATAGGAATAGACAGAAAACATCATTGATTTCACCCGAGAAGCTAAATTTGGCCCTTTTAGAGTAAATTTTTAAAAAGGCAAAGTCCCTTTTCTTGGCTCTTGGGGTGGAAATCTATGAGGAGAGACCAGCATAACCTGGCCCAGATCCCAGGGAAAACAGGCCATTTTCTAACACAGCTACCCAGACAATCAAAACCTGGGTAAAAAGACTCATGCCAAAGCCATAATAATCCTATTAGCTCTCTGCATTTGCATAGTATTTTATAATTGGCTCTTTTGCAAACAATGTTTATCTGATCTTCATCCAGATACTAAAGTTTTATAGATGAGGAGACAGAGACCTTGAGAGGTTGAATTCAGCATTAAATTGGACAGCTTGATCTAAAGGAGACATTTAGTTGACCCAGGTCCTCTCAGAATCAGACATTCTCACTGGCTCATCTTTTAGCTTCCTTTTTCTCCTTTCTTTCCCTGCCTTTGCACTCCCTTTACTCCTTGCCCCAAATGCAGGTAGTTCACCACAGGGAAATCGGTGCTCAAATTGGAAAGGATGGCTGTGGGACGACTTATCCCCCTGTTTTTCTCAAGGTCACATAGTCTCTCTCTGGGCACCTCTACCTCTCTGGGGCATCAACTCCTTTCTCCTCCCTGCCAACCGGCTCCTCTGTTTGCCCCTCACACTTCAGCTTCCCTGGAGCCTATTTCAGACTTGATGCAATGCAATAGCCTCTATAGACCCCATGGACTGTAGCCTGCCAGACTCCTCTATCCATGGGATTTCCCAGTCTCCATAAATACTGGAGAGGGTTGTCATTTCCTACTCCAAGGGATCTTCTCAACCCAGGGACAAAACCTGCATCTCATATGTCTCCTGAATTGGCAGACAGGTTCTTTATCATTAACGTCACATGGGAAGCCCCATATCCGCAGTAGGTACTAAATGTGTAGTGTAAACAGCAGTATAATGTAGCAGTTCAGAACATGATCCTTAGAGCCAGGCAGGAAGAGATCCGAAACCCAGCTACACCTCATAGCAGACAGGAGCTCTTCAATTTCCATATCTATGAAACAAAGATCTTAACACCTATTCTAAGGATTACTCATTCCACAGATATTTACCAAGTATCAACTATATACTAGGACTGTTCTATATGCTGAGGATATAATGATGAACAAGCTCCTCTCTACCCACACACACACACACACACACACACACACACACACACACACACACACACACACACACTCACTCACTCACATACAGAAGTTTCCAACATTAGTTAAATCAAAGGAAGCCATCACATTAGCAGAGTGATTCCCAAACTTCACTTCATATGAAAATCAAATGGGGAGATTTTCAAACCCCCTTTTCCCTGGTCACACTCCATACCAATTCCAGTAGGATGTATGCTGGTGGTAATTAGTCATCAGAGTGTATTCAAGATCCTCATGTGATTTCACTGTGCAAAGTTTGGAACCCATCATGTTAGCAACAGACACTCCAAGAAAGACTTCTGCTTTGGCATCTTCAGCTGCATTCTAGCTGAATACCAGTACCTCATTCATTCTACAGAGAAGGCAATGTCACCCCACTCCAGTACTCTTGCCTGGAAAATCCCATGGACAGAGGAGCCTGGAAGGCTGCAGCCCATGGGGTCGCTGAGGGTCGGACACGACTAATCGACTTCACTTTCACTTTCATGCATTGGAGAAGGACATGGCAACCCACTCCAGTGTTCTTGCCTGGAGAATCCCAGGGATGGGGGAGCCTAGTGGGCTACCACCTCTGGGGTCGCACAGAGTCGGACACGACTGAAGTGACTTAGCAGCAGCATTCATTCTAACCAGAGGCTGGGCAACGCCAGGCATAGCTAACTAGCGGACATTTAAGCTAGCAATTAAAAAGATATTTTATCAAAAGAAGGGGAAGTCGTGTGCATTGACTCATTGGTTTAGATCAATTATGCTTGAGTTTTCTTATTCACAACTCATGAGGCACTTGTGAATTAGTGCCGTGATAGTTATGAAGGTCAACCTCAAACAGTCTCCTCATTCAGTCTCTTGGCTGCTAAACTCTTTCTCAAACATAGGTTTCTCAAAGATTTACAGAGCTTGTAGATATGCATCATGAAATCAGAAGTCCCATTCTCTCCAAAGTATCTCTTATTTATTAAGGAGACTCTCAACCCCAAAGGGGATCTGAGTTTACAGTCTTGAAATTAAAAAGTGGACAATTTCAGAGACTGACACCTTAACTATTCTCACCACTAAAAATGGATCAGGCCTGACCCGTTTCTTTACAGGGAGCAAAAGCTTCAGAGTTATTTAACAAGAAGCACTGCCGCTTTCATGGGAAACAAACAAATAAGCCTTCTGCTGTCCCGAGGAGCCCTTGGTGTTCACAATCCTTATACCATGAGGCCAGCCCAGGCCTTCAATTAACACAGGGCTATGCCCATTCAAGCAAAAGTAGGCATTATCTCACCATGCTGTTTTCTATCAGATGACCAAGGGAAAAGACAGATTTTTTTTTTCTTTTGTAGTGTAAACCAACCTGCAAAAGGATAGTTGTTTTATATTGACTTTTCATCAAGTTGTTGATGGATTCAAAGAGCCGTCTCATGGATTCTTCAAACTCCATCTGTTCCTTGCCTTCGTAAAGCCTGAAAGAAGACACATCTGAATCATTTCTCAAACCAACAAGCAATAACTTTGAAAGAGTGTGCCAGCTACGAACTTGGTTTGAAACTGAGAAAGGGGTGGAGACGTGGACTCAAGGGGCGGGGGCTGGCACAGCACTGGCTGGTGCATGACCCTCTCAGGGGAAACCCAGGTCCACAAGCACAACAGGCACCATTCAGCTGACTCGACATGATAAATCATCCCTCCTGCCTTTCATTCAAACCCTGAAGAATATCAAAGGAATGAAACTTATCCAAGCTGAAGGGACATTAATAATTTTATCCTTGAAGAATCAGAGGGAGACTTGTCATCAGGTTTTCAAAGTATTTTGGAAGCATCAAGGAGAAATATTTTCAAACATTCTGCCCTTCCCCTTAGCCACTGCCCACTTGTGGGATGAACACGGTCATACGTGCTGTATGTCAGGGGATGTCATTCTCTCTGCCCTCTCATTTCAGGAGTGTACTGAGGACTTAATTTAAAACTTTTGTTCTTCTAATTATAAAGTCCCTACATTGATATTGTTTTTAAAAAATGCATTACTTATGAAGTGAGATTCCTCATCAATCCTACTGTAAAACTGGTAATTATTAAGGATGGATCCTGCAATGCAAGAGACGGGGGTTCCATCCCTGGATCATGGCAACCCACTCCAGCATTGTTGCCTGGGGAATTCCATGGACAGAGGAGCCGGCGGACTACAGTCCATGGGCTAGCAAAGACTCAGACATGACTTAAGCCACTGAGCATGATCACAAAGGCTGGATATCCTTGCAGAGATTCTCAAAGTCTGTCTCATGTATACAGGTGACTTTTTATAGAAATCATCCCCTGGTGTAAAATCAGTCTTTGGGCTCCCAAGTCTCAGCACCCTTGTGGCTCAACCTTGGTATGTTGTTCAGCCCAAGGCCTCTCCAAACAAGCCTTTATCACCACCTGGTGAAAAATCTGCACCCAATCTGTGGCATCCTGGGCCAGACACAGAGCAGAGCGCTCCTGCCTCCCACTCAGATAAAGAGGCCTCCAGTCACAGCCCTCCGCGGCCCAGCCCCTGGGCTGCCCGCTGCCCGGGAGGTGCTCTGCTCGGATGGAGCGCCGACACACTGCACGGTCCGCCCCTCCCGCAGTCGCAGGCAGGGCAGTGCGGCCACCCCCGCTCTGTCTCTGCTCCACCTCACCCAGCCTCTCACCTGCTTTTCTTTAAGCTCCTGCTCTACTTCCTTTCTCATCTCAAAGTGGGTGTCCATGTTTCTCTTCTTTTAGGTATCATTCACTCTCTCTCTGTCAGTCTGTATGTTTATCTGCTTTTCTTTCTCTCTCTGACTTCATCTCTCTTCTTTTTTTTAAGTAGCCCCTTCCTAAAGCCTCCTGAAGTAAGAAGCTTAAGAGGAAGCCAAAATGCTTCCATCCAGTACAGGGATCCAGGAACTGCTGCTGACTTTCTAGGTATCTAGTTCAAGGTCATAGCGACAAGGCTGAGAGAAACCCGGAGTTCTGAGGCTCCCCTCCTCCGCGCCCCCTCGCCCCTCCCCTGCCGCCTCCTCCTCCGCTCCCCTTTCTCCCTCTACTGCACCTCTCAGGCCTGAACCAGACAGGTTCTGTCATGGAGGATGTGTTTTGGAGTCAGTCAGCCTGGGTTCCAATCTCTAATCTGCCCAGGACTACCTGAAGCCCTTATTAGTAACAGCAAACATAACAGAGCACCACTCTGCCTCCAGGCACTGTCTGTGTTATTAGATCACACACCCCATCCCACACTACGGTAAGGGACCCATCCTATCCCCACTTTACAGATCAGTGACTCAGCAGCATGCCCAAGGACTCCATGCCAGAAGTGCAGGGGCCAGAATTCAGACCTGGCCATAGGCTCCTGGGCCTGGTCGCTCCATCACTTTGTCCACCACTGGACTGGGTGCCTCACTACCAGCCTTAACTCCTGCAAGCCTCAGTTTCTCACCTACAAATGCAGGCTGTGCCAGAACTGTGTCCAAGGGCTGTGAGGAGCCCAGCTCACACACAGGTGACCTGCGGAGCACATGCTGAGTCCTGGCTAAGTGTTAACTGTTGTGAATTGTTGGAATAGGAGTACTGTACAAATAAAGACATAAACTCTCAATAGATTGAACACTGCCCAAATCCCATCAAAGTGGAAAAGATGAGACGGGGTCTGGCAGGAAGTGCGTGCGTGCTAAGTCACCTCAGTCATTTCATACCCTTTGTGACCACATGGGTCATTGCTCACCAGGCTCCTCTGTCCATGGGATTCTCCAGGCAAGAATACTGGAGTGGGTTGCCATGTCCTCCTGCAGGGGATCTTCCCAACCAAGGGATAGAACCTGGGTCTCTTACATATCCTGCACTGACAGATTAGGGCTACCTAAGAAGCGTGGCAGGAAGGAAGGGAAGATCCTAATTCACAGTGGTGGTACTTTCCTTGTTGAGATGGTACTGTGAGATTTTCTTTGTGCCTAAGGCTAAGCTAATGGATGGTCCCTCCTCCAAGGCTTTTGCTTTGAAACCCCTTACTCTTTCCTCTAACCACAGCTGCCTGAAAACATTTAATAAGTGACATTATAATTTCTGTTACTGGTCTATGGTGTCTTCCTCCCACATTTAATACCCAGATGCATCTGCCCATGGTGAACACATCATTATTTACATCATTATACAGCCTTTCTCTGTAAGGCACACATATTTGTATGCTTCTGGGTGCACGTGTGTGGGGGCATCCCACCCAGTCCTCTGCTTTGGACCACTCGTACTGCCCACAACAATGGCCTCCAGCAGCTTCCTCCTGCTGGTTGACCCTGCCCACCCCCACACGCCCTCCCACAATTGACTAGTCCATGACAGAATTCATGATTTTGACAGAAAATCACAGAAATGGGCTGTATTAGGAGTCATCCCAGGCAATACTCAAGGGGGAAAGTTCATGAACTCTCGCTGAAGAGGTATTTGAGGGTACCCTGATTCCCAGAATCCCTATGTCTAGTTATTTAACACATTTGGGGTTTTATGAGCTGCACACTATTCTTCCAATAACACCCTTTTCCACTTAGATTAGCCCTGGCTGGGTTCACTGAAACTCCTCTCCGGTCAGAACTCTGCAGGGTAAGAGAGGCATCTGCCTGCAGCTCCCTGGAGTTCTAAACCAAGAGCTGCTGGGGATTTCAGCAAGCACTGGGCCCACGCTTCCTGCTGTGCAGATGGCAGGGAGACTCGGCTTTGCCACCATCTTGTAAATGTTACAAGAAAGGCAAACAGACTTTTAGGTTGTAAGACCAAGTCAAGGCCTTCTACTCAGATTTCAGCTTTGTGGGAAAGCGAGCCTGGTCTCTACCAGCAGGACAGATGGGATCTGTTCTAGGTCACAGGCTGCACCAGCAGCAGGGCTAGGCCCAGAACTCAGCGTTCTTCTCTTTCCACGCTCTGACACTCTCACACACAGGAGAGATGACACAGATCTCACAAGGCCAAGACCGGGGCCCCTGCCTCCATGAGGATCTGGGCTGCTCCCTGCAGGGGAGCACCTTACAGGTTAAGCACCTTAATACTGCATTCCAGTCGAGTGGAAATACAATCTGCAGGTGCCAAAGTTTTATAAAGGATAAGAAACACTCCTGTGAGGAAATGGCTTGCATTTTTTAAAATTTATTTTTACGTGGAGGATCATTGCTTTACAATAGGGCTGGCTTCTGCCATCCAAGGTGAATCAGCCATAGATATATGTATGTTCCTTCCCTTGAACCTCTCCCCTGCCCCACACCATCCCACCCCTCTAGGCTGTCACAGAGCACCAGGCTGAGCTCCTGCGTCATACAGAAACCTCCCGCCGGCTATTTTACATACGGTAATGTATACGTTCCAGTGCTATTCTCTCAATTCGTCCAACCCTTTCCTTCCTCCATTGAGTCCAAAGTCTGTGTCCCTATGTTTGTGTCTCTATCCCTGCCCTGCAAAGAGGTTCATCAGTACCATTTTTCTAGATTCCATACATATGCATTAATATATAAAATTCATTTTTCTCTTTCTGACTTACTTCACTCTATATAATAGACTCTAGGTTCATCTACCGCACTAGAAGTGACTCAAATGCATTCCTTCTTATGGTTGAGGGACATCCCATTGTATATATGTACCATACTTCTTTATCCATTCATCTGTCGATGAACATCTAGGTTGCTTCCATGTCCTGGCTATTGTGAACAGTGCTGCAATGAACATTTGGGTGGGAGGAAAACCCGAACAGACATTTCTCCCAAGAAGTCATGCAGATGTCCAACAAACACATGAAAAGATACTCAACATCACTCACTATTAGAGAAACGCAAATCAAAACTACAATGAGGTACCGCCTCACACCAGTCAGAAAGGCCATCATCAAAAAACTTACAAAGAATAAATGCTGGAGAGGGTGTGGAGAAAATGGAACCCTCTTGCACTGTTGGTGGGAACCTAAACTGATACAGCCACCATGGAGAACAGTATGGAGGCTCCTTTAAAAACTAGGAATAAAACTACCACATGACCCAGCAATCCCACTTCTGGGCACACACCCTGAGAAAATCACAAATGGCTGTGTCTCACAGTGGCTACAACATTAAGCCAAATTGTCACAGTCTTATCAGTCCTGTCTGTGTATGTGTGTGTGTGAATTTTTAAGCCTGGGCTTTTATTTGGTGGGAATGGGAAGAACAGTTGAAGAAAATGACTACAGTTGGGAAGAAGAAAGGAAGTAAAAAACTATTTAGTAAAGAACTTTTCTGTCTTGCTAGACTCCTGCATAGACTGGTCGTGTAGCCTTAGACAACTTATATCTCTGAAATTTAACCATTCTTGTTGATAAAACAGAGACATGATGCCCATTCAAAGGGTTATTCTGAGGTGAGATGATGTCTCTCAAGTGCTTAGTATTGTAGCTAGCACTTAATAAATGTTAAGTAAATATCAGTAATTCCTACTGTTGATTTCTGAGCACAGAAGTGATCATATTGGCAAGCTTTCTGATCTGAGTGCATATAAACAGAGTATTTCTTAGAAAGAGTAAGGAAAAACGCAAAAAGGTTTTAGATTATGTGGAAGAAAGTAAACTGATGGGGATGCAGGGGCAGGGCATATTCAGGACTGTGGGTCCTCTCCTAAGAAACGTGAAGAGAAAAGAAAAATAACGCCTCATCTGTCTGCAAGGTTTGAATGTAGCCCTGAAGTCAAGGGCACAGCAGATGTAGTTTCAAGGTCCTTACTTTAGCACTTATTCTCTGAATATATCCCTCCTTCAGGAGGGAAACATTTTTTCTGGCTTCAGAACACCTAGAAACCAGCTGATTCTGCCAGGGAACAAATTATTGAAGGGCCTGAAGGCCCTGACCACAAGGAAAACTGGAACAACCTGCAAGGCGCTGTTCTGGGGCATGTGAGTCCAATCGCAGCAGGCACTCAGCTCCCAGGGCTTAGATAAATATAGCGATGCTTGACTGGCATGTGGTTCATTAAGGAGACACTGTGCACAGCTGAGCACTCACTAAATGCAAATAGGGCCCCATATGGTGTGTACAATGCTTTGCACCACCTCCTCCATGCAGGTACATAAAGCCTCAGCCCAAAACAGGGATGCCAACCTCAGGCCAGCAACCCAGGGAAGTAGAGTTGAACCAAGGCAACCTCAGTCTGCAGAAAGCCAGGAGGAAGATTCAACTTGGAATCCAGGGTGGAGGGTTTCCTGGGCCCTGCCCCCTTTTCATTTCTATACCTTGTACCTCAGCCGCTTCCTGCTCGTCTGAGCCACAGTCCCTGGCATCCTCCTGGCTTCCTGCCCACCTCTGGGAAGCGACAGAGACACTTCAGTGAGACTGCATGCTTTCTAACCCCTGCTCTGCCACTGACCAAGTGGGCGATCTTGGCTAAACTTCATTTCTAGAAGCTTCAGTGTTCTCATTAGTAAAGTGGTACTAGCCCCACACAGTTGCCCTACCTTAAAATAAAACATGTAAAGCAATTAACAGAGTGCCTAGTACACAGTTAACAATAAATACTAGCTACTGTTGTGTACTACCGTTTTCTTCTGGAACCACTCCTTTTTGCTATCTAAAGCCACAGGAGGAAGAAACCAGAAACTTCATGAAAGCAACTGCTGGTTTTTGAGCCCCTACTATGTGCCAGGCACTGCGATGGAGATAAACAGAGTAAGACTCAGTCTCTATCCCTAAGAAGTCACGAGGCCAACCAATTGGTAAATAATGAATTGCTGTATAGTGAGAAACACTGAACAATAAAAGTTTAATATCACTATTGAGTGATTCCTAAGGGTCAGGCATTGTGCTCATTTTTTCACATGGATTAGCTAATTTGACAGAGGTTATTATTACCTACATCTTACATAGGAGAAAGAAAAAAATTAAAGAGGCATGAACAGGGGAATGGAACCCAAGGAGAGAGAATGGGCTCCAGACACTGATCCCAGTGAGTCACCTGCCAGAAGCCCTCTCAGTCCTCAGCACCCTGCCCCTTAAACCTTAGCACATTCAATGTGGCTATACAGAAATGTCACATGAATCTAGAAGTCATGGTAGTTCAGCTAATTCTAACAGTACCTAAACAACATCTTAAGGATGGTATTAACAGTCAACTTCTGCTACACTACCTTTATTACTATTTTAGTGTCTTTTACCACTAAGACAACAAATGCTGACAATGGCTACCATTTATTAAGCATTCACTATACACCAGCCACTCTACTAACCCAGCTCGTAAACGGTAGAGTCAGAATTTGAGCCCGAGTGTCTGGATCCAAATTTCACTCCTTTAACCACTAGGCACTGGGCTTCCCAGGTGGCGCTAGTGGTAAAGAATCTGCCTGCCAATGCAGGAGACACACTAGATGCAGCTTAGGAAGATCCCTTGGAGAAGGAACTAGCAATCCACTCCAGTATTTTTGCCCGGAAAATCCCATGTACAGAGGAACCTGGTAGGCTACAGTCCACTGGGTCGCAAAGAGTTGGACACAACTGAGCACGCACGCCACGCAACCTCTAGGTAATACTGCCTCCAGGAACAGAGCCAAGTAATAGCAGGTTTCCGGGAACCGGAATAAGTCACAGTAGACAGGATAGCATCATTCACCCCAGGATGAGTTCTGGGACTGTCTAGGGAAGTTAGATGGCTGGCTCTGACCTTTTTCTGTTCAAGCTCTAAATCCAAGGTTACCTAACTGATGTTCCTGCCCCTGAGCCAATAATTCAATCTATTGCAGGAGGTGTAAATTAGTGACTCTACAAAAACAACCATTAAGCCATTCATAGTTTCTGAAGAGTAATTACTCTGAAAAATTCACAGTCCTCTAGGATCAGAACCTACCTACCTCTCTGTCTCTCTTTGTCTCTCTCTCCCCACTCCCCTGCAATCTGGGATAAAGAAAAACTATAGCCCAACCAGTGGCTGAGTCTATCTGAAAATCATCCTTGCATTTATTGATCGTACTTATAGAAAGAAACCCTTCAGTGCACTCAGCAGTCACACTTAAATCAAAGCAATAGAGCTGAAAAGGGATCATGAAGAGATGCTCCTCTCTCTTATCCTGCGGTTCCCACACGGTCATCACCACCATCACCACCCACTCTCTTACCACCAAGGTCTATGGATCTGAACTGAATCATAGGGAGCTCGTGTACACCTGTGGTGGATTCATGTCGATGTATGGCAAAGCCAATAGAGTATTGTAAAGTAAAATAAAGTAAAAAAAAATAATAAATAAATAATAAGAACCAGAAAAAAAATTTAAAAAATAAACTGCAGATTAAGACATGGAATTTTTGGGCAATAAGCCTGGAGTGAGTTGTCCAGCTCAACAATGACCAGAGAAAATTTTGTTCTAAGTGTACCAAAAGTTGAAATGTAAGGAGTTCTTCTCAGAAGAGAAAGAAAAAAAGCTGTGTTAGAAAGGAACTGTTTAAGGAAAGGCTAGGATAATTAGAAAGGAATTCTATAAGGAAAGGCTGCTGCTGCTAAGTCACGTCAATCGTGTCCGACTCTGTGCAACCCCACAGACAGCAGCCCTCCAGGCTCCCATCCCTGGGATTCTCCAGGCAACAATACTGGAGTGGGTTGCCATTTTCTTCTCCAGTGCATTAAAGTGAAAAGCAAAAGTGAAGTCCTTCAGTCATGTGTCCAACTCTTCACGACCTCATGGACTGTAGCTGACCAGGCTCCTCCGTCCATGGGATTTCCCAGGCAAGAGTACTGGAGTGGGGTGCCATTGCCTTCTCTAAAGGAAGGGCTAGGAGAAGGGCTAGGGTTTAACACAAAGTAGCCAGTATGATGGAGAAGGCAATGGCACCCCACTCCAGTACTCTGGCCTGGGAAACCCCATGGACGGAGGAGCCTGGTGGGCTGCAGTCCATGGGATCGCTGAGAGTTGGCACGACTGAGTGACTTCACTTTCACTTTTCACTTTCATGCATTGGAGAAGGAAATGGCACCCCACTCCAGTGTTCTTGCCTGGAGAATCCCAGGGATGGTGGAGCCTGGTGGGCTGCCGTCTATGGGGTCGCACAGAGTCGGACACGACTGAAGCGACTTAGCAGCAGCAGCAGCAGCCAGTATGAATTCTCAAGCAGCTCTGGTGGCCAGAGTATTTCATGCAGACTTGATTGAGCTGAATATAACCAGCTGTCCATAGGCAAGGCTCAGACTGGTTCCTGGTGCTAATACTTTGGTCATGGACAAAATTCTCTCTACTTGAGCTGTTACTTCTCCAGAATCTGACATGTGAGAAGGGACTGCCCCTTAAGGCAAACTGCAAAGAAGTTTCACTAAACAGGCTTCTTTCTGTAAATCACCCCAGGGGAAGAATGATTTGTAGATAAGAGGGAATAAAAGACAAACTCAATATGTGGGGATCCTGTTTTGAAAAATGTCTAGAGTGAATGCACACAAATTAATGCAATCGCTGAAGGAAAACTGCCTCAGGTAGAAGCATAAACAGCCTAAATAAAAAAAAAAAAAACAAACAGAAGTCAACAATATGGAAGAAATGAAAGAAAAACAATCCATGCAAAACATTCACTTTACTTTTAAAATACGGCAACCCTGTGTAATAAATTAATAGTAAGTAGGTAATAAAATGCAGGCAAAAGCCTTGAAAAGAACTCTAAGCTATGAACGGAGTGTGATGTGTGCCCTGTGTCATCCTTCATTCTGCTGAGAGGAGCTTCAGCCTTTACGTAATTTGGCAGGAAGAACTAAGCTGCATCAGTCTGCACTTAGGTAAATTTCTCCATTAGCATGGAAAACGGTGTTCAGGGTCTTTTCCCTCAATATGATTAGAAATTGAGTGTTCCCAAAACAATGTTCCTAAGGATAGAAATAAATACACACACACACATACAATTTCCATGGTTTCAAGACATATAGAGAAAAATATAGATTGCATCATTTACTTGAAAGAGAAGCTAATACTCAGCAAAGTTCTTCCAGCTCTTTCTCTCAGGCCAAGTTGATCTAAAAAGTTTTGGTACTAAAAAGAAATTAAAAAGGTCTTGACTGTTTCTCTTACCATATCGTTCTTTAGTTTCTTAATGACCCGGGAAGTGTTCTCGATACCTTTTTTCAAAATTTGATTAAAATGTAGTTGAGTTACAATATTATGTTAGATGTACAACATAATGATTCAGTATTTTTTGCAGATTATACTCCATTAGAGATTATTATAAGACAATGGGTATAATTCCCTGTGCTATACAGTATAACTTTTCTGCTTATCTGTTTTGTATGTAATAGTAGTATCTGTTAATGCCATACCCCTAACTTATCCTTCCCCCTCCTCCCTCTCCCTTAGGTAACCATAAGTTTGTTTTCTATGTCTGTGAATCTGTCTTGCAGATATATTCACTTGTATTATTTTTTACACTCTACATATAAGTGATAATATAGTATTTGTATTCCTCTGAATTATTTTACTAAGCTTACTATTCTCTAGGTCATAACAGAAAAAAAAATAAGTTGCATAATGATTATACACATGTGCACACACACATGCTTAGTAAAGTCTATAGTTGATCATTTCATTACTTCTTAGAAAAGGAATTCTGTATATCAATAATACCTTTTTACATTTTTATATTGTATTCTGGTTTTATAAGTGCTTACTCCTTGGAAGAAAAATTATGACCAACCTAGATAGCATATTGAAAAGCAGAGACATTACTTTGCCAACAAAGGTCCATTTAGTCAAGGCTATGGTTTTTCCAGTGGTCATGTATGGATGCGAGAGTTGGACTATAGAGAAAGCTAAGCACCGAAGAATTGATGCTTTTGAACTGTGGTGTTGGAGAAGACTCTTGAGAGTCCCTTGGACTGCAAGGAGATCCAACCAGTCCATCCCAAAGGAGATCAGCCCCGGGTCTTTGGAAGGACTGATGCAAAGCTGAAACTCCAATACTTTGGCCACCTGATGCGAAGAGTTGACTCATTGGAAAAGACTCTGATGCTGGGAGGGACTGGGGGCAAGAAGAGAAGGGGATGACAGAGGATGAGATGGCTGGATGGCATCACTGACTCAATGGACGTGAGTNCAATACTTTGGCCACCTGATGCGAAGAGTTGACTCATTGGAAAAGACTCTGATGCTGGGAGGGACTGGGGGCAAGAAGAGAAGGGGATGACAGAGGATGAGATGGCTGGATGGCATCACTGACTCAATGGACGTGAGTGTGAGTGACCTCCGGGAGATGATGATGGACAGAGAGGCCTGGCATGCTGCAATTCATGGGGTCATGAAGAGTTGGACATGACTGAGCAACTGAACGGAACTGAAGTATCAGTTTTAATTTAAGAAGAGTTATCTACTTTTGGGGGGTAGGGAGGGCGAGTGAATGTTTCTTGGCTTCCAGTCCCTTTCTATTATTGCTGCTGCTGCTGCTGAGTCACTTCAGTCGTGTCCGACTCTGTACAACCCCATAGATGACAGCCCACCAGGCTCCCCCGTCCCTGGGATTCTCCAGGCAAGAACACTGGAGTGGGTTGCCATCTCCTTCTCCAATGCATGGAAGTGAAAAGTGAAAGTGAAGTTGCTCAGTTGTGTCCGACTCTTAGTGACCCCATGGACTGCAGCCCACCAGGTTCCTCCATCCATGGGATTTTCCCGGCAAGAGTACTGGAGTGGGGTTCCATTGCCTTCTCCAACAAACATTTCCCCAGAGTCTTTCCTGAATTCTCTCCTTCTCATCATGGGAGCTGGAGCAGGAGCAGGAGTTGCAGTTCGAGGCCACACACCTGGAGGCAGATGTCCCTTCGCAGTCATGAGATCAAGATGCTGGTTTCTAACCTACTTCCTGGTTCACAGTCTGGACTGAAGCCAGAGGGACACTGGCCTGAGAAATGTCAAGTCAGAATTACTCTGAATGGTGATCATGCCAAAACCGTCTGAACTTTGCCCTTTCAGTCTGTGGCTTCCCGAGAAGTATGATTAACCCCAGATTAACCCTTGACTAACAAGATTAACCCCTGCTCTTGTTCCACGAAGAGCCTTGACATTTGGTGTGTAGAGTTAAATAGAATTTTTAACATTTTCTTTACTAATGGTACTGGTTTTAAAAATGCATGTGCAGTAAAACTCTGTTTTGAAATCTGAGAACACCTGAGGAAGTATCAAGTCCAAACACTCCAAGGTTCGCGTTCTTGGGGACCTCGTCTGAGTGGTAGGAAGGCTGAGGGAGGGCTGGGCAAGGTGCCAGGAGACACCAGGGTGGCAGAATCCCCAGACGGAGGTCTAAGCCAGAGACCTTCACCACTCACTTCACGCCAGCACTGGTTCCCTTACCTCTAAGGAGACCACGCGACCGCTGAGGAAGACCTCCAGGCCTCCTCACTGGCTTCTGCAGTCAGAGAGTCAGGATGGGGTACGACAGTCACCTAAGACCAGGCCTGCTCACACTGCCGAGGCCCCCACATGGCAGGGCCGCATCGGTGCCCAAGCAGAGCCCGGAGTAGGTACGGGCGGGTCTCCAAGAGCCTGAGCATCTGTCGGGCACGAAATGCCATTTTCTGTAGTTTTACTGAGTACAATTAACATATAAAACTGTGTAAGTTTAGGTATACCATGTGATAACTTGATACAAGTATATGCTGTAGAAGGACTGCCACAATGAGCTTGGTCAACACATTCATACCTACAAAAGTGTGTGTGTGTGTGCGTGTTGAGAACATGTAAAATGTGCTCTTTGAAGTATATAATACAACAGCAGTCCCCAACCTTTTTGTCACCATAAAGGGATCGGTTTAATGGAAGACAATTTTTCCTTGAACTGGGAGGTGGAATGATTTAATTTTCACCCACCACTCACCTCCTGCTCTGTGGGCCAGTTCCTAACAGGCCACAGATGAGCACCACCCACGGCCAGGAGGCTGGGAACCGCCGTGATACAATATTGCTAACTATAGCCACCAACGCCATTTACTATTCTTCATCTTCATCAGCACCATTTTCCCCCAAGTCCCCATGACCTCTCATTCATAGAGGTTTCTGAACCACCTCCCTTCTTTCACTCTTAATCCCTTTCAATCCATTTTCTACACAAGGGTCAGAGGGACCACTCTAAAAGCACAAATGCCATCACATTATTCTCTTGTCAAAAATCCTTTAAGAGCTCCCTATTTCCCTCAGAATATTGTCCAGATTCCAGGGCCTGACTTTCAAGGATCGTCAAGGTCTATCCCTTACTGTCCTTCTAGGCAATCTTCTGCTACTCTAATGCCTCTGTCACTGAATTCCAGCTACTCCGCCTTTCTACAGCTCAATTAAGCCAAATCTCTACTGTCTCAGGGACCTCCTTTCAGCTTTCTCTTTACCTGCCAGTTCCTACTCATCACTCAGATCACAGCTTGGACAGAACTTCCTCCAGAACACCTCCATGGCCTCATGATATGATCTGATTGTTACATGCTCTCAAGGCATCTCATACACACACATCTCTCTTAATTTCACATTTGCCACACAGCAACCTGCTTAATGACTCTCTTCCTATCTAGAGTAAAAATCCCATGTGTCTCCATGATTCACTGTCATCTTTCCAGTGCTTAGCAGAGTGGTCTAGTGGCTATTCAATAAATATTTGTTGGGTAAACACTTAATTGCTAATGCAAACCAAACCTTGATCACAAGACTAGTTTTTTAACAAGATGGAAACGTTCATTTTTAAGTCAAGGGCTTAAAAAGAAGAACCAGGTTTTACTGCCCAGTATGCCTGAGACAGGTATAAAATGTGTTGGTGCTGAATGTAGGGAAGAATAAATGCTGAGTTACAGGCATTTTAGAAGCTGTAGGCTTGGAGGGAAAAAGTTGACAGGTACCCATGTACTGAAAACCTTTTTACTGGCTTTAGATTTCCAGGCCTGAGACGACCTGTGAATTAATAACAAGGCACACGTTCCTTCTGCCCCATGGATGCCTCCAAAACAGGGGAAAAACTCAGATTCAGAGAAGCAAGACCCGCGTGTGCGCAGCAGACCGAGGCTCCCAGGCAAGGCCTTCAACATGCTGTCTGCTGGCTTCCAGCGTTTAGGAGAGGCTGCCTTCTAACATTTATTACAATGGAGGAGCCACCAGGTTATTCCATTAAGTCATACCAGGAGGAAAATGTTGATCACAGAAGAGGGGCTCTGACCTACAGTGACCTTACACTGCTGACACAGCTGTGCACGCCTGGCCTAGAACCTAGAGCAGAGCACGTCAGTCCCTCCAGGAAGCAAGCCATGAAGGAGGAGGGAGGGAGAACTAAAAACGCAATGGAGTCCCTAAAACCCAGAAGGAAAATTTTTACTTGGCTTGAGCAGGTATTAGAAAATTTATTCAACTAATAAATATTAGTTGAGCACCTACTATATACCAATAATGCTGTCAAGGAATCTATAAGAGGAAACAAAAATCAATACCCAAATATGTAAAATGGAAGCTGTGATAGGCACTTGGGTGTCAATTTTTATTTCTCTTTTCAAATTCCTTGATAGTACAGCGATCATCATATAGTAGGTGCTCAACAAGTGTGTGTTTGTGGTACATACTTGAAAACAAATGCACGGAAAATGAGAATACGAAGAGATTTGACCCAGAGAAGGACAGGGAGAGGTTCCCTGAGAGAGTGATGCTTGAGGTGACCCAGGAAATGAGAATGAGAGAAGATGAGGAGAAAGGGAGAACGGGGCATTCCATCCCCAGGAAAGCAGGCATACAGGCCCTGCAGCAGAAGGAAGCCGAGTGAGTCAGAGGGACTGACTGGGGGCCCCTGAACCCAGAGTGGAGAGAATCTGGGTAAGCTGGGTGAAGCGAGGCTGGCAGGCAGCCAGGGGCCAGACACACAGACCTTCCCAGGTCATGGGAAGCTTTGCCTTCATTCTGAAAGCAATGAGAAGAAATTGGAGGATTTGGGGAAGGTGAGCACCTCCATCACCTGAAATGTGGAAAGATCATTCTGGCTGCATTGACATTAAAAGATCTCCACTTTTGGCATTGTAGTGGAGACAGTGTCGTGGAGAGCCTCTCGGTGAAAACGACTACCAAAGCTGGATTTTTAAAATGAGGCCATGAACTGTCAACAAAGTACAGAACCCATAGAGGAGGAACACACTCAGAGAGCAATGAAGCCAGCTTCTGCCTCTGAGGCATTGGCTCAGCCCTAGTTTCCTTAAACTCCTGTGCAGATGGCGGCTCGAGAAAGAAAGGAATGCGATCAGTCCTGGAGCCTACATGCTGGAGTCCCCAGCAATAAGCTGTCCCATGTTGCCACAGCTTCCTATAAAGAAGGGTGAGAAACAAATCTACTGCATGAAAAAAAACAGTAAGGAAACTTGGTGTTTGGGAGAGAAGGAAAACATACCTCCAGTCCTTACCTGGATTGTGTTTATTTGTGGTTGTGTTTTTTCCAAATTCACGTGCCTCACTTGGATTGTCAAGGAGAAATTTTGACTTAAAGAGGTCTCTGGTTATTAGTGTTCCCCAGGTAAACCACAGAAAGAAATTTTTATTTTCTTTGGAAAAAAATAAAAACTTTAATTCAAAGCTAAAAATACCTAACAACTAACAAAGTTGAAAGGGAAATAAAGTTAATAAAATAATAACAGGGACTTCCCTGGTGGTTCAGTGTTGAAGACTTTACTTTCCAATGCAGGGTGTGTGGGTTTGATACCTGGTCAGGGAGCTAGGATCCCACATGCCTCGTGGCCAAAAAATTAAAACAGTCAGTTGTAATGAGGTAGATGAACCTAGGGCCTATTATACAGAGTGAAATAAGTCAGAAAGAGAAAGATAAATATCATATATTAACGCATACATATGGAATCTAGAAAGACAGTACCAATGAATTTATTTGCAGGGCCCCAGTGGAGAAACAGACATAGAGAACAGGCTTATGGACGCGGGAGAGGGTAGGAAGGAGAGGGCGAGGTATATGGAGAGAGTAACACGGAAACTTACATTACTATAAGTAAAATAGACAGCCAATGGGAATTTGCTGTGTGACTCAGGGAACTCAAATAGGAGCTCTGTAACAGAGAGGAGTGGGATGGGGAGGGAGAGGGGAGAGAGGGTCAAGAGGGGACATATGTGCACCTATGGCTGATTCATTTTGATATTTGGCAGAAAACAACACAATTCGGTAAAGCAATGATCCTTCCATTTAAAGAATAAATAAATAAAATCAGGAAAAAAGATAAAAAAAGAAAAAAACACAAGCAATATTGCAACAAATTCAATAAAGACTTTTTAAATGATTTTCATCAAAAAAAATCTTTAAAAAATAATAATGACAATAAAATGCACAAGGAATCATGGTCACCCAAAACAGAAACAGCAGAATTAGTCTCACAAACATTCTCCCTGTTGGAATTATCCAACAAAGAATATTAATTCTCATATTTAATATATTCAAAAATAGAAATAATGCTTGAAATATGATCAAGAAGCCAAAAAAAACTTAAAAAATTATATTTGAATAAGAATCCTATGGAATTTCTGAAAATAAATAATATAATGATTAAAATAAAAAATTTCATTCAATGAGTCAAACAGTACATTAGATCTTGTTAAAGAGGAAAACTGTATGGAAAATAAGTTCAAAGAAATTAACCAGGATGAATCCCTAAAACCAAAAAGACAGAAAATATAAGAGTTTATGAGACATGGAGAATATGAAGTCTAACATACATTAGCTGATACTTCAGAGAGATAATAGGATATATGGGGAAAATACAAAAAAAGAATGATGAATGAGAAATGCTTTAAAATTGGTATTAAAAATACCAAACTCCAGATCCAGGAAAACTAATTTCTAGCTGTATAAACAAACTCATTCTGAAGTATAACACTTAGAAATACAGACTATCAATGAAAAAGAGATGATCTTAAAGGCCACCAGAGAGAAAAGCAGCAGAATGCCTATAAAGGAACAACAGCAAGACTGAGAGGCAACCCTTACAGCAATCACAGTGGAGAAAAGAACTGGAAGTCTATGTCCAGGGAAACTCCCTTCCAGGTTTCAGAATAAAGTCAGAGACCCTACCCTATGATTAATAATAAAAGATTTACCTGACCGAGAAGAAAAACATATATGGAGGATCAAAGATGACAGGAGAAGTGATAAGTTATTTCCACTGTGATAAGAAAACACAACATGAAAGTTGCCAGCTTAACTACTTTTATGTTAAAGTATAGTAGCGTTGATGAACTTTTATTAGTAAAATCATATGAATAAGTACTGACTGCTTAAAACAATAATAAGGTCTAATTTGTGGAATTACCAGGAAAAAAAGGCAAAACTGAAGTATCACACAATTCTAGCACAATATTTAAGAAGGAAGTGGCAGTGTCTTTTAAAATCTTTTATTATTCAGAAGGGCTGTGAAGATATTAACTTCAGATTTTTATTAAGTTAAATATGTATGATAGAATATCTAACTAGCCACTAGTAGAATTAGATATAAAATGCATAACTTTCAAACTAATAAAGGGGAAAAGCAAGTGAGAAAATTGAAGAGAATTCAAAAGAAAGAAAGAAAAAAGGACAGAAAAATCAGAGTGTTGTGGAAGATGCACATCTAAAATGATACAAATAAGTTCAAAACATCAGCAATCACAANTCACCATCTCCCCGAGTTCACTCAAACTCACGTCCATCGAGTCGGTGATGCCATCCAGCCATTTCATCCTCTGTTGTTCCCTTTTCCTCCTGTCCCCAATCCCTCCCAGAACTCTTGGGGGGCATTTAAATGTAGATACCTCCACTGTGTGGGGGGCTTCCCAGGTGGCAGTAATGGTAAAGAACCCGCCTGCCAATATAGGAAACATAAGAGATTTGGGTCTATCCCTGGGTTAATTAGATCCCCTGGAGGAGGTTCTGGCAACCTACTCCAATATTCTTGCCTGGAGAATCCTATGGACAGAGGAGCCTGACAGACTACAGTTCATAGGGTTACAAAAAAATCAGATACAACTGAAACCACTTAGTACTCAGGCACGCATGCAACTCTGTGGATGTAATAAATATTACTTGAAATGGGTGAATTTTATAATAAGTGAATTATATCTCAAAAGGTGTATTTTAGAAAATGTTGGTGCCCAGTTATCATTCTGGACTAATTAAATCTTAGACATCTGAGGAAAGATCAAGGCACACACCCAGGTGATTCTCACAGCCTGTGGATAAAACCACTGTCGAGCTTGCTCTATTTAGTGAAATTTTGGGGATTTATTCTGGCAAATGAAGTGTTTAAAAGCAAAACAGTTTTGATTTCTAACTTTGTTTAGCTTGATTATAAGTCTTCACGATGATGTAAGGGTAAAATTCTTTAGAAGTAAGAGAAAGCCACCTAGTTACCCTTAACTAACTTCACTGTGATATGGAAATATGCTAATTTCAGACAAGAAAGAAAGGCAGAATTCCTGTAGAACCAAAGAGATCTCTTCTGGAAAAGAGTTATATGTAGGGGGTGGTGGTGATGGTGGGGCTGGTGATTTCCACCACTGTGCAGAGGATCATCAAAATCTACCAGAAAGATCTGGACTGGACTGGCAAGTAAAACTTCTCTGTAGATGTAGATGAATAGATTTTCAGTGACCCAGAACAATCACCCTGTTCATTATGTTGACAATGTAGCAGGTTGCATCCATGACATGAATTCAGTACTGAAAAAGGATGAGTCCCATAGTGGAGTATGCCATTGACAGATCTCTTCTCTCCTTTCATGGTATCACCTACACTGCTAGATGCCTGCTGTCCTCAGGAGATACCCTGTAAAATAGGACTTAGCTCTAAAAGAACTTACTCAAGCCTGCCCTTAGTGAATGTCTGAGCTTTGGACCTCTCTCCACCTCTTAAAGTCTACCATGAGTTCAGCATAGTGAACACTGTACTTGTCTCCCCTATAGTTGAGTTCTCACGGTAGCACAGATAGACTCTAAGTCATTAAAGGTAATATCATTTCTCTTGAGAAAATGATTGGTCCAAGAGTAAGTGTATGTCCTAATTCAGTCCAATCAATGTGGAGCTCAAGACTTCTATTTTTGTTATTGGGGAAAACACACTTTCTCCCTCTGGATGTGAATAAGGAAGCAGGTAGTGCCATGAATTGCCGAGAACTATGTAGTTTGCATTAGGGACACCAAGCTGAGAACAAAGTCAACCCATGTTTGTGGACAGAGCTAAGAAAATTGCAGAGGATGAGATGAAGATTCCTAACAAAATTATGAAAATTGTTATCAAATGCTCATGCCCAAACCCTCACTGACTGCAGAGCTTCTCTTTTAGGTGAACCCATATTTACTTTTTGGTGGGTTAATCATTTTGAAGGACCCTTCCTGTTCCTTGCATACAAAAGCATCTTAATTAATTTGTCTACTATATGTGGAATTTCTTTCAATTGGTAAATTTTAAAAAGTGAAATTAAGGATCAATATAATATTTTGGCATAATAAACAATATCCTCAGGATGTCTTAACTTTAAATAGGGAATTGCCTACAATCAAAGAAGTTCGTTTAAAAATAATAACAAAGTGAATGGTCCTAAGAGTATTAGGGTTGAGATTTTGGATAGAGGGGCTTTCTCAAATGAAAACACTCTTAAGATCCATCTGGCTTCTATTCTGTGTCCAGTAGGATCTGCCTTCCTTTTGACAATTATTTCTATTACTACTATAATGATGCTCCTCTTCCAACATCACCATTACTCTGAGCTGTGCTGTGCTTGGTGGCTCAGTCATGTCTGACTCTTTGGGGCCCCATGGACTGTAGCCCTCCAGTCTCCTCTGCCCATGGGGATTCTCCAGGCAAGAGTATTGAAGTGGGTTGCCATGGCCTCCTCCAGGGGATCTTCCCAACCCAGGGATCAAACTCAGGTCTCCTGCATTGCAGACAGTTTCTTTCCTATCTGAGCCACCAGGAAGCCCAAGAATCCTGGAGTGGGTAGCTGTTCCTTCTCCAG
Organism: Neotragus pygmaeus; assembly: GCA_006410875.1. NCBI lineage: Eukaryota > Metazoa > Chordata > Mammalia > Artiodactyla > Bovidae > Neotragus > Neotragus pygmaeus. The sequence goes on along the minus strand of SJYV01016142.1, from coordinate 888,489 downwards.
GGCATCTTCCTGACCCAGAAATCGAACCAGGGTCTCCTGCGTTGCAGGGGGATTCTTTACCAGCTGAGCTACCAGGGAAGCCCCACATTATCCTAACCATCAGCAACTAAGACTCTCTCTTTCCATCTATCTTCATCTATCTCTCCCCTTATTCTGCTTCTCCTTTTAATCCTGAGCCTCACTGTTGATCTGAGAGTCAAATTAGCTTAAGCCTCTCCTTTTAGCATCTGTATGTCATGCCTTCAGGATATTAAATAGCTAATAAATTAATACAAGTCAATATTCTAATGGATAGACAGATGCTCCCAGATTGCACATTAATTCCTAACCATGCTAGAACCTTCCTTGTTTAATCTAAAGATTGTTCATAATGGTGGTAATTTGGTTGGAGGAAAGGCTGAGAGAAGAATGGGGGCAACTTTTGAGGACAGCTTCAGATCATCCTGAAGAAGCTGATGTGACTAGGAGACTGGACTGAGAAATTGTGGAAGATGGAAGTGGATCACAGTTTGGAGGAATTTGGCACCCAAGTGTGTGAAACGAAATAATGAAAGGAGAGAGAATGTACTTCTAACATGAGTAGGGGAGCAGAAATAATTTTGCTCATTGGTGAGAGGGTAGGAAAATGGATTAGTGTCATGATCTCAGAAAATCAGCAATTAAACTCTGCAGAAAATCAACCAGAAGTTTAATTATAACTTTTAACATCTAAACATAACTTGAAAACATAGAACAATCGCCATGTAAAAATTAGGCTGCTAGCCACTAATTAGGGTGGCAAATTAGGGTGGCCACCGTTAGGTGTGATTGATCAAACCTTAAGAAGGGCAACAAATAAATTTAGAACAGGTAAGTTACTACTAATTTTTACTGTTCAGTTTCTCCATCCTTGACTCTTTCTTTGTATAGATAGATCTTTTCCTCTGCCAGACACTGAAATGAGAGTTTTATCTTTATGCTTTTTATAATGATTTTTCAAAAAAAAAACTGTTTAGTACCACTCTCTGGAAAGGCCACATCCTTGAGAACACCTGCACTTGCTGTTAAACGATTATTATTAAGCAAGAGCAAATGACATGAAGTCAGTTACAATAAAGTGTAAATAAAAAAGTTTATGGCAGGGTGTGTAGCGCAAAAAAAAAAATTGAAATTAATCATCCAGGCAAAGCAAGGACAGATCCAAAGGTCATTTTTTTCTTTACTTACATACTTCAGTAAATGCCTTGATTAAAAATTGTGCTCATGTTTCAAAAATTTTAACTTGGGATTATAATTGATTAACTTTTGGTGACTTCTTGTGTAACAATCACATTCACCTTCAAAATGAAATGTCTTTGTTAATATAACAAGCTTCTTTTCTCTGAAGAGTCTGACTGGTAAATATCAGCCTAGAACGTTTTAAGATGCTGTGCTTTTCCTGCAGTTGAAGTTTCTGCTAAGGGTGTGGAAAATGCAGTGTTCTGCACTCACCTCAAACAGTATCTTTGTTTAATTGAGAACCAGAGTTACTTAAACACTTGGCACAAGGGATAGAATTATTCTGTGATTGACCCTTTCCTTAACATCTTTTGCACCCTATCTCAAAGGACCTGATTTTCTTGGACAATTTAGGTAACAGCTGACAGTTGGAGGAAGGGTTCTACTCAATTTCAAATGAACAGTTTAAATTAAGCATTTATTGAATACCAGTCAGTATGTTCAGTGTCGCAAGGGGTACAAACGTGAACAGAATATTTCTCATAACTGACAGTGTCAGTAGGTGGTTAGACTGTGGTTAGATCTACCACAATATTTCCCATTGCAAATAAGCATACAAGCTTAAGGAAAGCTCTCTATCTAGCATTTAAAAGTACCTCCTACACACATATCCTATTAGGAGCTTTCCATCTCTACCTCATACTCCTAACAAGATTGCCACTTCTAAGGCTCATCTATCTTGGCTCCTCCACTCAAGAAGTTTAGAGTTTCGTAAGAGAGAAAAAGCAAGTGTGTACACACACACAGACACACACCTTTGATATAAAAAATTACAATACAGAATGTGTTTTTCTACTTTTCTTGTTTTCTAACTGCCATTTGGATGTGTTTCTTCTGAACCTCTTCTTTGTTCTCTATGTCCTTTTTTAAATCATGGGATTTTGGTAAAATCTATTTTCTTAGAACTTATGTGTTAAATTACANAATTATTTACTGTGGTGCTGGACCACCTATCTCAACTACTTATTTAATTCCCTTACCAGCATTTATCATGGTTTGCAGTGACTTGATGTTTATTTTTTAATTTATTTTTTAATTTATTTTTTATCTCCCATGGTATTATACAAGGCAAGCATGGGGGCAGGGCTACATCCATCTTGTTTACCACAGTATCCTAGCATAGAACTTCCAAATAGTAAGACTCAAAAATGTTCACTGAATGAATGAAAAATACAACTGAATTGAATGAATGTCTTTACACCTGGCTGTGTTAGGCGAGTAGATCTGAGACAGAGAGGAACTAGTTTGGAGATCTGAAGGAAAGTGATCTTATGTACCCCATAACTAAGTCCTTTTTAACTTCCCATCCATCCCAAAGACACAATAAGAAACAACTGAGTAACGTATTAGGTTGGCCAAAGTTTTGTTCCAGTTTTTCCATACAATCTTACTATTATTCAATACTTCCTATTAAGGAAACAAGTTCTAGTTGGGGTGATGCCTGCCTTAAGTGTGTTTGAAAGAGATCATAGAGTACATTGAGGCCTTTGACTCAGTTCAGCATACCCAACAATCAGGTGAGCCTGGTGAATTTCACCCCTCTGGCAAACTAGACCCTTTCTTACACCGCATGTTCATATTCAGTTACAAGGGATTTACAAGCACATTTCACAAACCTACATGTTCATCAGTAAATTGATCTACCACCCAAGTCATGCTGAGGAATTATCAACCTTAGCATTTGACAGAAATAGTTATGTTTGTGCAAAGGCAAAGATTCTGTCAGCAAGCTTTTTCCCTTAACTATCTATAGCATCTTATTCTGCAAAATTAAACCATTTCAAGGTACAATGGAAGCAAAGAAGACCAGCATTTTACCCTACGCTGTAACCAGAGTGTGAGATTGGAAACAAATAGGAAACGATTGGCTCAGCTTCTGAGGGATGGTGGAGAAAGGCAGTCCAGGAGTACCCAGGCAAAGGGCAGGCCACAGTGTGAGTGATTCTCACGCGGATCCCTGGGAGTCAGAGCCTGACCCCTGCCCACAGTGGCCTCCTGGCTGGCTGGGAGGAAAGAGGCTAAACTCTGGGAGAGGTTTGGCTGATTCACCAAAAATCTCCTAAATGCGAAATACCTTGCTCCCCATCAGTTTTCAGTTCCCAGGACCTCACAGTAAAGGTTGATACCACTGACACGCCCTCCTGGAAATGTTCCCTTTCCTGGCCCCTCCCTGTAATGCCATTCTTCCTGTTTCCTTTCCTCATCCTCCTTCCCCAGGACCCTCCCCTCATCATCCTTCCAATATACTAACCTCCCGCATTTCATTCTGAGCTTTATAGCATTGCGCACCTTGTGCTACAGCTTCAAATGCCTCTTTCTACCAAAGGAGATCAATTTCTACCAAAACCATATCTCCATTCTCCACTCCCCTGAACTCCGAATCTGTCCCTAACAGCCTGCCGTGCATTTCCATCTGGCCGTGCCAGTAAATACCACCAGTTTCACATGTCCCAAACACATCTTCTCCCCCAAACCTCCTCCTCCCTTCACTCATCATGCTGATGAGCAAAACCTGATAAAACGGATCACAAAGTGCACCAGCTGATGGTCTCCCTCCGATTTCATTCACATGTTCAATTAGTTTGGGCAATCCTGCCATCTGTAAACCCTTACCTTCTTGCTTCCCTTCTCCAGCCTCAATGTGACTGTCTCAGTTCAGGTCTTCTCACCTGGGTTATTACAGTAGCTTCATTATTGAGCTCCTGCCTCCCCTCCTCCACCACCCATGTACTAACCTTGTGCTGTGTTGTGCTAAGTCGTTCAGTCATGTATGACTCTTTGCAACCCCGTGGACTGTAGCCCGCCAGGCTCCTCTGTCCATTGGGATTCTCCAGGCAAGAACACTGGAGTGTGTTGCCATGCCCTCCTCCAGGGCATCTTCCCAAGCCAGGGATCAAACGCAGGTCTCCCGCATTGCAGGCAGATTCTTTACTGTCTGAGACACCAGGGAAGCCCTTGTACTAACCTTACTTCTGCACTAATCTTTCTAAAACATTAATCTAATCATGTTAACCCCCTGCTTTAGAAATGTGATGGCTCCCCACTGCCATAAACAGCAGTTTCCAAAACTGTCCCTAGGAGAAAAAATGTTTAAGTATGGTTTACATGCCTGTTTATATCCACCTACTATTCTAAGTCAAATGTTATAAAGTTTAATTTCTTCATCTTAGGACAAAATTAAGAAATTTTAATATTTTCATCTGATCCCAGGGGATGAGTCTGTACCCTCCCACCCGGGGTAGCACCCTGTGCTCCGAGGAGAGCAGCATCTATGCCAATACCCCCAAGCACAGATGGTGACATCAGACTCCTTGGTCTGACTTTCAAGGTGTTTCATGATCTAGCTTCAACTCCTCACTTCAAACACATCCTCCCTCTTCCACCACTGCAGCCTCACCCACCAGCCATGGTTCCACAAAAGTGCTGTTCATTGGTGGGCATAGGATAAAAGAACTGAGACTTTGATGTCAGATCCCTCCCTGCCAACATCTAATTGCTTGACCCAGACTCACTTTATGTGCCTCTCTGGGCCTCAATTTCCTTTTCTGTAAAGTGAATATAAAACTAATTTAACAATACTGACACTGGGCAGGACTGTCGTGGGTATTCAGTGAGGTACAGGGCCTCACACAAAGGAAAGGCTTTATAACCCGTCCTCAGCCTAAGTTCTGTATCATACGTTGTTCCTTCTACTTGGAATTTTTGATTCTCCTCTCTTCCATGGGCAGAATTCACAAATACCTTTCAATGTTTAGTTTAAAAGATCACTTCCTCTGAGAAGAATGACAGATCCTCCTGAGGCGGAGTCTGTCATTCAAACCTGTCTGCCCCCAGGAACCGTTTGCAGCTTCTGCTGAATCCTATCTCATTGCTTATTCCAGGCATGCTGGCATTTGATTGCTGGCATGCCTGTCTGTCTTGCCCACTGAACTGCCACTACATGAGGAAGTCTGACATTAGTTTAAGAATTCCCCACATTTAACAAAGTCCTTAGTACACAATAGGTGCTCAATAAAAGTTTATCAATATCTCCATATACAAAGGAGAAAGAGAGCTATTTTAAAGTGCATGTATACGTGCAATTTCATGTTATAATAAGAACAATTTACTTAATGATTTTCAAAATGCTTTCACATATGTTTGTAAGAAACAGGCTGTTACCTCCCCTCTGCCCTGTAGAAACTCATTAAATAGATAATAAAGTAAAGAAAAGTAACCTCTTGATGATATCCGTTTGGTGACAATTTTCTCCATTCTGATCTGATGCCAAGTTAATGTTATCATAGAATAATTCCTTTAACTGCAATTGTGAAGTTTACTGAGCCATTACTGTCGTCAAAAAGTGAAATTATATTCAAAGCTGAAAACCAAGGCTCACACAGGAAAAAACGGCATTAACATGCAAACAAATTACACGCAAGAGAAACAGGAATGGCACTATGACCAGCATGCCGACCCATCCTCAACATAAACAGATGATTACATTTTAATATTTATTCATATGTGAACAATGAAAACAAATCACACTGGCAGGTACCTTCGAGTTAAATTCATATTTGTTTCAAAAGGCAGAGGTTTATGTATTCTCTCTGACTGCAGGCTACACTGGGCATGCCTGAGCTTTATGCGTACAGCNATTTTAATATTTATTCATATGTGAACAATGAAAACAAATCACACTGGCAGGTACCTTCGAGTTAAATTCATATTTGTTTCAAAAGGCAGAGGTTTATGTATTCTCTCTGACTGCAGGCTACACTGGGCATGCCTGAGCTTTATGCGTACAGCCTTGCTGCCTAACATATTCATGACCTGAAGGATAGGCTAGTATATAATATTTACATAAGAAGAAATTGAACTGGTGGAAAGATGAAGTGGAGGCAGGGGAGGGGAGGGGGAGGCCGGGACAGGAAGAATAAAAGCAAGATGCAAAATAAACAGGCAAAAGCGGGCATCAGGGAGCATGGAGTCATCTGCTGCTGCAGGCAATCAGAGAAAGGGCAAGGACGCCACACAGACCAGGCAAGCGGGCGTCTGCTCGAGGCGAGAGCCGCGCTCCTCCCAGCCTGTTAATGGAGCAGCAGCCCTGGTGCAGATGAACAGCTCGGTGCCTGCCACGGCCAGCCTTCCCAGGACAGGGGAGGGCTGGGGAGCAGGGAGACCCCTGGAGACCCTGCTGCTCCCCTGAGGATGCTCAGTGCACTCCTCTATCCCTGACTTGTTTCCAAAGTATGTGAGCTTGGCTGGGCCAGCCCCACAACAGCTTTCCTTCATTCTTAGGATATCATGCAGACAAAGCCAGGGTAGCAGGGGCAGCTTCACCACGCTGGGGGGACACCCNGACCCTGCTGCTCCCCTGAGGATGCTCAGTGCACTCCTCTATCCCTGACTTGTTTCCAAAGTATGTGAGCTTGGCTGGGCCAGCCCCACCACAGCTTTCCTTCATTCTTAGGATATCATGCAGACAAAGCCAGGGTAGCAGGGGCAGCTTCACCACGCTGGGGGGACACCCTTCCTGAAAACTCCTGCTCCAAGTCATCACTGTCTTCACTGGAGCCCTGCTGGGCTTTGGGGTGGATGATAGCACTTACACCCACACAGCCTCGCGCCTCTCAGCAGCCCCAGCAGCTCGCAGCAGCTGACCCTTCCAGCCAGAGCTGCTCCCTCTCGGGACAGCTCCTCCTGGCCAGCCCCACTCACACTTGCACGGTCCAGTTCCAGTTCTTGAATCTGCTTATCCAGATGAGGTGGAATGTGAAGCTTGCCCTACTGATTCTTGGCTGTGTGACCTTTGAGCTTGAATTGAGCCTCAGCATCCTCATTTGCGAAACGGGGATAGATGAGCTGTCCCATTTCTTACTGAAGGAGTGCCTCTTATGTGGGGCTTCCCAGCTGGCATTCGTGGTAAAGAACCCACCTGCCAATGCAGGAGGCACAGAGACATGGATTTGATCCCTGAGTCAGGAAGATCCCCCAGAAGAGAGCATGGCAACCCACTCCAGCACGCTTGCCTGGAGAATCCCATGGACAGAGGAGTCTGGCGGGCTACAGTCCATGGGGTCGCCAAGACCCGGACATGACTGAGCAACTGAGCATACCTACTATGTGCTGGGTGCTGTTCTCAGTGCTTGAGAACAAAACAGTGCTTAGAACAAAATAATCAGACTCATGGAGCTGACGCTCTAGCAGGGAGAGGGCTAGGATGTCGTAACTTATAACACGTGATCGGTTCCATGAGGAGGAAAACTTACAAAAAGTAGAGTGAACAGGAGGGCAATCAAGGGTGCCAGGGGCAGTGGGTGCCATTGTACACAGGGGAGCGAGGAGGCATTTGAATAAAGCTGTGAGAGAGGTCAGGGGATGAGCAAGTCTGGGGAAGGGTGCAAAGCCCTGCAGTGGGAGCTTGGGGCACAGCAGGGAGGCCTGTGAGGCCTCTCATGGAGTGAGAGGAGACGAAGTCAGGAGATGAGCATGTGTGTGAAGGCTGATGGAAGTAATGGGTGAAGTGCACCAAGCAGGGAATCAGAGCTGGGGCACTTGCTATGCAACATGCTCTGGTCAGCTTTCAGACACCCATTAGTTCATCCGTTCGCACAACCACCCTGAAAGGCTTGTTGCTTGTTCAGTACATGCCTGTCTTATACACCAGGAAACAGCTTCGGGCAGATTAAGTAATCTGTCCAAAGTCATAAACCTTAGTAATTGGTAGTGGTAGGATTCAAATGCAGAATTCAAACCCAAGCAGCCTAGCTCCAGAGATGCCTTTAAGCTCAGCACTGACTGCCTCCCCAACCAAGGGTGTGGATGAGTGTGGTGAAGGAGGAGCACGTGATGGCACAGCAGCCCTCTGGAGAGGGCTAAAAGGAGGAGGAGAAGGAAGCAAGAACTAAGCAGGTCTGAAAAGCCTCGTAGAGCAGGCAAGGAAGAGAGAGCTGGGCACACAGCTGCTCGGGCCAAGGGGCCTGACCATATACACAAGGCAAGCGGGAACTGCAGACACAGCGGGGGCCATGCAAGGGCCAGCAAGAGACCCAGATGAGGCTGGGGCTGTAAATGACCAGCCCCAGATGACCCATGGGGCTGTAACTACTCCCTCCCCTGAGGGCCTCAGAAAGCACTGACGCCTGGTAAAGGTGGGGCTTTATTACAGAGCAAGAAGCGTGTCATATAGCATGAACAGTAAACCAAACTCTGAGCATGAATCAAAGCACAAACCTTTTACTTTCCACTTTAATTCTGAGTGTTTGAAACAAGAACGCTTTCTGTCTCTACTAGGTGAAAACATAATAACAGCTAACAGATTTATCTTGCTTGTGGAATAAATATCAGATAGTACAGAGAAACTTTGTGCATATAATCTCATTTCACCATCAGAACACTAGGATAAAGCTGGTTTATCCTCATTCACAAATGAGGAAACTGAGGCTCAGAGAGCCTGGGTCACTCGCTAAGGCCGGTGCTTATGGGGACGGAAGTGTGCAGAGTAGGCACTGCCCATCACTCAGCCAACAGTGCCCAAGACAGAGTGAGCACAGTCACATCCACAGCAAGCCCTGTGCTCCAGCCTGCAGCAGGGCCAGGCTTCATAAGCAGCACAGACACGCGGACGCCAATGCTGTTGCAGACCTGGGCTCTTGCTCTCTCGTTTGAGAAGTTAGGCTTACAGGAACTCTGCAGTCTGTTTTATGTGCCTGGCCGTGGGAAAGGGTGCTCTTACGGGAATGTCCATCATACGGATAAGGGAAGCACAGGCTACTGCAGACTCTAATTCCACAGACTCGGAAACCCTGGGGATCTGTTCAGCTGGCTGGCTGAGCTCCAGGATAAAAGTCACCGCAAGCGGTTTTGTAGAGAATCTCAACACCCAGAACAGAATCGCTTCAGCTCCTTCTGAGTATTCCTCACTGTACACTATACCTCCCAGGGTCTCAGTCGTTCAAGAAAAGCCCNTTATTTCTAATAGCAACATGTAGATAATACTGAGAGATCACACTACTATAGCAACTTATAACAACAAAAGTAAATATTTACCCTTGTTTAACCTTGTATGTTTCATATGCTTTAGTTTAATTATTGTACATTATGTGTAAGAGATCTGCTGAGTAATTTTAAAATATTTTTCATCTTGAAAGCTCGTAACAACTCTGCCAAGTGTGTCATATTGATAATACTACCACATGAAGTTGGCTAGTGTTCGAGCTGGGATCTAGACCAATGTTGATCTATTTCCAGAGACCGAGCACAGCCCTGCTTTTCTCCTGCTCAACATCCAGTGTCACTGAACCACAGCATTCCCCCAGCTTTATCAATAAAGGCTTCTGATGACAACTTGGGACACTCTCTCCCATTGTCAGAAGAAAATCTCTCCTGTCTACCTGAACACTTTCTCTCTTCCCCAAAGCCACTCGTGAGTTAAAGGTCTGTCCCTGGTGGATGAAAGCAGGCAAAGTGAAGTCCCACTTACCTTTACCACTTCTTCTCCATCAACAATCTTCAATTTTTCTAAATTCTCCTGTAGCAGTTGTGGTTTCATACGCCACTTAAGCAAACCCAGCAAGCCCACTAAAATAGAGTCCAGACAAGCAGAATTACTATTTACTGGCCTAAATTGTCCATATCAAGACCTCCCTGGGCCTGCCTACACATACACATACACACAGACACACACACAGACACACACACACAGACACACACACACACAGAGCTCTCAACGGTTCTGTACCATTCTGGGTGAGCTTTGTGGAGCACACTAGCGTAGAGATGGAGAAGACATCCCGGGAGCTGACAGAGAGCCCCCCAACACTGCTGGAGCTTCGACTCAAGGTGGCCCCCTTGTTCTCCACTTGGTGTCGGTAAGAAGGAAGGGTCAGGTAAGAGCTGGCATCCTCCATTTTCTTGCTGTCTCCCTGGAAACAACACCCTAGTTACTTCCCCGGCTGAAGGTACACACCCAGTGCTACACAGAGTTTGCAAGGCTGGATTACACACTGAAGGCAGGGAGAGTCAGAAACAGCGAGGACGAAGCCAAGGCTACATTCATGGGAAAGGGGTTGAACATTCACGTGTTTGAAGGCTCTACAGACTTCGTTAATGGCACAGAGGGAACTGAAGATTCCCAAATAGCATATTTTAGTTCATTCTAAGTTTCATAAGATCTTAGCACGAACAAGCCCACCAGCGGGATAAGGAATCAGATTAAAGAGGGAAAGGCACTGGATTCTGAAAGTGAAGGGATTTAGACCCTGTTCACAAGCCTGTGTTATTGTGAATATATTCCTTTGTCTCTCTGTGACTCATTTTTCTCTTGGTTAAACTGATTGTCAAGCATACTGCCTATGCTTCATAGCAAATTCTAGAAATTCTGAGTGGACTAGGTGGCATAATGCGTACAGAACACTTAGCGAAATGACATACACGTGAGTCCCTCGGCATGCTGCCGTGAATGACTAGAGATAGGCATTACAGCAGGTAACAAGCACTGAGCCCTTACTCTGCACTGGATGCTGCACAAAGCGCTCGTGATGCTTCAGTGAACATCATTTAAGCACCACAGCAGCTATTACTGATGTGGACACTGTTATCATCTCCAGTTTACAGATGAGGAGACCGAGGCTTAAGGAACGTGACTGAAGTGAAAACTGACTGCACATGGAACTGTAAGTCTATTGAGGAAGAATGGTTTTTAAGCCAAGAACTACCTGGAGGCATCATAAATGAGAAAACAGAGGCTGTACAGAAGGAAAAAAGGAGTATTCTGGAAGAGTCACAGAGACTCAGAGAAGGGAATCATGTGACGAAGAGTTGATGAGGCTGTCTTTGCTGTCCAGACCAGAGGAAAAGGGCAACCCCCGCCTCCAAGGCTGAGAAAGTCAAGGGCAAGAGTGTGACCTCTGTGTTGACCACTCAGCCTCGCGCTGCTTCACAGCCACACCCTTTGCTTCCAGCAGGGTGCCCGCAGAGGCACGCCACTGGCACGCGCGGGGTTGTGGGGAAGCATGGACCACCAGGAAGACACCCCCCACTTCTCGAGAACAGTGCAAGTCTAGTAATGCAGGAAGAACACAGCTGACAGCTACACTCTTCTACAAAGTCCTTCTGCGTGGGTCATCTTATGGTCATAAATATGACCATCACCGTTTGAAAAAGAAAACACGTCTCAGGAAGACACATAAGATGACTCCAGGTTAGTCAACAGCAGGATCAGAACCCTAAATGCTAATACGCTCTTCCGTTCACTACAGTGATGAGTCTCTCAAGTATTTCTTGCTGGTCTTCTGAACATCCCGCAGGCGTCTCACAGACTCCAAGCCCACTCTGTGAGTGACAACCTTCCACTTACTGAGTTCCATGTGCCCATCACTGTCACGTTTACATGGAATAACTCTTGTGATTCTCATAGTCACTCACTGAGGGCTCACAGATGAGGACACACAGGCCCAGAGAAGTCCAGACTCTGCACCAGGTTTCATACTGGAGAGCCCTGATGCGTGTCACTGGGGTCCCTGCTCTCATTTACCAAGCAATCCTGCCATATCCCCCTCCTTGCTGCAGAGTTAATCTCAGCTCATGGGCTTCCCTGATGGCTCAGCAAGTAAAGAATCTGCTGCAATGCAGGAGATGCAGGAGACACTGGTTTGATCCCTGGGTGGGGAATACCCTGGAAGAGGAAATGGCAACCCACTCCAATATTCTTGTCTGAAAAACTCCACGGACAGAGGAACCTGGCAGGCTACAGTTCACAGGGTCATAAAGAGTTGAACACAGCTGAGCACAGCATAGAGGCATGGTACCTTTAGGACAACCAAGTCATGGCATCCATCGTGCAGAGTGGTCCCATCTTCCTTCATCAACTTGACATAGGACATGGCAAAGTTTTTTTCTCCTTTGTCTTTAGCTAAAAATGGCATCTTTGAGGTTAGGAAAGAAAACGATATCTGGGCCACTCACCCACTACCAAAAGGAGTGATCCCACCCCACCTCTTTTAGGGCCGCAGAGATGCCACTTAGTACTCACATTCCAGGGACGACCGATGTCGAAACATGAATCGCAGGTGGATCCTCTGCATGTCTTCAATAGGGACAGCCACCTCAGCAGGCAGAAACCAGAGCTCAGGAGACAATTAGTTAAATGGCCCTCCCCACTGCACCCTGCCCTCCCCCCGAAAAAGACAGCCTGACCATTTAGCTGAGAGTGCTGTGTGCTGATATATCACCCATTTATCAAGGCTGATGAACTGTAAATAAATTACATACGAACTAGCAATGAAGAGAAAATAAAGTACCAAATGTAATCCATTTGGCAAATTGCATTCCCAGCCAATGAAAAGGGATCCGTAAATTATAGTGAGGAAAATGAATTTCCCCAAATTGATATAAAAGTCACATAACTTTAGCGCAGGATTTGTTGCACTGCAAACTGCGTGATTCACATTTTCCTTACCCACTCCAGGAGTTCAGGCAATTGCAGCAGGGCTTAGCAAATTAACAATGCTCATTAGGGGGCTTGCTGAAAGACTGTCATTTATGTAAGTTAATAAAAATGTTTGAATCTGATCATTCTTGAGACATGCTAGGGCTCATCCCCATCTCTGGTTAGTACACATGTTCAGACGCTTATTCCTCCAAGGACACTGGGCCAAGACCATCACCCCTTGGTCAGCCAGGTTCACTGTCTAGTGACTGGTCTTTGCTGTATCCTTGATGGAGGTGCTTTCGGCCTGGGTCTGGACTATCCCCGACTGAAGCTCCACAGCAATCTCTGTATTGTGCATTTCAGGCTTAGCAACCTATGGGAAATCCACTCAGGTTTTCGGTGGGCACTGCTCCAGAGAATGAAATTTGAGCACCGCCCACCCCCCACCCCCACCAAATCACGTGCTTATGTGCCTCAGAGCAAAAGAACTGAGAGTCACATGGGAATTCTTTCACTGCACATTGAATCATTATTACCATTATGTGGGGCACTGGCCAGGCTGACATTAGACAGTGTGCTTGCATCCAAAGAGCCCGCAGCCTACACGGGCAATACATAATTATCACGATGTGATGAGGGCTCACAGAGAGATATGACTGGGGTGCAAGCGAGCACAGGGAAGAGAAAGCAACCTGGTCTAATAGGTCTCTGACCCCAGAGCTGGGTAGGTCATTTGGAGGGAATGAGTGCAGGGAGACCCACTGGGAACACAGGAATGCGGCAACAAGGCAAGAACCACTGAGGCTTGAACAGCTCCCTCCACAAGGGGAGCCGGACTGTGTCTTCAATTTGGGTTCAGAGAACAGGGTGAGTGAAAACTGCTATTAATCACAAGACAGAGATATCAGAAGCTGTGATCAAGCTTCACTGTTCACTAAATTAATGAATTCCATACTCTATTTCTAACACAAACTATTCCCTTCTGCTATAGTCTGACAATCTGGTAATGCAAATATTTGTGGTTAATGCCATTTCCATCTGAGGTACCCTCTCAGTAGGGGATCTTCCAGGCATTAAATAGCTTTTTATAGCTTCACATTTGCTCCCAAGCTCCATCGCTCCTCAATGATGAATAGAAGGACACAACTGGGTGGCTGGTGCACAGTCTATGAGACCATCTGACAATTCCAAGGCGACCAGGCCCTGACCAGTGAAAGGTGAGCAAGAGAACTAAGGCACTCACCCACCAGGCCACTTTTTCCACTGCCTGACACACCACCAGACACAGGATGGGCGTTGTTTCAGGCCTTAGGGAGGTTTCTTAGAGTCCCTAGATTCATGTTTGCAAGCAGTATCATCGTTGTTAATTGTTTATTATTATTATTATTATTATTACCTTGACTGTTTCCATCCACCGTGGCTGTTTGACTTGATAGTATACAACGGACCGGTACTCATTCATAGGCTTGTCCCCAGCTCCCACACAAATTGCATTCTGACCCAAGAAAAATGAAAAGAGAGAAAACACTCTAGAATTGTCATTTTCTATGCTTGGGCAGTTTTGGGCCAAGGCCAAGGCTGGCCGTAGGGCCTGAGATAACCTTCCTTCTTTAAGCCTTCTGCCAGATATTCTTCTACATTACGGATTTACCCGTGAATGTGCCTGGCCCTAGGAGTGACAGCTGCTTTACTGCAGAGACTCTATTACTTGCATTCTGGAAATCACTGGAGCGCAGTAGGTGCTGACATGGCTGCCCTATTGGCACTGGTAACCAGCCTTGGGGTTGCTGCACGCTGCCAGTCTTCTTAATCCTATTTGTTTCCTGTATCTGAATTGCACAAAGTTTATAATAGGCCCAGATCAGCCATTCACCAGCTCATTCCAATGGATTCCTGATGCTCACACATCGAGGTCCCAGCAGAAGCTGGGCAAGGGGAGGGAGATCAACCTTCAGACAGACACATGGGCAGTGAGGGAGCTCTTCCAGACACCAGCCCAGGCTAAGCACTGGGATATGGGCATGAGTCAGACAGGAAACTGGACAGCAGGGCTCATAGTGGGGTGCAGGAAATCACTAGGCAACAGGAAGTGATGACAGAGACATGTGTCCAGTTCCTCGGTGTCCTTGGGGGCATGGTTCCAGGGCCCCCTCTTTCCCATTGCTGATTTAAAAAATTCAGAGATGCTCCAGTCTCTTATATAAAATGATGTAGTACAGATGACCTTCCTTATCTGCAGATGCAGAACCCATAGGTTTAGGTATGGAGGGCTGGCTGTGTAATACTATGGAGCACTGAGAAAGGTCACTTCAGTTCTCCCTAAAGACTCAAAGATTATTTCTTGGAGGTAATGACAGTTGAAGATCTCAAAGAAAGATTCCACATTGGCTTTGAGCAGAAAGGCAGGAAGGATACTCTCAGAGAGTGAGAAAAGAGCAACCAATATAGGGTATTTATTCTTCGCCACAAAAATCGCCCTCACAGTAACAAGGAATAATCTTGCAATAGACTATGTGCGTGTGCATGCTCAATCACTTCAGTCATATCTGACTCTTTGTGACCCCATGGACTCTAGTCTGCCAGGCTCCTCTGTCCATGAGATTCTCCAGGCAACAGTACTGGAGTGGGTTGCCATGCCCTCTCCCAGGGGATCTTTTCAACCTAGGGACTGAACCCATATTTCTTGTATCTCCTGCAGGGGCAGGCTGATTCTTTACCACTGAGCCACCTGGGAAGCCCTGCAATAGAGTATGAAAGTGAAAGTCACTCAGCTGCGTCCAACTCTGTACAACCCCATGGAATATGTAGTACATGGAATTCTCCAGACCAGAATACTGGAGTGGCTAGCCTTTCCCTCTCCAGGGAATCTTCCCAATTCAGGGATCCAATCCAGGTCTCCCACATTTCAGGTAGATTTTTACCAGCTGAGCCACAGAGTATGCCAGCCCCTAATTTTATCTGTGTTCATTCCAGTTGGTCCCAAAACAAGATCTAAGGTAGGGTCACTCAGAAGAGTCTTGAGGTAGATTTTTAAAACAGAACAAGAGATTTTAACCTCAAGTCTTCAGAGATCTAGGGACATGAGAACTGGTTTTGCAGCCCCAAGCCCCCAAATTGCAAAGTGTGTCTCTGGGCATTTTATGGTGTAAGGATCCATGCTTCTTACCAGATTCCATCAGATTCTTTAGTGGATCCCCTACCAGGCTGAATGACCAAAGCTGGTCGTATACCTTCACTCTGGGTCCCCTGGTGAAGCAAGCTAAGCTATGGGAAGTTGCAATCCTGTCCCTCTTACTTGAGAGCCTGTCCCATACTTCTGAGCTATCGGGAAAGAATGAGACTTTCAATACAAATTGATGCTACCTACAGCCAGATTGAAACCATTTGAAAAGGATATAGCATCCTTTCAAAACTAAAAGAACAAGGACAACCAGGGAACTGCAAGTGAAGGAAGACATATAACTCTCTTTTCAGTGGGATGGAGCCTTTCAGAACTTCTTAGATACTGAACTAAGAATATGCTTCCAAAGTTCTCCTGACCATGTAGAGTGTTATGTGACCAGCGCTGTGCTGTGCCTTTTGTACAGACGGCCTCACAATCACCTCTGACAGCTACTGCCATTATCCCCATTGCAAAACTGAGCAAACTGAAACCCCGAGAGGCTAAGTCAGCGCCCCCAAAGGAGGAGCCCCAGGACCACACCTCACACCTCTAACCCCTTGTCCAGTGTTGCCTCTACAACAGCTTAGATGCTTTCTACCTCCCAAGATTTATATCTCATGACATTTATGGGCTTAGCATTTCTGTAGCTCCAGTGAATCCCATGTAGCTTATAAAAACTGAAAACGCACATATATCTCTGGTGAGAGGAAAACTGCTGTACAGCAGGCAACTGAATCCCACAAAACTATCTTGATGATGAAAATTTTTGATTGCCTAAGGCTGAGGGAAACACTATTCTGAGAAAGACCTATGAGAGTGCCCTCCCCATAGACACTTCAGAGATAAACCTAAATGTCACCAAGTCTGTAGGGAGAGCATGGCAACCAAAAATGGGACCCAGTTTTAGGGAAATTATAGATCTGTATATGTCTCCAGGGAAAATATAGATCTGTGTATGTTTCCATAAAGAAAGCTGAGCACCGAAGAATTGATGCTCTTGAACTGTGGTGTTGGAGAAGACTCTTGACAGTCTTGGACTACAAGATCAAGTTACTCCTAAAGGAAATCAATCCTGAGTCTTCATTGGCGCGACTGATGCTGAAGCTGAAACTCCAATACTTTGACCACCTGTTGTGAAGAACTGACTCATTTTAAAAGACCCCGATGCTGGAGAGATTGAAGGCAGGAGAAGGGGATGACAGAGGATAAGATGATTGGATGGCATCACTGATCGGCCATGAGTTTGAATAGGCTCCGGGAGCTGGTGATGAGCAGGGAAGACTGGCATGCTGCAGTTCACAGGGTCACAAAGAGTCAGATGCGACTGAGCAACCGAACTGCCCTGAATCGATGTCTCCCGTGAGCCTAGACAATAACTTTCCCCATTGCCCACCCCCATGGCTCCCAGTTAGCAATGAGAGCCCCTAACTGGCTGCAGGTCAGTAGAAGGAAGCCCGGAAAAGTTAAGGCCAACTTGGCCTTGGTGGACACACTGCAGTGGGAGGAAATATCAGACTCCAAACACAATCACTGTTTACCCCACAGGAATCACCTGAGGAACAAAGGACAGCAGGCGCCGGAACACACTGAGAGTCTGAAAGTACTCGAGGCTGACGAGGTCGGTCTTATCATGGGAAGACGCCAGTTAGTGTCCCCAAGGTGGTCATCAAGCCTGAAACGGCTCTCGGTTCAGTTCAGTTGCTCGGTCATAGCCAACTCTTTGTGACCCCATGAACTGCAGCACACCGGGCTTCCCTGTCCATCACCAACTCCCGGAGTCCACCCAACNAGTTGTTTGTGAAAATGAACCTTTCAGATGCTGGCTATATTTTAAATTTGTGATTGCTATTTCCTTGGCTACTACTGGCATGTTTGAAAATACATATGTTTTTATATGTGCCCTAAGAAGCATCTATCCACAAATGAGATGGAAGCAACACAAAATGCATCTCTAACTTGTTTCTTTCGTCTCCCCCAGATCTCATTGGCCTGCCGTGGGTGTGCTTTATATATACAGTTATGAGTCTAGCATCCCTGGTTTTTGTTATTGTGTTTATACCTGAAACAAAGGGATGCTCTTTGGAACAAATATCAGTGGAGCTGGCAAAAGAGTGAGTATTGCGTGTGTTGCTCTCTGAACAGCACTCTTAACTCAAAAATTCAGCTTTTATATACAATGAAATGATAATATCTGAAATTATTTTAGGATATATGCTTTGGTGAGGAACCATATCTTAAAAAATAATTCCAGTTTCTCTGCTATGTGTTTAATTTGCATAATTCACCTAAGAATTTAGAATAACCACGGTTTTCTAGTCTTCCAAAGCTCTTTTCAGTAATGATTGAAGAACCTCTCCCATCTCTGTGCCTCCCCCTCACAGGAGTGGTTTTTTTGTTTGGGGTTTCAGATNGTTTAATTTGCATAATTCACCTAAGAATTTAGAATAACCACGGTTTTCTAGTCTTCCAAAGCTCTTTTCAGTAATGATTGAAGAACCTCTCCCATCTCTGTGCCTCCCCCTCACAGGAGTGGTTTTTTTGTTTGGGGTTTCAGATTGGTCCCAGAATGACATGCTCACCCTGTGCTAAAACATTGGGCTTCAGCCTTCTGTATCACACTGGTAGATTTCTTGAAGCCCTAAACACCCATTAAGGCTAAGATTACCAGGAAAACTCTTGAGCTTAAATGTCTAGAATTATTCCAAATATGGCACAAAGTATGTTATGCAAGATGAAGAGTTTCCTACATGAATAGACAATTAGAACACTGGTTAAAAAAAAATTCACATGGAGAGATTGCTTAAACAATTCAACACAGCAGTGGGCTGTAGAAAACCCCTGTTTTCTTTAGGAGCAGAACTCACAACTCTGAGTGATGAAACTGGCCTGCGGGAGGAGGCGATCAGTGCGCAGGGGCCAGGCATGAAACGGAGCTTGCACCTCTTCCTAGCATTTAATCATTCTACTTGAAATACAGGAATTCTTGTGCTTAGGCTTTAACATAACAGGAGGAAAATGCATATTTACAGCTTGATTTTCTTCTAAAAATACTTCCAGTACACTAGAGAGAAATGTTATGATGGCTAAAGAAATTTGTAAGCACTGTGATTATTCAGCTTTTGTCTGAAGGAAGAATAAACCTGAGAGGTGAACTGGCATACACTGACAGGTGTATGTGTGCAANCACACCTCACACCTCTAACCCCTTGTCCAGTGTTGCCTCTACAACAGCTTAGATGCTTTCTACCTCCCAAGATTTATATCTCATGACATTTATGGGCTTAGCATTTCTGTAGCTCCAGTGAATCCCATGTAGCTTATAAAAACTGAAAACGCACATATATCTCTGGTGAGAGGAAAACTGCTGTACAGCAGGCAACTGAATCCCACAAAACTATCTTGATGATGAAAATTTTTGATTGCCTAAGGCTGAGGGAAACACTATTCTGAGAAAGACCTATGAGAGTGCCCTCCCCATAGACACTTCAGAGATAAACCTAAATGTCACCAAGTCTGTAGGGAGAGCATGGCAACCAAAAATGGGACCCAGTTTTAGGGAAATTATAGATCTGTATATGTCTCCAGGGAAAATATAGATCTGTGTATGTTTCCATAAAGAAAGCTGAGCACCGAAGAATTGATGCTCTTGAACTGTGGTGTTGGAGAAGACTCTTGACAGTCTTGGACTACAAGATCAAGTTACTCCTAAAGGAAATCAATCCTGAGTCTTCATTGGCGTGACTGATGCTGAAGCTGAAACTCCAATACTTTGACCACCTGTTGTGAAGAACTGACTCATTTTAAAAGACCCCGATGCTGGAGAGATTGAAGGCAGGAGAAGGGGATGACAGAGGATAAGATGATTGGATGGCATCACTGATCGGCCATGAGTTTGAATAGGCTCCGGGAGCTGGTGATGAGCAGGGAAGACTGGCATGCTGCAGTTCACAGGGTCACAAAGAGTCAGATGCGACTGAGCAACCGAACTGCCCTGAATCGATGTCTCCCGTGAGCCTAGACAATAACTTTCCCCATTGCCCACCCCCATGGCTCCCAGTTAGCAATGAGAGCCCCTAACTGGCTTCAGGTCAGTAGAAGGAAGCCCGGAAAAGTTAAGGCCAACTTGGCCTTGGTGGACACACTGCAGTGGGAGGAAATATCAGACTCCAAACACAATCACTGTTTACCCCACAGGAATCACCTGAGGAACAAAGGACAGCAGGCGCCGGAACACACTGAGAGTCTGAAAGTACTCGAGGCTGACGAGGTCGGTCTTATCATGGGAAGACGCCAGTTAGTGTCCCCAAGGTGGTCATCAAGCCTGAAACGGCTCTCGGTTCAGTTCAGTTGCTCGGTCATAGCCAACTCTTTGTGACCCCATGAACTGCAGCACACCGGGCTTCCCTGTCCATCACCAACTCCCGGAGTCCACCCAACCCATGTCCATCGAGTCCTTGATGCCATCCAACCATCTCATCCTCTGTCGTCCCCTTCTCCTCCTGCCCTCAATCCTTCCCAGCATCAGGGTCTTTTCCAAGGAGTCAGCTCTTCACATAGGTGGCCAAAGTACTGGAGTTTCAGCTTCAACATAAGTCCTTCCAATGAAAACACAGGACTGATCTCCTTTAGGATGGACTGGTTGGATCTCCTTGCAGTCCAAGGAACTCTCAAGAGTCTTCTCTAATACCACACTTCAAAAGCATCAATTCTTCGGTGCTCAGCTTTCTTCACAGTCCAACTCTCACATCCATACATGACCACAGGAAAAACTATACCCTTGACTAGATGGATCTTTGCTGACAAAGTAATGTCTCTGCTTTTGAATATGCTATCTAGGTTGGTCATAACTTTTCTTCCAAGGAGCAAGTATCTTTTAATTTCATGGCTACAATTACCATCTGCAGTGATTTTGGAGCTCAAAAACATAAAGTCAGCCACTATTTCCACTGTTTCCCCATCTATTTCACATGAAGTGATGGGACTGGATGCCGTGATCTTCGTTTTCTGAATATCGAGCTTTAAGCCAACTTTTTCACTCTCCTCTTTTGCTTTCATCAAGAAGCTCTTTAGTTCCTCTTCACTTTCTGCCACAAGGGCTCTACCTTTCTGCTAATAGAGAACTTCAGTGAACACCTCTTATGTAGACTGCCTCAGCTGGTATTCACTAGAGTAAGGTTCCACTGCTCGTCTCATTTTCAGGCAGACTCCTAGGTATAGAGAGATTATGTAACTTGCTCAAGGCTGCCCCGCTGATTCAGGCTGAGCCGGGCTTTCAGCCTGACTGCCTGGCCCTGAGGCCGTGTCTTAACCACTGCACAGCACTAACCCCCATGCCCTCCCTCCACCCAGTCAACTGGCTGGTTTCAGAGGAGCAGAGGCTTCTCAGCCCAGCATCTAAGCATTTGTACTTAAGTCTGCTTCAGGTATCCGCATTGGATTGTCCATATGACCCCCTCAAGTCCTTTCCAGGGCCTCAACCTGCAGGTGGTCTGCTGCCTCTAAACGCTATCTCCTTCCTGTTATTAAGTATTTACTGCCTGCCAGGCTTCCCAGGATTGGAGCAGAAAATGACAACCCACTCCAATACTCTTGCCTGGAAAATCCCATGGAGCCTGGTAGGCCAGAGGCAATGGGGTTGCTGAGTCAGACACAACTGAGCAACTTCACTTTCACTTTTCACTTTCATGCACTGGAGAAGGAAATGGCAACCCACCCCAGTGTTCTTACCTGGAGAATCCCAGGGACG
The DNA here is from genome assembly GCA_006410875.1 of Neotragus pygmaeus. Taxonomy (NCBI): domain Eukaryota; kingdom Metazoa; phylum Chordata; class Mammalia; order Artiodactyla; family Bovidae; genus Neotragus; species Neotragus pygmaeus. The sequence goes on along the minus strand of SJYV01016142.1, from coordinate 866,910 downwards.
GAGGAGCCTGGTGGGCTGCCATCTCTGGGGTCTCACAGAGTCGGACACGACTGAAGCGACTTGACAGCAGCAGCAGGCTTCCCAGGTGGCTCAGTGGTAAAGAACCTACCTGGAATACTGGAGATGCAAGTTCCATCCCTGGATCAGGATGATCCCCTGGAGAAGGAAATGGCAACCCACCCCAGTGTTCTCGCCTCGAGAATCCCATAGACAGAGGAGCCTGGTGGGCTAGACTCCATGGTGTTGCAAAGAGCTGGACATGGCTGGTGACTAAACAAGATTCCTTACAGATAACCATTTTGTATAAACTGCAGTCTCATGAGGAAGAGATTATTATTCCTCTTTTGGTGATAGTTTAGTTGTTAAATTGTGTCTGACTCTAGTGACCTCATGGACTGCAGTCCGCCAGGCTCCTCTGGTCCATGGGATTCTCCAGGCAAGAATACTGGCTATTTCCTTGCCATTTCCTTCTCCAGGAGATCTTGCCAACCCAGGGATCGAACCTGGATCTCCTGTGCTACAGGTGGTCTCCTGCATTGCAGGCAGATTCTTTACTGACTAAGCCACCAGGGAAGCCTTTTTTCCTCTTTCACAGATACATAAACTTGCCCAAGATCACAGAATTAATTGGAGGGAACACTGGGATTTGAATACTGCCAGGCTGATCCCAGAGCCCACCGTGTTAACTTCTCTGCCATGTGCCCTCCTGAGCATGGTCGTTGAGACCTCAAAGTGAGCCAAGGACACGTCTAACACACTCTATCCACTGACCTTGCTCCTCCGAGGATCAGGAAAAGAAATTGATGGCCCTAAAGGGGGCTGTTCCCACAAGAACCCACCAGTACCAAACAGGAATGTTTGAGTGTGCTGTCTGACACTTAATTAGGCAGTAATATTGTATTTTATTTCGGCAGGTAAAGAAAGAAAGGCCTCCCACAGGCTTCCTTAGCAATTTTCAATAGTCAGTCAACTGAACTCCCTCGTAACTTACCTCATAGATGAAACTATAAATTATCACTGTGCCTGCAGTTACCTCTCCATTTCAGTCTCCAAAATATCTGCTTATATATTCATCTTTGAAAGTGCATCTATTCAGCCTGGTTGGATATGACTGGTTGGATAGCATAGGTGGAAATATTGATAAAAATGTTTTAGAAACAAGATAAGGGGCCTGCTTTTCCATTACTATTCCTTCTAATTTGTCCTGCAGCAACATTGAAGGCAAGTGGATCAGTGTTTTAAAAAATGAAGCTGAGGTTAGAGTTCTCCAACAGGTAGTTGGATAAAAATTACTTCAAAGCATGGTCTATACATGTGTGAAATGCAAATTCCCTTTCAGATAAAAACTGTCTGCTCTTCCTTTGTGTTTCTTTGAGCAAAGTGTTTCTTATTTATTTTTCAGAAAAGTTTCACAATCCAACAAAAAGAGGATGACTTAAATGCTTGGATTTTGCTTAACTAAGTATTAATTAATGGAGCCAATCTTTCCCAACAAAAAGGCAATTGTGAGGATATCTTTAAATTTAAAAAATAATCATGAATCTTCATAGAATTTGACAAAAGTGGTTATTAGCCTAATTTTTAAACTGAAAAATTGGAGACTTTTCTTTTGAATCTTTAGGCCTTATTTGTTGTTGTTTGCTGTTTAGTCCCTCAGTCATGTCTGGCTCTTTGAGACCCCATGGACTGTAGCCCACCAGACTCCTCTGGGATTCTCCAGGCAAGAATACTGGAGTGGGTTGCCATTTTCTTCTCCAGGGGATCGTTCCAACCCAGGGATTGAACTTGTGTCTCCTGAATTGGCAGGAGAATTCTTTACCACTGAGCCACCAGGGAAACCCGTTTAATAAGAGGGCCTAGACTCTTAAATCAAACCCCATCTCTGCCATATACTCACTCTATGACCTTGACAAAGGTTTAGTTTCCCCTGCCGTAAAAATGGGGGAAATAATAGTAACGCATCATGCTTGTGACATGCTATTGTTGTTGTTGTTTACTGGCTAAGTTGTATGTGATTCTTTGTGACCCAATGGACTATAGACCACCAGGCTGCTCTGTCCATGGGATTTCCTAGGCAAGAATACTGGAGTGGGTTGCCTTTTCCTTCTCCAGGGGATACGTATCACAGTCTCTGGCATATAGCCATGCCTCGATGAATGCCAGCTATTTGTAGGTGGAGGGTAGAAAGATCTGCCTGAGCTCTAGGCCCCCAAGCTAAAGCAGAACACCCATCTGTACTCACACCCCCATCTTCTGTGCTATCTGATCACCTACTGTGGCCTAAGAGGAACATTTGCCCATACTGAAACTTCTACTGAGAGCCAATTTTATTTTCCGCTAAGTACTCTAAAAGGAGAAATTGAAAAGCAAAACCGTCCCACACACTGGACATAGCTGCTGACAACCTTAAAGGAAATATAAGTAAATAAATGTAAACACACATGACAAATATTGTACAGGACATATGCTGTATAAATATTTATAGCAATATGCTTTGCATTCCTGAATACACTCTGCCTGCCCTCTGGAGACCAATTTATGGGTAAGGCTTTCCACCAGAATGTCTGGCTGAGCACTGGGGAGTTAGATTAAGTGTCGGCAATGTCTGTTTTGAGGACATTCTGTGTCTCCCCACCAGCCCAAGGCTCTGTACCTTTCCTTTTTCCTGCCATGTATTTTGCCTGAATAAACTAGCTCAGGGTGCAATGAAAACAACATTTTGACTGCAAAAAGCCGACATATAAACTAAGGCCAAGCAAGAAAGGAATAAGAGATCATGCGAGGAAAGGGACAGACACTGAAAAGCCAACTGCTTTGCTGTAAAGAAATAACAACACACCAGGGCTTATTATGGGCTACCGGGCCAGCCAAACTCTAAAGGTGTGTATCACATTACTCAGCACCAACCCCCGAAGGCACCTGGCACGTAGAGAGAGGGATCAAGGATGAAAAAAGCACATCTTTACGAGCAGAGGCGCCCAAGGAGGGCCCTGTCACCCAGGGCAACAGCAGGGTCCCTTACAGGCAGCGTTTTGCCGTCCTCCGCACACACACACATGATCACTTCCACATTCCTCTGTGTGGTCTTGTTGTACTTGTCAAAGTCGCCTTGTAAGAGAGTGATGTAGATGTCGTTCCTGACGTCCCCTGAGGCAGAGGGAGAGAGACAAGAGTTGGAGTCTGTGCAGCGGGAGAGACGTCAACCAGAGGGCGCAGGGAGTGGGGGATTGGTGGAAGTGCCCCACCTTGATGTCTGTTAAGGATACTAAAATCAGAACTACTTGGAAAAGCATTTTTACTTCATCAGGGAGACTGGAGCAGAAGGCGACAAGAGGATCGAGGAACAGTAGGAAACTAGTTGCGAAAGGGGAGGTGGTCACAATTGGGCATGTTTTTCTCTCCATTAAAAATCACTTAATTTTCATCCTCTAGTGACACCTTCTGGGAAGGCAAAGTAAAGCTTCAGTTGGATTGATCTTGGTGCATGAATAACAACTGACAGTTCTCTCCATGGGTCATTTACTGTGCAGAAGGAGACAGAATGACTTTCCACATGTGTCCAAGTAACACGGACAGGGCCAGGGACAAGGTAGGGAGGGTCTTCAGGAGTTCAGGGGGTGGCGATAGTTGAAAACCCTGCGAACACACAGGAGCTGATGTCTTAGTAAAGGCAGGCATAAGTAAACTGTGACTGCAGTGGAGCACAGCTCAGCCATGGAAAGAAGGGCTTACTCAGCGAGAGTGGTCATGGACACAAGTACTGGACTCAAGCTTAAGGCAAACAGGCAAGTTTCAGAAGAGTATTAGTATAGAATCTCATTTACTTTTTTTTTTTTACATACACATTTGAAAACTATATATAGTTGTGGTTACTTTTGGAGACAAAGATTTAAGAGAGCTTTTACTGTTTCATTGTTTTCCTTTTTCATGTTATTGGACACTTTACAACAAGTGTGGACTATTTCTGTAATAAAAAATCGCTTAACAATTTAAGAGGACAACCATATTCACCCCCAGAAAGAGTGAAATGATTCCACATGAAGTAAAGTGGATGTCCACGGTAAACTATTAAGTGATAAGTCAGTCAGAGAACACTGTGCAGAGTATAGCAAGTAACGGGACAGAAAGGGTATAAAGTGTGATTCCATTTGTGAGGGCAAGTGCATGTGTACATATTCATGTGTTGATGTTTATTATGTATGTATTTTTGGATATACAGTTGTTTTCAGCACTTTCCTTCAGGGAAAGAAACAGAGAAAAGCAGTAGAAAAGAAAGGAGTTGGCTGTTGAAAAAGAAAATGGGTGAGAGCAGCTAGGCCCCCCTCCCCCCCTCCCGGGGGATGGAGAACCTGGCATGATGATCTCCGGGAATCCCAGCTTCCTGGCTACCACGGTGGTCCTGTCCACGAGGTGTGGGTAGTCCTTGCGGATCTGAATAATGTCACCCACGAGCATCTTCATGGTCACCCAGAGGCCTGGAAGAGAGCACTCAAAATGAAGAGCCAGCTTCAAGATGCCCTCTCAGCCTCTCCCTCCCATGGTCTCTCCCCTTGTCCTGTCTCTGGAGAAGATCGTGGAAGCAGAGACAAGTAGCCACAGATGCAGTGACCCAGCCCTGGGGGAGGCCGGAAGTTGGGATGCCAAGAGCTCTGGGGTGAGACACCTCTGATTTGAATCCCACTGGTTACTTCTGGCAGGGCCAGCTTCTGTCACTTCATCACACCCCTCTAAACCCAACCTGTGTAAAGTGGGCTTGATCCCATCTATCTTATAGGACTGTGGGAAGGAGGGAAGCAAACAAGGAAACACTTCACAGTGCCTGACACCCAGGAAAGAGTCAGGATACAGCGGTGCCTCTCTCCCTTCCAGCACAAGGACATGCCTCCCTTCTCTTTCTCAGGTAGAGATTTCCATCTCTGTAGATCACGAGATCCCGCTCTTCGTAATGGCCTGTCTGGAAGGAAGGTTATGTCTCCCAGAGTCTAGGGGTTTGAGCTGGTTGCTAGAGAATCAAGGGAGCCCAAGCTGAGGTCAGGTCCAGCCTGCTTGGCCAGCAGGCACTGTACCTTGCCCTCCGCTGTCCCCCTTGGAGGCTGTGACTTTGCCCAGCAGGCTGTGCAGGAAGTCATTCTCAGCTGTTACCCTAGACAGGAAAAGAAAGCACAAAAGGCTTGCATGGTACCCTTATCGATTCCCTCCCTTGTGGTTTCAGGGGCTCCAGAAAGTTGCCCAGCCCCTTTACACACCTTAGGTGAAAAGGGAGCCTGCCCATGTCAGCTCAGAGTGTACCTGCCATCTAGAAGCTCATCTCTCTCTTTCACAAAGCAACATGGCTCTGAAACTTGGAGAATACCTAGGCTACACGTAGAGGCCATTTGTGTTCCTAGGAAGATTCTTAAGAAGAAAGGATCCCCAAGCCCTCAAAGTGAGGATCTGCTCAGCAAGGTGGCAAAGCTCTGGCTGCTCATGCTAAGTCCTAATCACGTGCTAAAGCCAAGCCACTGACCTCATTATCTGTTTAAAAAAAAAAAAAATCCTCCTTAAACAAATGAGGACAATGTTCCCAAGCTTGGGGTCTTACTCTCTCAAGCTTTTCTAGATCAAGGAAAGGATGTTTACCTTTCTCACTGGCCTCCTTTAAAGTCATGGCTATGCGTGCCCATGATAACTAGGTCCTGACTTTCTATTATATGCTCCTGATATGCTGCTGCTTCGTAGCTTCATGGTCCCGGTCATATTGGTACTTGATGCACTGATCTGTTGTTACCTACCCATTTAATTCCCCACCTAACTATAAGCTTCATGAAAACAGCCATGTGGATCTTGTTTACCACCTCATGCTCTACGCCTAGCACAGTGCCCAGCTCTCTGCCAGCTTTCAATCAAAGCTTGTTAAACAAATAACACCTGATGAACGAACAGGTCAAAAGCTGGATGGTTTTGAATGCCTAGGCACTGAGACCATCATTCTTACCCTTTCCTCTTGGAAGGTCCTAACTGGCTGTTATCAACTCAGGGCACCAGTTCATCCTGCTTCTGAGTGTACCTCAATCAGGAAAAATGTGTTTTCAGAGAATAGAAAGTAATGGGAAATCACTCACGGGTGAAAAGGAATGAAGTGCTGCTTTTCCTCATCACTCTCTGCTTTCCCCTTGATGATGTCTGTTATATCCATAACTAGAAAAAGAAGAGAAATGACTTAATGGCTTAAGCCCTCCTGCCCCCAGGAAGGGATGACAACGGGATGAGACCGGAGGGCAGGAAGCTGGGACAGGAAAGCTTAAAAAGGCAGGAAAGCCAGCATCGGCCACCTGGCAAACACCTTTGGGTAAGCCGGGCTGGGAGGAGGGCAGCCAGAGAAACGTTTAAGAGCCAGGGGCTTAGCAGAGGCTGAGGGGGAAAGAGTCAGAGACACGCACGTGGAACTAAGCAATCAGGTTTGCTTCTGACATCTTCCTATTAGAGGTCTACTATACTNGAAAAGGGAGCCTGCCCATGTCAGCTCAGAGTGTACCTGCCATCTAGAAGCTCATCTCTCTCTTTCACAAAGCAACATGGCTCTGAAACTTGGAGAATACCTAGGCTACACGTAGAGGCCATTTGTGTTCCTAGGAAGATTCTTAAGAAGAAAGGATCCCCAAGCCCTCAAAGTGAGGATCTGCTCAGCAAGGTGGCAAAGCTCTGGCTGCTCATGCTAAGTCCTAATCACATGCTAAAGCCAAGCCACTGACCTCATTATCTGTTTAAAAAAAAAAAATCCTCCTTAAACAAATGAGGACAATGTTCCCAAGCTTGGGGTCTTACTCTCTCAAGCTTTTCTAGATCAAGGAAAGGATGTTTACCTTTCTCACTGGCCTCCTTTAAAGTCATGGCTATGCGTGCCCATGATAACTAGGTCCTGACTTTCTATTATATGCTCCTGATATGCTGCTGCTTCGTAGCTTCATGGTCCCGGTCATATTGGTACTTGATGCACTGATCTGTTGTTACCTACCCATTTAATTCCCCACCTAACTATAAGCTTCATGAAAACAGCCATGTGGATCTTGTTTACCACCTCATGCTCTACGCCTAGCACAGTGCCCAGCTCTCTGCCAGCTTTCAATCAAAGCTTGTTAAACAAATAACACCTGATGAACGAACAGGTCAAAAGCTGGATGGTTTTGAATGCCTAGGCACTGAGACCATCATTCTTACCCTTTCCTCTTGGAAGGTCCTAACTGGCTGTTATCAACTCAGGGCACCAGTTCATCCTGCTTCTGAGTGTACCTCAATCAGGAAAAATGTGTTTTCAGAGAATAGAAAGTAATGGGAAATCACTCACGGGTGAAAAGGAATGAAGTGCTGCTTTTCCTCATCACTCTCTGCTTTCCCCTTGATGATGTCTGTTATATCCATAACTAGAAAAAGAAGAGAAATGACTTAATGGCTTAAGCCCTCCTGCCCCCAGGAAGGGATGACAACGGGATGAGACCGGAGGGCAGGAAGCTGGGACAGGAAAGCTTAAAAAGGCAGGAAAGCCAGCATCGGCCACCTGGCAAACACCTTTGGGTAAGCCGGGCTGGGAGGAGGGCAGCCAGAGAAACGTTTAAGAGCCAGGGGCTTAGCAGAGGCTGAGGGGGAAAGAGTCAGAGACACGCACGTGGAACTAAGCAATCAGGTTTGCTTCTGACATCTTCCTATTAGAGGTCTACTATACTGAAATGGCACCCCACTCCAGTACTCTTGCCTAGAAAATTCCATGGATGGAGGAGCCTGGTGGGCTACAGTCCATGGGGTCGCAAAGGGTCGGACACGACTGCACGACTTCACTTCCCTTCATACTGACAAAACCCAAGTACACTGACTCCCGGTAGGGTCTGAAGAGCTGATCACCCTCTTTCATAAATGTGTTCATATTCACAGACACATATCTGGGGATCCTTGAACCCTACATTTCCAGAAGGATCCTGGATCTTCTGAAACTTCTCCTTAAATCAGCTACTGAAGGTCCATAAAACCAAGGTAAAGAACTCTTGCCCCAGAGCAGGGATTATAGAAATGGGGGCAGGGGGAGGAGCATTGAAACTTGCTAGCCAAATAGGGCCAAAATCCTAGCAACAAGAAATTCCTCAAACACTCCAGGCCCCCATCAGGGAACCATTGAAGCTGCCCAGGTAACGACCAACTAGTGACTGTGTCTAGCTCAAAAGCGGAGCTAGGCAGCTGAGAGAAAGAGGGGAAGCTGTTATTTGAGCTGATTCGCGTCCATTCTTCCTGATAAACAGACACTCCCCTCACCCATTCTCAGTAAGCTATGTTCAGGTAGCACAATCTCCCTCTGGCTCCAGAGTTATATCCTGGGGGATCAGGGAACCAAACCCCCCTGCCCAGAATAAGTACTTTGCAGATGAGCACATGGCATATTGGAGCTTCTCCTGAAACTAATGGAAAAGAAGTGCTCTCTTTCCCCTGGGCTGCTAAGCAGGTAGGATGCAAACTCGGAAGAGCTAGCCAACTAATTGGACAGTCATCTTCAGAATAAGTCAGCAAAAGGACACAGGAGCTGAGAGATAGAGAGATGAAAATTCATTTGAGTTCCTGGATCCAGCAATGCCTGAAGCAATCTATCCCTAAATCTCTCATTTACACCAGATTGTTGTCACTAGAAACCAGAAGAGAAAGCCAGTTACAGCTGGAGACAAAGACACACTTTGCAGTAAGGACTTCGCTGCTTTGACAGGTACGTGGTGAGGTCAGGAGTGTCCCTCATACAGAAACAGAGCATTTAGAGCAGGTCGTGGATCCATCAGGTCCAAGTCCCTCATTTTTCAGACAAGGAAACTAAGGCCCTGGGGAAAATGCTTGTCCAAGATTACCTATCTAGCTAGCTGGCAATAATGCCACTTTAAACACCAGTTAGCTCAGGATAAGCTCATTTCTCCCATTCTGCCACTTGGCAAGAAGTGCCAGGGTCTTGTTGGAGAACCAGCCGATTTGTCATGACAGAAGATCTGGGTGTCCTCAGGAGAAATCTGAGACATTGGGTTTAGATGTGGCATACAGGGACTATAAATGGTACACAACTAAAATGTTATATTTTAACCAAAAGAAGTAAAACTGTCATATAGAATTGCTATTTCCTTTTTGTGTGTGTGTCTAAACTGTCTTTTAAGAAAAAAATGTACTTTAGCTTAAATAAAGTGAGTTAATTAAAAATATATATATTAGGTAACTAATATGGCAAGTGACAGTCAAATATAACAAAACCCATAAAAGTGGGACAAGAATAATGAAGTCCTGGAAAATCCCAGGAGAGCTGAGGCTTGGAGAGAAATGCAGAGGTGATGTTTATCTCAAGCAGCCTCACTCGGTTGTGCCAAGGGTCCAACCTGGAATTGAGCTGTGTAGTGGGTGACTCATTCTGTGTAACTGCGCTTCCTGTCCTGGGTAATTTTCTCAAAGGATGATTTGTTCCTCATAATTAGATTCCGCCCCTATTGTTCTTTCTTTTCCACCGTGCTCGGGAGCGAAGGTGCCGACGGCTCAGCCGGCTCTGGTCCCAGTGCTCTGCTCCAGATGCGGGGATTTCATTATTCACCATCTTCGTCATAAATCTGGACTTAGTCATCAGTTACTTTGATTTAATCTCAAGAAATTTAAGTATTAGGGGCTGCCTGGTATAGGTTTTTGAGCAAGGGAGGGCAAGGAGGAGAGCGAAAGAAAAAGTCTTCGAAGCGCGGTCACCTAGGATGCGCACTCCAGGAACGGGAGGTGCTGTGTGCGCCCTTACCTGCCACCCCGAAGGGCCGCCTCAGCCCCTGGGTGCACTTCTTTGTGTTCGTGTCCTTAAGATCCATCTTCCCAACTCGGACTATTTGACAAATTAAGTAAATTTTATCCCTGTTGAGGTCTTTGTTTCCAAGATCCTATAGGGCAAGAAGGGAATAGTTACATACTGTGTCTGATGAACAAAAAGTAGAAAAGAAAACCTAGTAATAGAGAATTCAGGGAGGGGCTATGTTTAGCACTTAGTATACGTGACATAATTGCGTTATACAACTATCCTAGAAAATGTGGAAAACCAAGCTATCACATGCATTTCACACATAAGAAAGGTGAGTTTTGGAAAAGAAACGGGGTGACAGGACTCTGGTGTTCAGTCCTGATTCTTCCACTTCAAACTGATCAGAAAAGAAGGATAGAGGTGCGATGTCAGCTATACAGACAAGAGTTCCTATATGCCAGCGGATGGATCCAAAAATAGCATTTGCTGCAAATGACTTCATCTGCCTGGTCACTGCTCAGCGTCTCTGAGGGAAAAGGCAAAAGGAAGAAGGGAAACCCTAACAGTTACTATCTACATGTGTGCTCAGCTGCTCCGTCGAGTCCGACTCCTTAGCAGCCCCATAGACTGTAGCCCAAAAGGCTGCTCTGTCCATGGGATTCTCCAGGCAAGAATACTGGAGTGGGTTGCCATTTCCTCCTCCAGGGGATCTTCCCGACCCGGGGATCAAACCCACATCTCCTATATTGGCAGACGGATTCTTTACCACTGAGCCATGAGGAAAGCCCAATACTATTACTGCAGCCCAATTCAAGGTACGAGGAAACCAAGACACAAGGAAGATAAAGGTCTTCCCCCAGGACATGACCTTAGTCCTGAGAGACACTGTCTGGTCACTCTGACCTCAAAGTCCATTAGTCTAAACGCCACACTGTTTCTCCATTAACCTAGATGTTTTTTCATTGGTGCTGCATGGATGGAGAAGCCTTGTGGCTACTGTAAGAGCAAGACTGAAAACCAGAGGCAGGAGGCTAAGTCCAAAACCTGAGAACACCAGAGAACTGCTGACTCCAGGGACCATTAATTGATAAGAGCTCATCCAAAAGCCTCCATACCTACATTGAAACCAAGCTCCACCTAAGAGCCAGCAAGTTCCAGAGCAAGACATACCACGTAAATTCTCTAGCAACACAGGAACACAGCCCTGAGCTTCAATATACAGGCTGCCCAAAGTCACACCAAACCCACGGACATCTCAAAACTCACTACCGGACACTTCATTGCACTCCAGAGAGAAGAAATCCAGCTCCACCCACCAGAACACTGATGCAAGCTTCCCTAACCAGGAAACTTTGACAAGCCAAACGTCCAACCCCACCCACAGGGAGGAACCCCCACAATAAAGAGGAACCACAAACTGCCAGAATACGGAAAGGCCACCCCAAACACAGCAATCTAAACAAGATGAAAGGGCATAGAAATACTCAGCAGGTAAAGGAACAGGACAAATGCTCACCAAATCAAATAAAAGAGGAGGAGATAGGGAGTCTACATGAAAAAGAATTCAGAATAATGAGAGTAAAAAATCTAAACGCCACAATGCATTTCTTTCACCATCCAAAGGTGCACAGGAGGGAAACCCGCCTGGACCACCCCAGCATTCCAGTGCCCTGTTCAACTCTAAAAGCTTCAGTGATCCTGAGACCCTCTTCCAGATGGGATTCAGCTGGAGAAGGAATGTTGAGGCACATTGTTGGCACCAGAGCAGAGATCCCTGGTTCTGGCCTTCCTAGAGAAGGGTTACTTCTCTTCTAAGTTAATTTTCATGCAGGCATACATACTGGGAACAACCTGTCTGCTGACATCAGGGCCAGGGCCTGGTAAAGCAGCCATCCCCAGCTTCTCACTATGGGTGGTGTGGGAGAACGAGGGACAGATATAGAGTGTCTGGGAACAAGACATGGCCTCAGTATGGTCCACACTTCCTGCCTGGGGGCTGTCACAGTTACATTTTATGTGTCAACACGGATAGGCTATGCTGCCTAGCTGCTTGGTCAAACACTAGACTGGATGTACCTGTGATGCATTTTGTGGGTCTGATTAGTATCTAAAATCAGTTGACTTTAAGTAAAGGGCATTTCCTTCCATGATGTAAGTGGGCCTCATCTAATCAGCTGATGGTCTTAAGAGCAAAACCTGAGGTTTCCTAGAGAATAAGGAAGTCTGCCTCAAGACACTGCAATGTATAAATCCTCCCCAAATTTTCAGACTACTGTCCAGCCCTCCCGATTTCAGACCTGTGAGCCCCTCACAGTCACATGAGCCAAATTCTTAAAATAAATCTATGTATTTATGTATCTTATTGGTTTCACTTCCCTGGAAAACACTTCACTGATACAAGGTCTGGCCTCTCACAGCTGGAAGAATAGATTCTCCCAAGTCTCCCAATGGGAGGGAAACAGAGAATGTTGGGGAGAGGGGACTTTCTAACCACAGAAGCCTCTCCCTTCATTTGCGTTTCTTGCCTTGCTCAGTAGGCAACTGAGTGTGAGTTGCCAATCATCCCACAGCCAGCCAGTGGGACAGCTTCTTCTCTGGCCTGTCTGATGCTTTCCTCCAATTCACCCTGAAATCCCCCTGAAACTCATCTTTAGAAGCCACGTTCATGATTTCATTTCTCTCCCCCCTACAATGGTAATAGCTCCCTATTCTTACACTGTTAGTGTTAATTTTCCAGTGGGACAGCCTCTTCTCTGGCCTTTCTGATGCTTTCCTCCAACTCACCCTGAAATCCCCCTGAAACTCATCTTTAGAAGCCACGTTCATGATTTCATTTCTCTCCCCCCTACAATGGTAACAGCTCCCTATTCTTATCCTGTTAATGTCAATTTTCCCCAGCTGATGTGAAAGGTCCTAGACATAATATATTTCCAGCTCTCCTATCCCTCTGATTCCCCACTATTCTCTGCATGCAAGTACGCTATTTTTGTCACAAAGATTTCTTTATCACTCCACAAACACACAATGCTTACTTTCAACTCTAGATCTTTCTTCATAAGCCCCCCGTCTGTACCTCTGCCTCTAAAGATTACCTCTTATTCCTCTATATATCCACATCCTTTCCATTCTTAAAAGCTCAGGTCCTGTTTCCCTCATAATGATCTCTATCCCTAATTACTTCTCCTCTCCCATGAGGAATTTTTTACATTTTGAAATATCTATGTTGGTATCTTTCAGAGTCATTTCAGAGCCACAGAATCCCTATCACCTGACAGGTCGCTTCCTAAATGTTACAGGACGAATTATGCCACCCCACCCCCACCCACCACCAAACTCATTTGTTGACCTCCCATGTCTCAGAACATGACTGCATTTGGAGACAGGGAGGTTAGAGAGGTGATTAAGCTAAAATGAGGTCATTAGGGTAGGCACTAATCCAATATGACCAGTGTCCTTCTGTGACCTTGGGACACAAGCACAGAAGAACGACATGCAAGGAGAATGCGGCCATCTGCAAGCCAAGGAGAGAAGCCTCTGAAGAACCCAACACTGCCAACACCTAGGCCTTGGACTTCCAGGCACTGAAACTGCGAGAAACTAAATTCTTATTGTTTCAGCAAAAACAACATCCATCTGTGGATGTGATTGGTAACAGAAGTAAAGTCCAGTGCTGTAAAGAGCAATATTGCATAGGAACCTGGAATGTTAGGTCCATGAATCAAGGAAAATTGGAAGTGGTCAAACAGGAGATGGCAAGAGTGAAAATCGACATTTTAGGAATCAGCCAACTAAAATGGACTGGAATGGGTGAATTTAACTTAGATGACCATTATATATACTACAGGGAGTGAGAATCCTTTAGAAGAAATGGAGTAGCCATCATAGTCAATAAAAGACTCCAAAATGCAGTACTTGGATACAATCTCAAAAAAGACAGAATGATCTCTGTTCGTCTCCAAGGCAAACCATTTAATATCACAGTAATCCAAGTCTATGCCCCAACCAGTAATGGTGAAGAAACTGAAGTTGAACGGTTCTATGAAGACCTATAATACCTTCTAGAACTCACACCCAAAAAAGATGTCTTTATCACTATTATTCTTATAGGGGACTGAAATGCAAAAGTAAGAAGTCAAGAAATACCTGGAGTAACAGGCAAATTTGGCTTTGAAGTACAGAATGAAGCAGGGCAAAGGCTAATAGAGTTCTGCCCAGAGAATGTACTGGTCACAGCAAACACCCTCTTCCAACAACACAAGAGAAGACTCTACACATGGACATCACCAGATGGTCAATACCCAAATTAGACTGAATATATTCTTTGCAGCCAAAGATGGAGAAGCTCTATACAGTCAGCAAAAACAAGACCAGGAGCTGACTGTGGCTCAGATCATGAACTCCTTATTGCCAAATTCAGACTGAAATTGAAAAAAGTAGGGAAAACTGCTAGACCATTCAGGTATGACCTAAATGAAATCCCTTTCAATGATACAGTGGAAGTGACAAATAGAGTCAAAAGATTATATCTGATAGAGTGCCTTATGAACTATGGGCGAAGGTTTGTGACACCGTATAGGAGGCAGTGATCAAGACCATCCCCAAGAAAAAAAATGCAAAAGGGCAGAACGGTTTTCTGAGGAGGCCTTACAAATAGCTGAGAAAAGAAGAAAAGCAAAAGGCAAAGGAGAAAAGGAAAGATATACCCATTTGAATGCAGAGTTCCAAAGAATAGCAAGGAGAGATAAGAAAGCTTTCCTCAGCAATCAATGCAAAGAAATAGAGGAAAACAAAAGAATGGGAAAGACTAGAGATCTCTTCAAGAAAATCAGTTACTAAGGTAACTTTTCATGCAAAGATGGGCACAACAAAGGACCTAACGGAAGCAGAAGATATTAAGAAGAGGTGGCAAGAATACACAGAAGAACTATACAAAAAAGATCTTCATGACCCAGATAATCACAATGGTGTGATCACTCACCAAGAGCCAGACTCTTGGAATGCAAAGTCAAGTGGGCCTTAGGAAGCATCACTACGAACAAAGTTAGTGGAGGTGACGGAATTCCAGTTGAGCTATTTCAAATCCTAGATGATGCTGTGAAAGTGCTGCACTCAATATGTCAGCAAATTTGGAAAACTCAGCAGTGGTCACAGGATTGGAAAAGGACAATTTTCATCCCAATCCCGAAGAAAGGCAATGCCAAAGAATGTTCAAACTACCACACAATTGCACTCATCTCAAATGCTAGTAAAGTAGTGCTCAAAATTCTCCAAGCCAGGCTTCAAATTGGCTTGAACAGATGTTCAAGGTGGATTTAGAAAAGGTAGAAGAACCAGAGATCAAACTGCTAACATCCACTGGATCACAGAAAAGGCAAGAAAATTTCAGAAAAACATTTACTTCTGCTTTATTGACTATGCCAAAGCCTTTGACTGTGTGGGTCACAACAAACTGTGGAGAATTCTTCGAGTGATGGGAATACCAGACCACCTGAACTGCCTCCTGAGAAATCTGTATGCAGGTCAGGAAGCAACACTTAGAAGTGGACATGGAACAACAGACTGGTTCCAAACCAGGAAAGGAGTACATCAAGGCTATATATTGTCAACCCTGCTTATTTAACTTATACACGGAGTACATCATGAGAAACACTGGGCTGGAAGAAACACAAGCTGGAATCAAGATTGCTGGGAGAAGTATTAATAACCTCAGATATGCAGATGATGCCACCCTTATGGAAGAAAGTGAAGAGGAGCTAAAAAGCCTCTTGATGAAAGTGAAAGAGGAGAGTGAAAAAGCTGGCTTAAAGCTCAACATTCAGAAAACGAAGATCATGGCATCCGGTCCCATCACTTCATGGTAAATAGATGGGGAAACAATGGAAACAGTGACAGACTTGATTTCTGGGGGCTCCAAAATCACTGTAAATGGCTGCAGCCATGAAATTAAAAGACACTTGCACCTTGGAAGAAAAGTTATGATCAACTTGGACAGCCTATTAAAAAGCAGAGACATTACTTTGCCGAAAAAGGTCCATCTAGTCAAAGCTATGGTTTTTCCAGTAATTATGTATAGATGTGAGAGTTGGACTACAAAGAAAGCTAAACACTGAAGAATTGATGCTTTTGAACCATGGTGTTGGAGTAGACTCTTGAGTCCCTTGGACTGCAAGGAGATCCAACCAGTCCATCCGAAAGGAAATCAGTCCTGAATATTCATTGGAAAGACTGATGCTGAAGCTGCAACTCCAATACTTTGGCCACCTGATGTGAAAAACTGACTCATTTGAGAAGACCCTGATGCTGGGAAAAATTGAGGGTGAGATGAGAATGGGACGACAGAGGGTGAGATGGTTGGATGGTACCATCGACTCAATGAACATGAGTTTGAGTAAACGCAGAGATGGACAGGGAAGCCTCTCATGCTGCAGTCCACGGGGTCTCAAAGAGTTGGCCATGACTGACCAACTGAACAAACTGAAGCCACCCCATCTGTGGTACTTTGTAACAGCAGCCCTAGAAAATTAATACACTAGATAATCATATAAGTCTCCTAGGTAAGCTCCCTTTTCCCCCTTTTCTGTGAGAAAAAATTTCACTTGCTCAAAAAAAGAATCAGATGTTTAAGATCTGTCTCATCAGAGACCCTTGGTATTAAGGAATCTTACTGCTATAAAAACAAGTAAAAATGCTTGAACAGAAGTCATTCCCTGGAGGGTATAAAAGCAAGCAAGTTCAGAACTAGGCTTCAACCTCTTCAACCTCGGCCAATCACTCTTACTTTGGCCTCACAAATCTCATACATTTGGGGAAACTGAGGCAGGACAAGAAACCATGAAACACATGCTACCTGATTCAGTCATTCATTCTTGCTCCTTTAGGGCTTCCCTGGTGGTTCAGACAGTAAAGAATCCGCCTGCAGTGCAGGAGACCTCGGTTCAATCCCTGGGTTGGGAAGATCCCCTGGAGAGGGGAATGGCTACCCACTGTGGTATTCTTGCCTGGAGCATCCCACGGACAGAGGAGCCTGGTGGGTTATAATCCATGGGGTTGCAAACAGTCAGATACGACTGAGCAACTAACACCCTAGTGCTCATATCACCATTCGGTCTTGCCCTGCACGTGTCAGCAGCAACCCCGCAGCTGGGGAACATGAGGAACTTGGTACAGGCTCCTTCCCTCTTACAGAACCAGAGGGTGAGCGCTCATGAAGCGGATGGCAGGGAAACCCAGCATTTGCCCGCCCCATGTGCCAGTTCCTCGGGCTCTACCCCCAAAGAAGAAGCTAGGAAGAGCTGACATCCAGAGACAAGAGAAATGAGGCCACGAAGGCACATGCCTGCCAAGTCATATCTCATCCCTAACTTAAACATCATCTCAATTTCCAAGTGGACATAATTCCCAGTCAAACGCCATCACATCAGCCAGCTTTAATTATCTGCATTGCATGGATGGCATCCTGACATCTCTCTTGTTTATTTACTCATTGAATCGCTTGGTGAACTTCCCCATCCCACCCTGAGCCAGGAGCCGCCAGCTCGCCTGCTCCCGTGTCCTCAGCACCCAGTTCAGAGCTTACACACTGCAGGTGCTCACTGGTAGCAGTTGAATCTGTAGAAGCAGCTAGAGTGCCATGACCTTTCCTGCCCTGAAATGAAGACTCCCATCATTCCAAGAGAGGGAAGTGTCAGCAGTTAAGCCAGTCAACCAAGGTTCTCAAGTTCACTTGCTGTGGGAAGAGGAGGTAGAGGCACAGGCAGAATTCCACTAAGGCAGGATCACAGGCTCATTATTATTGAGTGAAACAAACTTACCAATGCCCTTTCCTGCATGTTTACATCATGAATTGGTTCTCTGCAAAATGAACCACTGATTGATTCCCTGTCTCTCTCCCTCTTGTGAAACATCTGTCTCCTGGTTTAATCAGGAAGCTCCATGAGATTCTCCTATTTATCAAGAAAATAAATAGGCTCCTCCTTCTAACTAATAATAGATAAAGAGCATTGAGGCACATTTATATATGCCAAGAAAACTTTTGTCTAAGCAATTAGGATCTATGATCTTATTCCAGGCCTCTGGCCCATTTTTCAGGAACTAACAAACAAAATAAATCAGCTGTGCTCCAATCTAATTGCAACACAACATAAGACATAGAACTTAATGGGCTGTAACTGGAAAATTATTGTGGAGCAAGGTAGGTTAATCTAGCATGTTGGTCACTCCTGGATCAAACCCACGGGTTTGATCAATGCCCAGATCTCTCCCCAGCTCCTCCTCTGTAATCTCCCTTTTTCACATGCCACACAGTGAAAAATCTCATAAATGCTCTTCTCCCCAAAGACACTTGCAGAAAACACCAATATTCTTGGATATTTTAAGATCATACTCTGAACACACCTTGGTGGAAATAGGGAAAGAGTGGGTTTCTGCAAAAAATGATAACCCTTTTCTCCTTCTTTCCAGTATTTCTCCCTTCTAGAACTAAAAGGCCAGGTCACTCTCGAGATAAATCATCCAAATAACAACTGATTTCAACATTACTATTATGTGTTGCCTGGTATTTGAATTTAGAAGGATGATCCCAGGGAACCGAAAGATCCTTAGTCATCTATGACTTAATTATGTTCAGAATATCCAATTTACCAATGTTCTAAAAGGCCCTTATTAATATCAGGTATTTTGTAAAGGTTTTTTAGAGGGTCTGAACCAAAGACAGGAGCTCATGTTAACTGTGAATTAATCTGAATCTGCTGTATCTAGTTCACCTAAACATTATTGCTGGAAGAGGTGTATGCTTGTTTACCCATCGCTCTTCGCTGTGTGCACAGAGGTGAGAAAGAGATAGGGAGTGGAGAAGAGGGAGCCAGGAGGAGGGCCATCTTCCCAAGTTTCCTGTTTGCAGAGACCCCAGAACACAGCTCTGCACACTTCTTCCTGACCACTGACCAGCCCCGTTTCCAAGACCCTGGGCTGGTGAGTGTGGGCTGTGGGGCCCAGAGGACGGCACACACCTACCGTGAAGACCACCTTCAGGTTATTGAGCATCTCAATCTCCTTCGGGAAGCCCCTGCTGCCCCATCGCACCAGGTAGTTCTCACTGTGGGAAGAGGAGTGGCAGCCCGTTACCATTGGGGGTCTCAACAGTCACTCAGTAAAGATACCCTCCTAGCCTCTGCTGTGGGCCCGACACCATGCTGCTTGCTGGGCACACGAGAGTGTCTGAGACAGACTCTCCCTGTCTGTCCCTCCCTCCAGGAGATCACAGTCCCATCAGAGAGGCAGATGTGAGACCAGCTGGGCCACAGAATTACTAATATATGTGTGTTCACAACCTCTTTCCCTCTCCTATCTGGCAAGCAAATGCTAACCCAGCTGCCTAATGTTTTTGAAGAGCAGCAGTTTTCTCTGTAGATAAAGAGTGGCAGAGGGAATGGATCCTTTCCTCTCAAGGGAAAGGATTTTTACGTGTTTCATTGGACATTAAGAATATATGTGGCAGCTACTGTGGCAGGTCCTTAAAAAGTTAAACATGGAGTTGTCATGTGACCCAGCAAGTCTACTCCTAGGTATCTACCTAGGAGAAATAAAGACATATATTCATACAAAAACTCATACATGGATGTTCATAACAGAGTTATTCATAATAGCCAAAAAGTGGAAACAACCTAAATGTCCATCAGCTGATGAATGGATTAAAAAATATGGTATATCCATTCAACAGACCTTCATTAAGCCATAAAAGGGAGTATAGTACTGATTGACAATTACTATAACATGGGTGAATCTCTAACATATTATTTTAAGTGAAAGAAAACAGACACAAAAGGCCACAGACACAAAAGGCCACATATTATATGATTCCATTTATATTAAATGTCCAGAATAGGCAGGTCCATTGAGACATAAAGTTGATTAGTGGTTGTCAGTGGGGTTAAGAACAAGGGATTTGGGAGTGACTGCTAATGGGTACAGGTCTTATCATTGGGGTGATGGAAATGCTCTGACATTAGATAGCAGGGATGGTTGAAAATATACTAAAACTGAAAATTAAAAATATACTAAAACTGAATTATATGTTAAAAAGTGGCAAAGTTTCTGTTATGTGAATTATGTCAATAGTAATAATAAAAAAGAAAAAATCATAAAAAAAAACAAAAAGAATATGTCAAGAATATATTAAAATTCCCTGACAGTCTAGTGGTTAGCACTCCATGCTCTCACTGTTGAGGGCCTGGGTTTAATCCCTGGTTGGGAAACTAAGATCCCACAAACCATACACCACAGCCCCCCAAAAAAGAATGTATTTGCCCTTCCTACCCTACTCCCTTTTCAAGACTTGAGTAAAGATTTCAATGATTTTAAGTAATCCATTGAACCCACTGGATGTAGGACCATTTCCTTGAATGAATGTCACACTGTGATGGGCCACAGAGGGTCTTAGCCAGTATCTAATATACATTTTGGAAGAAAAGTTATGACCAACCTAGATAGTATATTCAAAAGCAGAGACATTACTTTGCTGACTAAGGTCCGTCTAGTCAGGGCTATGGTTTTTCCTGTGGTCATGTATGGATGTGAGAGTTGGACGGTGAAGAAGGCTGAGTGCCAAAGAATTAATGCTTTTGAACTGTGGTGTTGGAGAAGACTCTTGAGAGTCCCTTGGACTGCAAAGAGTCTATTCTGAAGGAGATCAACCCTGGGATTTCTTTGGAAGGAATGATGCTGAAGCTGAAACTCCAGTACTTTGGCCACCTCATGTGAAGAGTTGACTCATTGGAAAAGACTCTGATGCTGGGAGGGATTAGGGNGAGTTGGACGGTGAAGAAGGCTGAGTGCCAAAGAATTAATGCTTTTGAACTGTGGTGTTGGAGAAGACTCTTGAGAGTCCCTTGGACTGCAAAGAGTCTATTCTGAAGGAGATCAACCCTGGGATTTCTTTGGAAGGAATGATGCTGAAGCTGAAACTCCAGTACTTTGGCCACCTCATGTGAAGAGTTGACTCATTGGAAAAGACTCTGATGCTGGGAGGGATTAGGGGCAGGAGGAGAAGGGGACGACCGAGAATGAGATGGCTGGATGGCATCACAGACTCGATGGACGTGAGTCTGAGTGAACTCCGGGAGATGGTGACAAACAGGGAGGCCTGGCGTGCCACGATTCATGGAGTCGCAGAGTTGGACACGACTGAGCGGCTGAACTGAACTGAGAACTGAATATACACTTAAGTAATGATTTACATGCCATCATGACCACTATATATATATATATATATATATATATATATATGCAATCATGCTATAAAGAAAACGTTCAGGATGTTGTGAGGATGTACACCAGAAGAACCAGCCCTGGTCTGGGTAGTTAGGGGAGTCTTTGCTGAGGACGTGACATGTAAATAAAGTTAGCCAGGCAAAGAGTGGGAAAAAGAAATGGTTCAGGCAAACCAACAGTGTGTGCAAAGGCCCTGAGATAGGATGGGGCTTCTAAAAAGCAGATCCAAGGGAAAAGTTATAAGAGGAAAATTAGCATGATAGGCCAGACCATGTAGGCCATATAGGACTTAAAGATTTTGGCCTGATTCTTACAATAGGGAGAACCCACTGACAGTGTGTACGAAGAGCATTCACACAGTTCTGACATCTGATCATCTGTCAGCTCACAGCTCCGAGCAGCAGGACACTGTACACACAGCCCTGCCTGGCTCATGCTAGTCAGTCTAGCTGCATCAGCAAGGTCAGGAAATCTAGCACTGCTTTTTTTTTTTTTAATTTATTTTTATTGGAGTATGTTTGCTTTACAATGTTGCGCTAGTTTCTACTATACAGAAAATCAATCAGCTACATGTATACATATTTCTCCTCCCTTTTGGATTTCCTTCCCATTCAGGTCACCACAGCACATTAAGTACTGATTATTGATCAGAGTTCCCTGCGCTATATAATAGGTTCTCATTTGTTATCTATTTTATACCCAGTATCAATAGTGTATATATATATATATATATATGTCAATCCTAATCTCTCAATTTCTCCCACCCCTCCATTTACCCTGGTATCCATACTTTTGTTCTCTATGTCTGTCTCTGATTCTGCATTGCAAATCCGATCACCTACACCATTTTCTAGTACTTCTTTAACTTAGGAGAAGATTAGTATAATTTGCTGAGTTGATTCATTCAGCTTTTCATGCCATCCAGGAGCATACCATTGGTTCTAAATAAATGCCCATTATCTTGAATTGGGATATTCAAAGCTCAAAACCAGGTTAGCCCAAAAGACATAATAAGAGAATTCAGCAAACTTAAAGCAAATCACCTTCTTTTTTGAAAAGTTTGTTCTCTCTGATGTTCTGTTCTTTTCCCTCATTTTACCTCTAGAAGACTAATAAGAATAATCTGAGCAAAATTCACTGGGGAAATAGAACATATAACAAAAAGGACACATCATCAGATTAACCAATGGATAAAATGTAATCAAGTTAAGGGAACATTTTTTAAGTAAGATCTAAAAATTTAAGTGGAATTTTCATCTAAATAACCAAGAGGCCTCCGAGACTCCATATACAAAAAAATATTTTTTCATTATTTCCCATTGGTTATTTCTGGACTACCTTAGTGGAAATACCTGGGTATTTCTCAGAACCTTTAATTATATGGGGTTTCCCTGATAGCTCAGTTGGTAAAAATCTGCCTACAACGCAGGAGACCCCAGTTCAACTCCTGGGTAGGGAAGATCCGCTGGAGAAGGGATAGGCTACCCACTCCAGTATTCTTGGACTTCCCTTGTGGCTCAGCTGGTAAAGAATCCTCCTGCAATGTGGGAGATCTGGGTTCAATCCCTGGGTTGGGAAGATCCACTGGAGAAGGGAAAGGCTACCTATTCCAGTATTCTGGCCTGGAGAATTCCATGGACTGTTTAGTCCATGGGATCACAAAGAGTCGGACATGACTGAGTGACTTTCACTTCATTTCACTTCACCACACATAGCACCCCCAGTAGAGAACTAACTGACCAGGTCTAAATACCAGGAACCAGAAATTTTATTCTAAGGTAAATAGAATCATAAATAAGAAAAGCAATCTAGAGGGCTGAGCTGGCCCCTTCCATCTTTGCCCAGGGAGATCTGGGTGGTAAATCTGAAGGTCCGCCTGGCATTAAGACCTCTTCCATAAGACACCCTCCTCAGATGAAGAGGGAGAGCCATTCCAACCCTTTCTTGAGCTTCTTTTGGAAATTAGTTTTGCCCCTGGCCTGATGCCTGAGCTGCTTGCTTTTTGTCCTACAGAAACTTACCTTAAGTTTCCCAAACCAAATCTCTGCAGACATCCACTGAAATCAGTCCACCTTTCATCTCAATATTGAAAGGTTGAATGCGAAAGTGAAAGTTGCTCAGTCATGTCCAACTCTTTGCGACCCCATGGACATAGTCCCTGGAATTCTCCAGGCCAGAATACTGGAGTGGATAGCCTTTCCCTTCTCCAGGGGATCTTCCCAAACCAGGGATTGAACCCAGGTTTCCCACATTGCAGGCAGATTCTTTACCAGCTGAGCCACAGGGGAAAGGTTGTCCCAGCCAGATTCTCCCCCGCGCACCTCTGGGCCACACTGCTGATGCACTCACTTGCCTGAGCCTCACTGTAGGCACCTTCTGGCTAAGGCAGGCAGGAGTGGGGAAAGTTGGTTTCTCAGGGAAAGAACAGCTACCCAGCCTCAAGACTGACACGGGGAGCGCCTCCCAGTTCCCCGGCCCTTTCCCTGTATTGTGCCTGCTCTCTTCTTCCTTTGTTTTCTGCTCTTTTTTCCCTTCCTTCTTTGGTAGAGGATGGGCTCTACCCCTTCGTGTCCCTCCTCCTCACCCCTCCCTCTCCTAAGGGCTCCTCTGTGTCCCCAGCGCTCTCCGAGGCATCACTCAGGCATGCCCCGTCGAGCACATCATTCGATGCGGCACATCAGGGGACAGAGCTGCCATCTCTCTGATCCATTGCTTCCCTCCCCAGAGCTGGTTCAGGCCATCCATCACTTCGATGAGCCAGCAGGCCAGGCACCCTTGTCAATCCAGCTATGAGGAATCCCTGTGTTTTTCGAGAGGCAAGGAGCACTTTCATGATCTTTGTCACAGGTGTCTTGGGAGCAGCTGGCAGGAGAATAGCAAGAAGCCTATGACATGCTCAGCATCTCATGGTGGGTGCTAAGGAAGCAGGAACACTTGCTCAGTGTCTGCTGAGGCCTAGCCAGAGGAGCTGTACTGATTCTTTAAATTAGGGATTTAAGTTTGCTATAAAAAATAGTTTTCCACCATACAGTGCTACAGATAAGGCAATGGCACCCCACTCCAGTACTCTTGCCTGGAAAATCCCATGGATGGAGGAGCCTGGTAGGCTGCAGTCCATGAGGTTACTATGAGTCAGACACGACTGAGCAACTTCACTTTCACTCTTCACTTTCGTGCATTGGAGAAGGAAATGGCAACCCACTCAAGTGTTCTTGCCTGGAAAATCCCA
>SJYV01016142.1:790141-838830 GCA_006410875.1 Neotragus pygmaeus | reverse complement strand
GTGGTCATGTATGGATGTGAGAGTTGGACTGTGAAGAAAGCTGAGCACCGAAGAATTGATGCTTTTGAACTGTGGTGTTGGAGAAGACTCTTGAGAGTCCCTTGGACTGCAAGGAGATCCAACCAGTCCATTCTGAAGGAGATCAACCCTGGGATTTCGTTGGAAGGAATGATGCTAAAGCGGAAACTCCAGTACTTTGGCCACCTCATGTGAAGAGTTGACTCATTGGAAAAGACTCTGATGCTGGGAGGGATTGGGGGCAGGAGGAGAAGGGGACGACCGAGGATGAGATGGCTGGATGGCATCATGGACTCGATGGATGTGAGTCTGAGTGAACTCGGGGAGATGGTGATGAACAGAGAGGCCTGGAGTGCTGCAATTCATGCGGTTGCAAAGAGTCAGACATGACTGAGCGACTGAACTGAACTGAACTGATACAGATTTCAGTTTAATCTTCTTAGATAGTCAATCTAAGTTTCATAAATATCTCCAGGAGGGCCATTATTTTCTAAAATGAATTTTGTAAAGTTACTAGGAATTGTATGAGGCTTCCCAGGTGGCTCGGTGGTAAAGAATCCCCCTTCCAAGCAGAAGACACAGCGAAGATCCCCTGAAGGATCTTCCTGGAGAAGGGTTGGGAAGATCCCCTGGAGAAGGAGATGGCAATGCACTTAAGTATTCTTGCCTGGGAAATCCTATGGACAGAGGAGCCTGGCAGGGTATAGCTCATGGGGTCACAAAGAGTCAGACATGACTTAGAAATTTCATCAACACAATCAAGGCAGGAAGATATCCCATTCTCAATCACAGTAGAAGGCTCATGCTCCAGCTGCGATCTACTGCACTAACTGCGATCTCGAATAGGGACGAGGTGTTGGCTCACAACCCCACTGGAGGGGACAGGCAGTGGTCAGCTGAGAGGAAGGAGGGACTGAGCCACAAGCAGAGGCCACGGCTGGCCGTGGTGACCAGAGATACATCAGAGTCTTTTCTCAGGAGACTCCCAACACTGTCTTGCCTTCCTCGAAATGAGGCGCCCGGAAGTTCGCTTACCTTTTCCAAGAACAATCACCAAGGTGATTACAGTCATAGCCCCTGCCTCTTTGAGCACCTATGACAGGCCCTGTGCTTCATGTGCTTTTCTTATTAAAAACCTGTGACCCTGTGAGGCTGACATGCACATTTCACAAATGGGACACTCTGGCTTAAGAAAGATTAACAACTTGCCCAAGGCTAAGAAGGAGTAAATGGTGGGGCCACAGTGTGAACCTGCCTAGATCCTAGATTACAGAGCCCACAGTCCCAGCCTGTCACTGTCATTGAGGACACAGCGTTTTCACCATTCATTTCTTAACTCTCTTTTTTAAAAATATATTTTTATTCTATCCAGTGCTATCTGTTTGAATCTTGTTATTTTCGCTGTTTTTCATTAATCAAAAATTGCTTACAAAACCCTATTGTGTGATGTGGATAAACCTAGAGTCTGTCATACAGAATGAAGTCAATCAGAAACAGAAAAACAAATATTGTATAGTAACAGGCAGACTGTTTCAAATTAGAAAAGGAGTCCATCAAGGCTGGATACTGTCACTCTGCTTATTTAACTTATATGCAGAGTATATTGTGCAAAATGCGAAGCTGGATAAATCACTAGCTGGAATCAATAGTGCCAGGAGAAATATCAACAGCCTCAAATATGCAGATGATACCACCCTCATGGCAAAAAGGGAAGAGGAACTAAAGAGCCTCTTGATGAAGGTGAAAGAGGAGAGTGAAAAAGCTGACTTAAAACTCAACATTCAAAAAACTAAGATCATGGCATCCAGTCCCATCTCTTCATGGCAAACAGATGGGGAAACAATGGCAGACAGTAATTTTTTGGGCTCCAAAATCACTGTGGACAGTGCCTGTAGCCCTGAAATTAAAAGACGCTTGCTCCTTGGAACAAACGCTATGATAGACTTAGATAGGGTATTAAAACCAGAGACATTACTTTGTTGACAACTGTCCTTACAGTCAAAGTTATGAGTTTTCCAGCAGCTATGTACAGATGTGAGAGGTGGACTGAGAGCTGAAGAATTTATGCTTTCGAACTGTGGTGCTAGAGAAGACTCCTGAGAGTCCCTTGAGCAACAAGGAGATCAAACCAGTCCATCCTAAAGGAAACCAGTCCTGAATATTCACTGGAAGGGCTGATGCGGAAGCTGAAGCTCCAATATTTTGGTCACCTGATGTGAAGAGCTGACTCACTGGAAAAGACCCTGATGCTGGGAAAGATTGAAGGCAGGAGGAGAAGGGGATAACAGAAGATGAGATGGTTGGATGGCATCACTGACTCAATGTACATGAGCTTGAGCAAACTCTGGGAGAAGGAGAGGGAAGCCTGGGTGCTGAGTTCTGAGGTCACACAGAGTCAGACATGAGAGCGTTGAAGAACAACAACACATATATATGGAATCTAGAACAATGGTACTGATGAACTTATTTGTAGAGCAGGAATAGAGAAGCAGATGCAGAGAATGGACACAGAAGGGGAAGGAAAGGATGGGACATATTGAGATGGTACCACTGACATGTATACACTAACATGCGTAAAACAGATGGCTAGTGGGAAGCTGGTGTATAGCACAGGGAACTTAGCTCAGTGCTCCGTGATGCCCTAGAGGCGGGATTGGTGGGACAGGTGGGAGGGAGGGGTATATGTACACATATAGCTGATACACAATATATTTGCTGATACAGCAGAAGCTAATACAGCAGTGTAAAGCAACTATACTCCAATTAAAAACAAAAATACACATATATGTTTTTTAAAAATTTAAAAAACCCTACTATGTACCCATAACTCTACTTTTAGAAAAAATGCCATGGTAAGTAATATTTCCACCTGACTCCAACACCCTAAAAGGAGTTATGTCTACATTCTCAGTTAGGCTGTTTTTCTACTGGGTGGGAATTTCTCCACAAGTAATGGTGGAAGGGAAAGATGCTTAGAGCTCTGCCAACCCCCACCTCCCAAATGCAGAGAAGTCAGGCAATACCGAACATACTTACCTTATGACCGTTTGCTTGTTGGGGTCATAGAGAGACATGAAGAGCTCAGCATCTTCCCCAATTCTGCACACAAAGTTTCTCACAAAGACATACAGGCTATGGGTAGGGGATGAGGAAATCCGGGAATACATTCCATAATCAGGCTGATCTTTTGACTGAGAGGTGGAAGGGAAAAGAGAGGAAAAGAGAACATTAGCCCTGCACCTCTTAGGACAATGGAAAGGTGGCCCAGGATATTGAGAACCATGTAGGTTTTGAGCCTAAAGATTTCAACATTATGTTCACGCCTTCTACCAAAAGCATCTTTTGTCTGAGTCAAGTCACTCTGACTGTCTTGATCTTGATCTTGGGGACTATCACAAACTATCTAGCCTTCTTTATAAAATTTAGTGTCATAAAAAGCACGAACTATATAAAAGGAAAAAACGCTTAAACAGACTTTATCAAAACTAAATATTTTGCTCATTGAAAGATACATTTCTCCCAAGTAAGCACTGGGAGAAAATATATTTGCAAAACTTACATCTAATAAAAAATTCGCATCTGGAATATACAAAGAATTCTTACAACTCAATGATAAGAAAACCAACCCAATGAAAATGGACAAGGTATTTGAACAAACACTTCACAAAAAAAGAGACAAATGGTAAAGGCCAGTAAGACATGAAAATTACTAAGCATTCAGGGACATTCAAAACAGCAGTGAGGTCCCCCTACACAACCACTAGACGGGCTAAAGTTAAGAGACTGACAATATCAAGGGTGAAGAGGGCAGAGAAGCTGGCACGCATCTGTTGCTGATGGGAACGCAAGACTGTGAAGCCCTTTTGGGAAATACTATGGCAGTACCTTAAGAACTTAAACATACTCTTATCATACAGTCCAACAATTATTACCCAAAAAGAATAAAAACATTTGCCCACACAAAACTTTGTATGAAAATGTTCATAGCCTTGTTAGTTATAATAGTCCTGAATTAGAAGCAACCCATATATTTAACAATTGATATATGATATGTACCCTTGGTCAATGGTATAGCAACTGAGCAATGAAAAGGAAAAAACACTAATATACACAACAACATTAAACTGAAAAACATCATGCTGAATAAAAGAAGTCAATCACCAAAACCATATGATTCCTTTCATGTTAAATTCTAGAAAAGACAGTATAGTCACAAAAAGGGTTGCCCAAGACTTGGGATTGGAGAAGGGTGTTGAACTGCAAAGAAACTCAAAGAAATTTTTAAGATGTTGGAACTATTCTATACCTTGATTGTGGTAGAGTTTGCCCCAACACTATATATTAATAAGATTCATTAGGTTGCAATTTTAAATGAATTAATTTTATTGTATGAAAATTAGATCTCAGTAAAGCTAAAAATAAAATTGCTTTCAAATAATGCACAGTGGTAAAATACTTTAAAAACTACAAATCAGATTAGGTTAATCTTGTGAAGATTATGTTTCCTTGGACCTTTTGTTGGCTTTCTACCACAGCTGGAATAACATCTTCCACAGTTGGAATGACATCTCATTCTTTCCCGTGACTCTTAGGTCCTGTGAGAGCCAACTCCTGCTACCTGCCTCTCCAAAGTGTTGCCTAAACTCTTTCACTGCTCCTTAGGCCCCATCCATACTAGCCTTTCTACTCCTTGAACATTCAGAGCTCAGACCTACCTCAGGGCCTTTGCACATGCCGACCCCTGCCTCACCCCCACCACATTGAACATCTTATCCCCATATCTTCCTAGGCCTGTTGCCTTCACATTATACAAGTGTCATCTCAGATGCCCCTCCTGGGAGAGGTCTTTCCTGATGGTACCTTTTAAAATAGCTCCTGATTCACTCTGTTTCACAAAACTCTAATTGATTGCCTTTTAGAAATTCATCCCCATCTGGAATTATTTACTCAATTATGTTTTTTTTACATTTTTTTCTTTTTTCCTCTCTGGAATAGAAAATCCTGGCATTAAACTTCTCATGGGCTGTCTGTAGAATGAATCAAGATCTGAGTATAAAACACAATAAAATGCATGTTGTTACTGATCATCTCAGGTCATAGGACAGATGTCCCTTTGAATAATATATAGTCTGGTTAATTAGATTATTTTAAGCTTATGGTGTGCTAAAGCCTGCTTCCTTTGACCAAACAAAGTCTGTTTCACAAAGCTCACCATCTCTTCTTTAATACGCTCTGTGATTTTATCAGTCGCTTCTTCATGTGCATGGAACAAGCTGATGATGCTGGTATTATCAGGGTCCAAGATATTTCCATCTTCATCTCTGACAATCAGATCAAGCTCAAGGATTCTGAAAAGCAAGAATGTGAGATGAGGATAAATCAAGGGAGACAGAAGCCTACAGAACATTGGTGAGAAGTTTCTACCATAAAGTTCACATGATTTTTGAGAGTCATAGGCTCCCAGCTCTACACAGATAGCTTTGCCCACAGATGGGAGGCACAGTGATATAGCTCAACCTTTCTGGGAGGTATTGTAGCAGTGTGTATTGAAAAAAACTTAATGCATATTTCCTGTGATACTGAACCTAGAGAAACAACAACACTTGAACAAGGATGTGCGTGCATCAGGAAAGTATTAAAAAATACTAAAATTAACTTAGTTAACTAGTTAACACTAAAATGTCTGTCAAGAGAGAAAATGGCTAAATAATCTGTAATGGAAATTGTAATGAAACTCCATGTAGTAGGGCTTTAAAAATATGACACAGTTTTGATGTTTCTTTCTTTATTTGGCTGACCCAGGTCTTAGCACATGGGATCTCTAATTTTCATTTTGGTATGTGGGATATTTGTTTTTATTTTTTAGTTCCAGCATTAGTTGCAACATGTGGGATCCAGTTCCCTGAACAGGAATCGAATCTGGGATCCTACCTTGGGAGTGTGGAGTCTTAGTCACTGGGCCACCAGAGAAGTCCCTAGTTTTGATATGTTTAATAACACATATTAGTGGGGGGAAAATCAAGCTTGAGAAGAAGCATACAGAGTATTTTCAGTGAAAAAACAAAGCAAGGCAAGTATGTTACATGGGTGCATGTTCAGAGAGAAAGGTATGGACACGTGTACCAATACTACCAACATGTGCATCTGTAAGGAGAGGCAGGGCCCTGGGACTAGGAGGCATGGAGGGGTCAAGGGAGAATTCTGCCTTATCTCTATGTGTTTAATGCTTATATAATAGAGCATAATGCAGTATGATATATGATACATGATGCAGGGAAGGTATTCATGTACCATTAACAATATTTTGAAAATAATTGTTGGGGGTGGGAATCTCAGATATAGCTTTGTTATCCATGGCTTGCTCTTTAACTCTGTGACTTCAGGGTCACAAGATTTTCCCATTTGGTATTGATTTGTTTCAACTGCAGCTGCCATTTTGACTGGCATCAACGGTACTAATAATGGCAAAATACTCACACAGCACTTGCAATAAGCTGCACATTCAACTGCTCGTGCATATTAAGGCCTTTAACTTTAATATTAAGGCCTCCCTATGAGGGAGGTACTATTAATACCTCCGTTTACAGATGAAGAAAAGACTGAGTATAATTTCTTCATGTCACATAGCTATTAAAAAGAAATGTGGCATATTTGTCTACACTCTTTATTTTCAGTGAAACCCCCTCTAGTACTCTTGCCTGGAGAATCCCAGGGATGGGGGAGCCGGGTGGGCTGTCATCTATTAGGCTGCACAGAGTCGGACACGACTGAAGTGACTTAGCAGCAGCAGCAGCAGCATTAAATTTACTCATTAAAAATTCTAAAATGTACAATTTTTCCTTTTTAACAAAGTATAATAAAACATAAAAACCCCAAAACAGAACACTTGACATAATTCAAAATCAAATTAGCAGAACATTAAATATTTACAAAACTGTATCTTTAAAATAGATCCAATTTTGTAGAACTGACACAAAAAGATAGCTCAAAAATGCACCTTTATGGTATACGTTCTAGTTAACAGGCTCTTAGAAGCAGTACTGGGTTGGGAGACGGGGTTTATGTGTGCAGAGGTCCTAATTTAAAGCTGCCTTTGTACTTGATGTTGATTTGGAGGCACTCTATTGTCCATACATAGAAAGGAGTGGGAGGTGGGCTGATGGAGACTCTGAGAGCAACAGCGGTGGTCCTGCTTAGGACTCACTATCGAGTACCAGATTGGGAATGGCAGCATTTTCACCTCTTATTTGAGAACTGGATTGAAAGGAACATCTCTCCTTTTATCCAAATGCAAACAGGAGGGAGCCAAATCTCACCCGTTTGTCCACATTCATTAGGAAATTAACTTCCAACTAGATGTGACTCATAATATTGCACAGCTGTGCTACTGAACGGGTGACAATAAAGGGGAATAAATGCATACGACTGATGCTGAGCAGAGGCTCTCAAGACCTGGGAGAAGATGGACCATAGCCGACACACAATTCAATGCCAAGATCTCTCTAGTTCCTTTCTCTTCAAAATTTATCAAAGTGGATTCGGGTCTAAAAATGTATGACTGAAACAAAATTCTCCCGGGTCCAGCTGTCTTGGGATTTGAAGGGTTCATCTGAGGATTCCTCATTCCTTATATACCAAAGAGCTTGTCCATTATCAGTTTCATCTGAAACCTGGAAGTTTTAATCATCAAGGGGCAGGACTGAACCAGGGTCAGGAGAGGCTGCTTCCTGCTTGGATGTCAGACCATTCACTTTGGAAAACAGAGCATTTTGACAGTTTTTCCTTAGGAGGTAAGCCCCGCAGCTCTCTTCTGCTCCAGAAAGTGATCAGATGAACCCAGGACAGAAAAGGGTAGGGGAGGAAACCCTTACTATATGCTTTCTTCAAAAAATTATTATTTTTAAGGTGAAGAAAAGAGAAATGGCTTTTTCTGTGGCTCCCCATCATTCTCTGGACAAATCTGAATTTTTTCTGCCTGGCACTCAGACCCTGAGAGGTTCCAGGCACAGCCATGCTCGTCTCGCAGCTCCTCTAAGCTTCTCTCTCTCTCTCTCTCTCTGAACTCTTCACCAGTACTTCCTGCCAGTCCTGTTTGATGCAGAGCAGGTGGCACCCCTGCCCTGCCCCCTCCACCCTGGCACTTCTCCCTCTTCTCAGGAAATGCACGACTTCCTACTCAGGTGTCTGTTTACTTCCTCTTACTAACCGCCACGGTCCTCCAGGAGGCAGTCAAAGACAGAGGTTAAGGGCTGGAATTCTGGAGCCAGGTCACCTGGGTCACATTCCAGTGCCTCCTGGTCAAAATGACCTAATCGATCTGTGAGTCTCTGTTTCCTCATCTATTAGATAGAAATAATAACAGTACCTGCATCATAGAGAGGTCATAAGACTTGGCTGAGTTAAGGCATGAAAAGTACTCTAAAGTGTACCTGGCAGACAGCAGGCACTCAGAAATTTCCAGTTCCTTTTGCTTGCCTTTTGTTTCTACTACAGAGAGAAGCTGTATTTTGTAAATGCTGTGTCCTGAGTGCCTATGAGGTGTTCAATAGAAGTCTGATGGCTGAATGAAGGAACAGAATCTCTGAGGGCAGAAACAGGCTGATTCTGACCAGTCCTCCAAGATTCAGAGTCCTGCTCCTGACTCTCACAGCCTGAGCTGATGGTCCTCGTGCTATTCCTGACACTTGGACCAGAAATATGGTCTTTTGGCTTTCAGAAAGGTATCCGTCCCATTTCAGAGCTCTAAGCCCCTGAGACACCAGACGTGCATTCATTCAAAGTGCCCAAATCTCTCTCTCTCTCTTCTGGCTGAAGTCGTCAGGGAAGCGAAGCGAAAAGCAAAGGGCCTCTCAGCTCAAGTCTCGGCCTCCGACGGGGTCTCTCACTTCCCCAAAGACGACTGACAGAAACAGAAGGCACAGTGCTGGCCCGGGGATTCTGCAGAGGGAAGTGGATCAAGGCAGGACCCTGTCTCTCCCTTCACCACCCTTCACCTGCTGAGTGCACACCCTGGGCCCAGCACATCTAAATGGATCTGCCTTAGAGGAGCTCTCAGCACAGCCCTGAAGACAGGCCACTAAGGAGGTAGTTACCCTTCAGGGTGCAAGGGCCCACAGAAGCGCCTAACCCAGCAGGGATGGGGTGGGGGGGAAATCAAGAACGGCTTTCTGAGCGTGGTGACCATTTCTTTCCATCCTTGTCAGAAGCCCCCATGAGGAAACATCCAAAGGTCACAGATGCCGTCGTTGCAAAGCAGCAAAACTCACTCCATTCCCACACCCCAGCTGTGAGCACGCTCAGCTAAAGGCAACACTGTCCCAATGGCGGCGACAGCTGCAGAGCGAACCCCTCCTGCCACTCTGGGACGGCGAGCGTGGTGAGCAGGTGTGGACTCGCTTGCCAGCTGCCAGCAAGACAACCAGCAAAGGGACTGTGCTCCTGGGGTGGGAAGCAGCTGTAAGCTGAGCCCACTGACCATCTCTGGATCATCTTCCCAGTGCATGTGACAAAGGTAAGGAAGTCTGACTGCTAGGAAAGAGACATTTTTTATTCCTACTGAATAGACTCTACTGCCTCCTCAGGCCCTGTGTTCCAGTCTTCCGACCCACTTTGCAGTCTTCTGAACATGCTATGTTCTCCCAGGCACTCCCAACCTCCATTTGTTTAAAGCCTACCTAATACTTCTTTATCTTTCAAAATTTAGCTCTTTTTACCTCCTTTAGGAAGAAGCCTTCCTTGACTTCCTTCTCCAAATTGAATTAAGAAGACTCTTGCCGCCTAAGCCATCAAAGTTACCACAATACATATCAATACTTCGCTTGTTGCTCACTCTTAACTATACTGCGTACTCTTAGTGTATGGGAACTTTTACTTCTGTGGCCTCAAAAAGCCTAGCAGGAAATCAGGCCAAGTATAGGTGCTCAGTGGGCTTCCCTGGTGGCTCAGATGGTAAAGAATGTGTCCACAAGGCAGGAGACCCAGGTTCAATCCCTGGGTCAGTAAGATTCCCCTGGAGAAGTGAATGCAACCCACTTCATGTTCTTGCCTGGAGAAATCCATGGACAGAGGAGCCTGGTGGGCTACAGTTCGTGGGGTTGCAAAGATTCAGATATTACTGAGCAACTAACACTTATAAGTGCTCAATATGTGTTTGCTTTTGAAGAACAGAAACTAAAGAAATAGGGAGGATGTCTGGAGAGCATTCACTTAACCAGGAGGGAAGGGAAGCCTTACAATTCTCAAATGCTATCCAAGTAGTATAATGGTGAGGCCCAAAGACTCTGGAGACAAACTGCCTGGATCTAAATTCTGGTTCTGCCTTTTACTAACTATGTGATTTTGGACATGTACCTTAACTTCTTTAAGTGTCTCAGCTTCTTCATTTGAAAAAAATGAGGATACTAAAACTGCCTACCTCATAGAGTTGTTATAAGAATTAAATAAGACAATGAACGTGAAACCCTTAGCTTAAGGCTGGTGCACAATAAGCTTGGATTAGGGGTTCGTTATAATCACTACCATTATTAGTGCATTGACCTGCATCAAAAAAATTGTAAGACCTTCTCCTCAACTTCACAGCATTCAGACTAACCAATTTCTGCTTCTTCCACTTTGAGGAAATGCTTTTATAACTGTGCATTTGTGTTAGCCAAGGGCTTAGATAATTTAGGATGGGGGAAGGGACGTAAAGTCTCCCATTGGGATTGAAGAGGGGGCGGTTGTAAATGCAGGAATAAAATGACAACTAAGCCAAAACGAACCAGCATGACTGTACTCCCCAGCTCCTGGAAGTAGGTTAACTGAGTGTCCTAAATCTCTAGCCTGCTAATAACCACTGCATAAGCAAGCCTCTCTCTGCTTGTGTTTTCCCGGGTCCCACAGGGGTGATTACAAAGGCACACAAGCATGGGCCTGCTGGTAGCAGCTTCTCCCAAACAGAAAGTGGCAAACTCACCACTAAAAGTAAAACCTAGTTTCTCAGAGGGTGAGAGGGAAGAAGGTGGGTGGAGGTGGGGGGAAAAGCTTCTTTTTTGGAGGAAAGAGAGGTTACTTGTTGCCATAGTCAATTTTGGATGTGACTTTCTGCTTCAGTTCCTTTAGCTCGTCCTTGGGCAAAGTTCCCGAGAGGAGCTGGGACCGCCACTCCATCAAGTCGTACATCATGGACTGCACCTGGAGAAAACGCTCCTTCTTGCTGGCCTAGGAGAAAAAACAGGAAGCAATCTACAGTCACCCAAGATCCTGAACATCTCTTTGGCAAACTGAGCCAAAGCCGAGCATGCGTGTTCACAGGCCATGGCTTGAGCGCCTGCCTGGCCCCGCCCAGCTGTGAAGGGCTTGGGTGGTGCTCTTTGTCACTGACACGTTTCCTTCTCTGGGGCCACAGGGGTCTCTCAAAAGCAAAAGTAGCAATCCTAATCACTTCCTGGTTTTTAAAAAAAGAAAAGGGTTATTTCTGACTCTTATCCAAAAAGATACATGTTGAGCAGGAATGCCATGAACATCTGCTGCAATACAGGTCTCGAAGGCCAGGCCCTTTAAGGCGAAGAACCAGGGCCTCTTCTCTAGAACAGGCCTATTTCTAAGGCAGTGTTCCCCCAAGTGTGACACGTGCACAGCCCATGGGACATAATAAGATGGTTCTTGGTGTTACAAAGGCACCAGGTCACATATTAGGGATCCAAATGGTGATTCTCCTCTCCTCTCCTCCTAATCCATCTGTTTAGGGGATGAGAAAGTTGTGGTTTCTTAGCAATATGTCTTGAACCCCTCTCTCACACTTGTTAATTCATTTTTTTCAATCAAAGGGGAGAGAAATTCTTGGGCTCAGAGCTTTTAACAGGTACCATAGGAAACACTTAATAACATTGTTATATTTTCACTGTATTAACTTGAATAATACACATGACTATATATATAATATAGTCTCTCTCTATATGTGTGTAAACATATGGCTTTCTCGGGGGCTCAGACAGTAAAGAATCTGTCTGCAATACAGGAGACCCAAGTTCAATCCTTGGGTCAGGAAGATTCCCCTGGTGAAGGGAATGGCTACTTACTCCAGTATTCTTGCCTGGAGAATACCATGGATAGAGGAGTCTGGCGGGCTACAGTCCATGAGATTGCAAAAAGCTGGACATGACATAACAACTAACCCACTGTCGTATATATGCATGTGTAAGAGTAGTACTTTCCTGAGTTTTGTGAGTTTTTCCAGGACTCATGGAACCTGAGGCTAGGTTGGAGGGAGTGTCATTGGAGTTTCCGAATTTGCACCAAGTTGGGCACAGAGGTTAAAGCGTCCGCCTGCAGTGTGGGAGATCAGGGTTCGATCCCTGGGTCAGGAAGATCGCCTGGGGAAGGAAATGGCAGCCCACTCCAGTATTCTTGCCTGAACAATCCCATAGAGGGACGAGCCTGGTGGGCTACAGTCCACAGGGTCGCAGAGTTGGAAACAACTGAGCGACTTCACTTTGGACAGAAATGCAAGTAGCTCGAGGACCTGGCACCTAATGGGGGCAAAGGCGCTCAGTCGCACAGAATTGAGCCCTCACACCTGGGTGGCCAGTGCCAGAACAAAAGTGAATGGTCTTATAGCGGTTGGTGTAGCAGAGTTGGCAAATTGTTGGAACGAGACAGCATGTTGTAAAATTCCTTGTGTAAGTCATTTAAATTTACTGAAAAGAAAGACAATTTTGCTATTAAGTAAATACTTAATGTGCAGTATGCAGATATGGCAAGAATCATGGAAGTATAAGAATCACTTTAGTAAGGTAAAGGGCATGATGAACTTGCCATTCAAAGATTTCTTAAAGAAAATGTCAAGCTTCCATGGTGCATGTGTCAAAGGCATGGTGGAGATAAATAATACATCACTTTAGCCTTAAATCTGCTGTTTGCCCCATAAACTTTACTAACAACTTTTGGGAAACCTATAGAAGGTAATTTAAAGTGTCTGGTACCATACACTATGAAAGAGCCACATAGGAGTCAGCATTCATGCCCATAAAAGGTGAGCATACAAACAGCACAGAGCACCAGCGAGCGTACAGGATGCTGAGACAAATAGGCACGAAGCCTTGGTTGACACTAACTCTCAGTTTAATGGTTTTCTTAGCTATCTACTCTCATTAGGAGTTTTAGAAGCATCAAAGGAGGATTTAAAATTAGATTTACTTCAATACAGGGAAAACCATGCAAAATACGCTCTTAATTTTTCCAGGGTCAAATTCTCTCATAGATCTGATGACAATAGTCATTAGCTAATTGATACATGAGAACAGTATTTTTCAAGGTGTTATCAGCAGACCACCAAATCAAAATCCCTAAGTTTATTAAAATGCAGAGCCCCACTGAAGCAAGCTTTACTTTCAATAGCATTCAAGGTGATACTTAAGCACATTCAAGTTTGATAACATTTACATTAGTTTAAAAAAAAAAAAGGCTCATTCCAGATGCCCATTTACCGTGACTCTGTCACTAACTCACTGTGTGGCTCTGAAATTCACCTAACTTCTCTGGGCTTTGATGACTTCATACTGTTCGTTATACTATGTCAAGGCTACATTCCAAATCTGAACCAAGCCAGAAACTGTAAGCAGCTTCCATCCCAGGGCTGAGCAGGGTTTCGAGTCTCACCACGTAGAGCTGTTTCCAGATGCTGCCCCATTCCCAAAGTGTCGTTGTCACTTCTTGTGCCAGAGGAATTTCTGCAGGAATAATGTTCTCGATATTTCTATTTAAAGTGGGAGAGAAAACGGTGTGAAATTGAGACCCAGGTGCTAACAAGATAAAATGTTGGCAAATTTGCATTAAGCTGCAGCTGCTGAGAGGGGGCCTTGCTGGTAGGAGGCTAAACCACTTCTAATAGCCACACCAATTACATTATTCAAATACAAGGAGCTTCCTTTTTCTCTGTCCTTCTGCATTGAGGTGGGCCCTTCAAGCTCATTATTCAGGATTAATCTACTTTAATGCAGTTCAAAGGCAGCTGCCAGTGAAAAGTTTGATTCTCCAAATGTACTAATACCCCCTCAGAATCAGATGCGAACATGAATCAATTTGCATTGGAGACAAACACAGGCACGAAGAAGACAGCCTTCACATCTGCCAAGTCAGGTTTTCAAAGCAGACAGGATGCAGGCATCCAGGAGCCACCAGAGAGTCACGTCTGGGGAAAGATGGCAAATACCTTTTTTTCTCCACTGTCACTTCTTTGATGTAGATAAAGGATTTTGGAAAAATGCCCTGTGGGGATGAGAGATGAGATTGAATGACTTGTCCCTACAGAAAAAACTGACCCTAGGTCTTCATGATTTTTTTAAAAGCTACTAACTGGTAAAAACCCTCCAACTTCACAGGAGTAATTCCAGTTGCACAGAACAGGTGGTGGGTGTTAAATTCACTCATTTAGGCCTAATTCCTCTCCCCTTCTTCAGCAGTTGTTCAGGATCCCACAATAGCCCTAGATTCCAAAGAATGCTCCAACCTCACTGTGATCACTATCAGATGGGCAAGGCAGGAGCGCTTGAGAGGTTCACTCTAAGGGAGAAAGGTTCTCTGCCTTTCCCCTCTCCTGCCCAGTTTTGGGAAAGCAGCCACCCTGTACTGTCAGAGAAGGTCAGGTCCTGAAGCAACAATGTCCCTGGTTAGCATGTGGGCTGCTTTGATTTGAGATCGCTTTCTTTCTGGATTTGATTGTTCTCTAGAGAGCAGAGAGGGATTATGCCTTCCAATACAGTATGTCAGGGAGGAAGGAAGGAGCATCTATTATTTCCTTTCTCCATAAGCTTGGCTCAACTGACAAGAGAAGTTGAGCAATTACTTGGACATTCCTTCATCCGTTTAGCCAATGTGTACACTGGGGACACGAGGTAACTGTACCAGGTACAGTGAGATGTCAGGAGATGAGCAAAGCACGTGCATCTCCCACGGAGGCTAGGGCAGAGGAACTCCCTGAGGGCTGAGACTGGACCTGTCCCTCCTGAGTCATGTTGGAAACATAGGTGAGGAAAGGACGAATGCCCCAAGCCAGCTAAAGAAAGACAGTAGAAGATAAATTTCAAATAAAAAACACACGATTCAATGGGACTAGAGAAATCATATATGGCTGGCATATTAGGAAAATTTTCAAGGAGAAGAGAACTCTGGAAGCTGGCCTTAAAGAAGGAGTGAAGGGGGAATGGATCAAGGTACAGCAGAGAAAACAGTGGACCCAAGGAGAGAGGAGTGAAATCAGTTTGCAGAGGCACAACAGCGGGAAGTAATCGCCCAGGGGACTGGCAGGGTCACGCATAGACACCCAATATTCTCCCAAATAAAAACAAAATTGTCCTCACCTGTAACATTTTGTGCTTTACAAGGTATCCCCTATACCAATCTGCAAAGAGAAAACAAAGAAACAGGTCTTTCATCTTATTCTTACTAGTCTCTTGCTGGGGTTTATTGTTGTTGCTGTTTTTCACTAGCAAAGAAACTGCAAAGTGTTTTAGACATTAGGTCTAGATCAAGGCCCTAGGATTCAACTCATTCTATTGAATGAGTTGCCAAAATCTCCAAAAAGTGAGCAAAAATACAGAGATTTCACATAAACATGCAAATTGAATCCTAAAACACACACACACACACACACACACACACACAGGAGGTCAGTGCACCCCGGTGGCTGCAGCTGGCTAGAGGTGAGGGGCAGCTGGTCTCATCAAACAAAAGGAGGCATGTCCAACTCACCAGCCTCTACCCAGCCCCTCTCTTCTTTCCATCACCTGCCTGCATCCTTCCTGTGTTCATCTGCATGTTTTCAACCTCTGCCTTAGGAACACAGAAAGGCTGAGAATGTCTGAGGAGTTTGGCAAACATCCTAAAATAATGCCCACAGTTCTAACAGCAGCAAATTGTGTCTAACATTTGATCTGCAGAAGTTAGTCATTACAAAACAGATAGGTTCAGGGATGGGTGAAAGGACAGGAGTTTTAAAAGATTCTTCCCTTTGAAGGAATATCAAA
This sequence comes from Neotragus pygmaeus, assembly GCA_006410875.1. NCBI lineage: Eukaryota > Metazoa > Chordata > Mammalia > Artiodactyla > Bovidae > Neotragus > Neotragus pygmaeus. Next base: position 822,808 of record SJYV01016142.1, on the reverse strand, counting down.
AATGATTCAATTAACAGAAATCCAAATTATGTACACAGTCCTCGGACAAAATGAGCCTTGGTATAGCAAGTATTGATGACTATAATGAGTCTACTCGCCTTTGAAATGATTCAAGCACAGCCAAGTAGTGGCATTTGTTATCTCTGTAAATAAAAAGCGTCTGCTGGGAGGCTCATTAGCAAATCCTCATTACTGGGCTGACAGATTGCTGTCGAAATATGTTCTCAACAGACGTAAGTGTGAGCTCCAAAACAAACATTTAAAATGCAAAGTCACCCCTCATAGTCATGAGCCAGCTAAAGAAAGTTCTAAAGCAACAGGGGCCCAAAGTGGTTCCTATTTTAAGAGACAGAAAGGTTGAGGAAGGAGAGAGAATGGAAGGAATGGATATTGGAGAGAAAGAATCTCAGGTTTGGAATGAAGTTATCATTCTAAGTGGGCTTTCCCAGTGGCTCAGTGGTAAAGAATCCACGTGTAAAGCAGGAGACACGGGTTGGAAGCCTAGATCGAGATCTCCTAGAGAAGGGCACGACAATCCACTCCAACATTCTTGCCTAGAGAACTCCAGGGACAGAGGAGCCTGGCAGGCTACAGTCCATTGTGTTGCAAAGAGCTGGACATGACTGAAGCGACTGAGTGTCACGCATGCGCGTGCACACACACATGCACACATGCCATACACACACCATTCTAAGTATCCTTCATATATGAAGCCTTCTAATCTTCACAACAACCCTATAAGGTGGGAAATGCAACTGTCCTATTTTACATAAGAGTGGCCCACTGAGGCACAGAGAAGTTAAGTCACACAGCTAGTAAGTAGCCGTCATGCTGTGTTTCTCGTCTAGTGTTTCTCGCATGGTGGAGGCCTAATATTACCACCCTCCCAACATCTGAATCCCCAAAACTACATCCCCTCTAAGTACTTCCCGTGGTGGAACACTTTCTGCTTCATAAAGAACCATACTCTAGTTTCACACGCTAATCATTTTCCCATAACTATTGGTAATAATTAATTGTTAAAATTAGTGCTTATGTTAACTATAGTGCTTGCTATGTGCCAAGAATTCTGGTGAAGCTTTCTGTTTTGTTTTTTCACATTATAGATTGATTCTATAAAGTAGGAACTATTATTCCCTCAGTTCTGCAAATGAAAATAGAGAGGCACAAAGAGATGAAGAACTTGCTCATGGTCACACAGCTAGTGAGTGATGCACCTAAATGATTTAAATCCAAGCATCCGACTCTGGAGATGACCCTACAGAGTACTACACTAGAACAGCCTCCTTTATTTGCAGTTTTTTCCCATTCAACCAACTTCTCTGTAGCATTACTATTGATAGCTACCATGTATTCATCGCTAAACACGCACAAAGCTGTATACTACGTGCTGGGCGTGTTTTCTCTCATTTACTTCTCATATCACACTATGAGTTAAGCATGATTATTCCCATTCTGTAGATGAAGAAACTGAGACTCAAATTAGTGGAGATGTTGGGCCAAATCACATATCAGGGTTCAAGGGCAAGTCTGTGTGGCTCCAAAGCCAGCCCTCAAAGCGGTTCCGCCACATTGGCTCCCCCTGTGATGAGCACAAGCACAGATACCGTTCTCTTAGATGCACACACAGTCAACGGTCTCTTGGTTGCTGTGACCTGAATCCACCTTGCTGGCCAAGGCTACCAGACTCCCCGGGGAAATTGGTCAAGGGACTGCTAGCTGCTCACATCTGCCTCTGCACAACTGGACCACCCTCTGGGTCCCTGGACTTCCTCTTCTGGCAACACCACCCTCCCTCACCCTTGATAACCAGTGACTTGCCACCCCTTGTAGGAATCCTGATTCTCAGAACTTCAATTCACTCCTGAGCAAGAAAGTGATTGATACTTACCCTCAGCATCCACATTCTGACTTCCAGATTTAAGTTCAAGAAACACTGACTGTGCTCTATTCTGTACATGGCACTGGCCTAGGTGCCTTCAGAAATAAATCCCCAGTGATCTTTGATGAAACGGGCTTACCACCATCTCTACTTGCTACATGATGATGAAGCATCAGCTTCATCAGATCTGTCCTTAGGACTTTTTCTGAGAGTCCTAACTCTGCTGAATCAGTGACCTCTGTGACCTCCGATGTGTGCTCCCAAATCTGGTCACCAGTCAGCTATATCTGGGTGAAGGCAATGGCACCCCACTCCAGTACTCTTGCCTGGAAAATCACATGGACAGAGGAGCCTGGTAGGCTACAGTCCATGGGGTCGCCTAGAGTTGGACACAACTGAGCGACTTCACTTTCGCTTTTCACTTTCATGTATTGGAGAAAGAAATGGCAACCCACTCCAGTGTTCTTGCCTGGAGAATCCCAGGGCTGGCGAAGCCTGGTGGGCTTCTGTCTATAGGGTCGCACAGAGTCGGACACGACTGAAGCGACTTAGCAGCAGCAGCAGCTATATCTGGCTGTACTCCGAGACCTGACAGGACAGACAGCAGTAGTTGACAGGCATAGCAAAATCCATGGCAACAGGCACTCTGATCAAAACCCGGCTCTGGGTAACAGAGCACTGACCATACCCCAGGCCTCATCCCCTGGCTTCGTGCACCTTCCATTAAGTAACAGGCAAGGCTTTTTGTCTAACCCTATCCATGAGACAAGAACTTTTTAAAAATAGAAAACTCACAAAGTACGTCCTGAGAAAGATGAGAAAAGGGAGTTTTGGGGGTTTTTTCCTTTTTTTTTTTTTTTTTAACCATTCTTATGGAAAATGATAAACTCCAACTGTCCTCCTTTCCCAAAGCCCAAATAACAAAATGAAATGTACCTAAATTCTCCAGTGACCCAGGAGTTGTGTGGGGAAGGGGAGAAGGAGGAGAGATTAAAAATATCCCAGCACATCAAAAAAGAATCCACATGCCATTTAATAGAAATCCAGTCCTCTCTCTGCCATCTGACGGCAACATGATCTTTGGTCACGTCACTTAAACTTCATTATTTTCACCTGTCAAACGAAGGAAATAATACCTACCACACAGAGTGGTAAGTGTTAGTTGCAAAACTATTTTTTAAAAACAGAATTATGAAGGTAAACACATCTGATAAAGGTACAGCATCTTACACTGGAAGAAAACATACCAATTTCAGGAGGAGCATTGCCTGAGGAATGGATAAAAAGACAAGAATGCAACAGGGAGGGCAAGCAGGGGATCTCAACTGATCTAAAATATGTATTTCTTTAAAACATATATGAACTGAACATACAAAGTGTTAACATTTCCTTATTTGTATAGTGAGTGTCTCAGTGTATCTCACATTCCAGTTTGATGGAAATATCTACTAACATTAAGAAGAGCATGAGGTCTGAAATGAAAGCTTGAATCTGAATGAAGGTCTGCAACTTCTGAGTGATCTTTGACAGATTAGTGCACTTCTCTAAGCCTCAGTTTTCTTATTTGTAAAATGTGAGCAATAACACTGTCTGTCTCATAGGCGTAAATTAGATAAGAAATTCAGTTTGTACAGTGTCTTACGTATGGTGTTAAAAGATTAGTAAATGCCATTCTGTCTTTTAAAAATCCATAATCATCATCATCATCAATCAGAGAAACTTAGGCATATTTTCTGTTTTACTTCCAGAACCTACAGATTTTGAATATTGTTTGTTTTCAGTGACATTTCAACTTATTTCCATAACAACAAAGTAAATGACACATTCTTCAAATTCAACATAATGGAAGTTTATCGATGTTTTAGCTTCACCCACAATCAAAAGAGAAGAAAACTTAACTTATAAACTCCCCTCAATGGGACAGCATTACTTCAGAAAACAGAGCCCCTTTCAACACCAACCTGTCTCTGCTGCTGCTGCTACTGCTGCTAAGTCGCTTCAGTCGTGTCCGACTCTGTGCGACCCCATAGACGGCAGCCCACCAGGCTCCCCCATCCCTGGGATTCTCCAGAGCAGACCCAAACATCTCTTTGCAAGGACCATCTCCCTGCAAAGTGGCACTTTTGAAAATACCACCTTAAGTCCTTGTAATGCCCGCTTTGTACCCTAAAAACAAAGGACCCGGGTGGGTCAGGATCACTCCCGGTGGAGCTGTCTCGAGAGAAGCTGCTGGATGGCTCCAGGCGCACCTCACTCTGTAAGTGGGAGATTCCGAACCCTTCATGCAGAGGGCTTTGCAGCTGAATTAAGGCCACGCTGACACAGGTGCCAGCTCAGAGAGAAATATTTTTAAGTGAGAGGAGCAAATCTCAGAATGGTATGTACAGTGTAGTCCCATTGACACTGACAGTAAGAGCCAGGTCTTACCTTAAGGAGGTTAAGCTACGTCAACTTCCTCCTCATCCACCCGCCTTGTTCCATGTTACTGGTGAGTGAAATTGAAAAGTTCCCTGGAAACCCTGTCTAGAAACCCCATTATCTTCACTACTAAGACTGAGCTCCATGGCCTGGGCAAGTGTGTGTATCAGGAAATAAAAGGGAACCTTCCCTGGTATTCTGGAAAAGAAGAGTCAGGTGGCAAATAGCTGAGCGTGAAGGAGACATTCCCTCTGAAGGGCTTATAAAGAGAGTCTAGGTGGCCCAGTGGTTGAGAACCTACCTTCCAGTGCAGAGTATGAGGGTTTGATCCCTGTTTGAGTAGCTAGGATCCCACATGCTATGGGGCAACTAAGCCCACACACTGCAACTACTGAGCTGCGCACCACAGCGAACTTCCTTGGGCTGCAACTAACACCCGAAATGGCCAAAAACTAATAAAGTTAATTAATTTAATATTAATCTAATAAAATATTTTTTAAAACAAGAGTCTCAGTAAGCTGGCCTACCCCCAAAGAACATCCCCCTACCACAGTGTAGGCAATCAGGAGGTAGGGGGTGTTTTTCAGAGGTGGCCCTTGTTGCCTTCCGGGTGCACGGTATGGCTCTTACCCCAAAACCAAATGCAAGCTTAGGGGTGCCATCCAGAAGATTCACTCAGAGACAATGGGGGCATCTGGCTTCTTGTTCTCCAGCTACGTGGCTATTCATGCAGGGGACTGGCTGCCCTTTTGGTTTGTTTGTTCAAGCAGACAAAAAATTGGAAAAAGAGCACCCCAAATCCCTTCTACTCTTAGCCTTGTTTAAGCTGGGGAAAGGGAAGGAGGAGAGGAAAATTAAACTGGACTTGGTATTGGAGTCTTCTGAGATGTTGTGAAATATCGAGAAAGATGTCAACCAAATAAAACTGAAGGAAGTGACGGGAGAAAAATTACACTCCGTTTTTATGTTTATTCCTCCATGAGGAGTTCTGACTGCTCGGTAAACACTTACATGTGTTTTCCACATATGAAAGCAGGATGTAGAATGTTTATGCTGCCTCTGGGTAGAAAAGGCAGCCTGCAAGATGTAATGTGGACAAAGAAATAAGCATTAGGATGTCTAAGGTTCAGCAATGAAATGTTTGAATTTTCTCTTCTGAAATGTTTGAGTTTTTAATTACAAAAAAAAATTATCTAAAAGGAAATACTAACAATGTTATTGTTCTAGTGAAAGGAAATTCATTCATGCCTAACGTTTCAGCTCAGATTTTGTTTTCTCCGTTCATCTGACTGCGTAAGTTCAGTACACAGGCAAAAAATGGCTAGCCTCACCCATTCCAGGACACCAGAGGGCCAACTTCTGGATTCCTGGAGCCAAATTCCTAAGATACTTATACACCTGCCAGTTCAGTTCAGTTCAGTCGCTCAGTCGTGTCTGACTCTTGCGACCCCATGAATCGCAGCACGCCAGGCCTCCCTGTCAATCACCATCTCCTGGAGTTCATTCAGACTCACGTCCATCAAGTCCTTGATGCCATCGAGCCATCTCATCCTCAGTCGTCCTCTTCTCCTNTCCAGTAGTCATGTATGGATGTGAGAGTTGGACTGTGAAGAAGGCTGAGCGCCAAAGAATCGATGCTTTTGAACTGTGGTGTTGGAGAAGACACTTGAGAGTCCCTTGGACTGCAAGGAGATCCAACCAGTCCATTCTAAAGGAGATCAGTCCTGGGTTTCTAAAGGAGATCAGTCCTGAGTGTTCATTGGAAGGACTGATGCTAAAGCTGAAACTCCAATACTTTGGCCACCTCATGCAAAGAGTTGGCTCATTGGAAAAGACCCTGATGCTGGGAGGGATTGAGGGCCGGAGGAGAAGGGGACAACAAAGGATGAGATGGCTGAATGACATCACCGACTCGATAGATGTGAGTTTGAGTGAAATCTGGGAGTTGGTGATGGACAGGAAGGCCTGGCGTGCTGCAATTCATGGAGTCGCAGAGTCAGACACGACTGAGCGACTGAACTGAAGGCGGAGATGCAGCTATGCAAAGGGCATTAATCAAAAACATTAAGTCAAAAGAACTACCTGCTGCTGTACAGGGCAAAGAATATAAGTTGGGGCAAACGATAATCCTACTTCTAAGCCTGGGAAGAAAGGCTTAGAATTGGAATGCTTTGGAGAATAAGAGCTTTGAAGAGTACAACATATCACTAGGGATCTAGAAGACCACATAAAGTTGGACACATGTTGAGAAAGGGTGTGAGAAAGCCTACATCTCAGCTCAGGTTGACTGTCAAGCTCCATGCAGGCAGGAAATGCAGGCTAAGGCAAAGTTGTAAATGGGCTGGCTAAGTGTTGAAGGTATGTCCAAACACCCACACACAGCTGCAAAGACTAGATTGTTTTCTCTCACTTCCAGGCATTTAGAGACTTCCGTGACCACATGCAACAAACAACAGGTCTTAACAAAATGCTTTAGAAAAATCACTAATCAAACCAACTGGTACAATCTGTATGAAGGAGTGACAACAAGCCCTGGCAAGGAGGGAGACTCTGATGTCCAAGCTAGCACATCATAATATTCAAGATATCCAGTTTTCAACACAAAATTTTGAGGATTGTAAGAAACAAGAAAGTATAGTCCATCACAGAGAAAAAAAAGGAAATTAATAAAAACTGTCCTGAAGAAGGATAGACAAAGGACTTAGAAGACAAAGACTTTCAATCAATTATTTTAAATATGTTCAAGTAGCTAAAGAAAACTATGGACAAGAAACAAAAGGAAACCAGAAAAATAATGTCTTCCCAAATGGAGAATATTGTTAAAGAGAGATAAATTATAAAAAGGAATAAAATAAAATAAATCCTTTGCCCAAAATGAAACCTGAGAGAACTCTCAGGGGACTCAAGAGTTCTCTTCTCCTGCATAAAGATGCCCTGTTTCTCCATTTCTCTCCACACTTGGCCTGACTTCAAGCCCTGCCCCCAAGCAGGCTGCTGGCATTTGGACACAACAGCTTGTTGATGTCCTAACTCTGCAGATTCCCCACTTCCTGAACCCTCCAGCCCCAGGTGTGGCTGACGACACACCTGACACGGAGCTGGGCAGGGCCACAGAGGTACCTGAGGTTTCTAACAGAGGAAAGCCATCCACAATGTGTTTACCTCTGGGGCACTAGTAAATTAGGCCTGTCCATCAGATATCTGAAGTTCAGAGCAAGACTCTTATTTTGTTCCCAGACTGTAGGCTTCCCATCTTTCCTTAGGACTCTCTTGCTCTGATTCTGCCCAGCTCTGTCAGGTGAGAGGCTTAAGAAGATATCTTGACAGATCTTGAAACCTGATATCCAACGCGAAGGTCTGTACTTATTCCAAAACTCACATTATAAGAAACTGAAAGTAACTGACATTGCCATTTAATTTATAAATGTATTTCTGCCTTTGCATGAGGACCTCTGTTCTCAAGGCTCGATTTGGGGAAAAGAAGACATTTCTTGTCGACAAAGGAAGTGGCTTTGCATACCAATACCCAATTCTGTTAAGTTTTCTAAATGACTAACAGGAAACTTTGAACCAGAATGCCACCCGTTGCTAAAGTTTTATTGCTTATCTATGAATCTCACTTGAGTTGTTTCTGACCAGTGTCAGAACAGGTCATCTCACCACTCCCTGCAGGTCTAACCACTCTCAAGTTTTGAGTGAGTGATGGAAAAGGCAGAAAAACAGGAGGAACCTACAGGAATAAATAAGTAAAAACCACTGAAATCATAGCTTCCCCACTCTGGCCATGTCCATCCATGAAAGATAAACAAGTGGTGGAAAGATTTCCATAGATACCTATCTCAGTTTCCCCTTTTTTATGAAGTTTCTGTGCCTAGGAGAATATTGGTACAACCCAACAAAGGATTTGACCTTTCCCTGTATTAAGATACTATACTCAGCAGCTAAGGCAGCAGCTGGTTACTGACAAGCCTAACCAGACCAAACTACTTACGGCTGAGGATCAAAGGGGTATTTCAAGCACTAGGGCCATCTAAGGTTATCGAACCCAATGAGGCTATTCATGCTGGAAACCCTAGATTGTCAAGCCAGGGGGAGCAGCTACTTTAAGACGGGCGGGACTTCCAACAACCCTGGAAATCAAATCCACTGATTAGCTACAGATTTAACTTAAATGTATCGAAATAGGCTGCTCATCAGGAACCTAAATCAAGAGATTTAGGAAAAAGTAAGCACACACTGTTATAGCATGCAGCTCACATAAATGAATAGAGAGGGGTCTCTGTGCTTCCTACAGTGTTAGGAGATAAGTACAATATTTCACTTGGATTTATAGATGAGGAAACTGAAGTAGAAAGAGAGTAAACAACTTATTCTTTTATCTCTAACTAGTAAGTTCCTGTTGTTTAGTCGCTAGATCATGTCCGACTCTCTCGCAACCCCACTGACTGTAGCCCACCAGGCTCCCATGTCCATGGGATTTTCCAGGCAAGAATACTGGAATGAGTTGCCAGTTCCTTCTTCAGGGGAGTTTCCCGACCCAGGGATCAAACCCGTGTCTCCTGCATTGGCAGGCAAATTCTTTACCACTGAGTCACCAAGGAAGCCCAACTAGTAAGTTAAACAGAATTACCCAGAAATCCGAACTGTCCCTACTTCATATACAGCTTGGTCCCTCCCCTCACAATGGTGAATACTTACTGAGCACACGCTACGTACCAAGCACGTGGTATTTTTCAACAAACATTCACTCGATACCTACTGCATGCCAGAGACTGCTCTGGCTCTTTGGGTTACAGTGACAAATAAGACAGACAAAATTACTTATGTATTACTTGTATTAGCTCATTTAATCTTCACAGTAACCCTTCAATGTATTACCCTCCATGTAACATATGAGAAACTGAAAAAAAGATTAAGGAACTTGCCCATGGCCACACAACTAGAAAACGGAGTCAAACCCAGGCTGGAATCTAAAGTCTTTGCTTTCCTGACTAGCCTAGTGCTGATATCACAGTTATTGTGTGTGCATGAGTATACATGTCTATGTGTGTATGTCTATAAACACAGATAAACATACATATATATGTGTGTGTGTGTATATATACTAGACTTATTAATTTCCTGTCTTCTTCAACCTCCGCCAGGGTGGAGACTGAGCCTGCCTGGTGGCCAGTGAACTCCCAGTGCTGAGAATAGCCTCTGACTCACAATTGAAGTTCAATCAATATTTACTTAACTTTAATCAATACTTGTTGAACTGAAGGAATACACCCATGTGGGGCAGGAATGTCTCGTCTCCTAAGTTTTTTCTTGCATTTCTTGATATTATTTAATGAGTTGCTGAGCCAGCTGGATTGCCAATTTTGATGGCAGCCATCGAGTGCCCCGTGACCCTTCAGGATGGATTTGTACCTCATCAGGACTCTGCCACTTGCAGACAGGTTTGAAAACAAAAGCTTCAGCAAACACCAATTGTCAATAGAGTTTGTACAAGCAGCCGAGTAAGGGAACACAAACAGTATTGGCGAAAAAGAATGTAATTGCCTGAAGCTCATTTCTCTAGCCTCTGATCTGGGCTTTGGAGGGTCTCCATTCCAGAAGAAATAGAACCAGCTAGCAGGTCCACTTTGGATTCAAAAGAAACACACACTTTTATTAAAATATACAAGTAGTTTGGCTGGAGTCTCTGGGCAAGGTGTTGGTAGCCTCAACACCAAGGCAACAACCTGACGTTGCATCAGGAGGGTGAGTGTGATGACCCAGCAGAAGCTTCCAGCAGCAAGGCCAGAGTTCAAACCTGGTGCAAGTTGGCAGTGGATGAGGCAGAAGAATCACAGCCAGAGGGAATCAAGGAGAAGATGTCTTCCTCTGACCAGGAGAGGACAAGAATCACAACCTCTGTGAACACTTTTAGTTATCAGACTTCTCCGATGACTTGACCCACAGTCACCCATTTAATCCTCTCACAATTCTTGTGGTGGGTACAATTATTAGCATCTCTGTTTTACACATGAGGACACTGAGGTAGTGTAAGATGAAGTGAACAGCCCAGGGTGACTCATATGGAAAGGAGATGAGCCAGGATTTCACCCCAGGTGGGCTGTCTTCAGAATACACAGCCTCAACCATTACATCACACTGCCTCTGGCTAAAGGATGTGTATTTGGCACCCACTTCTGTCAGGTGCTTTAGGACCGCTACCGGATCTTCCTAAAATCTTACAGGTTGCCATTGGTGAGCTAAGCTGACATACTCAGCCAACAAGAAGAAAGTGAATTCCCAGGAGTTCTCTAAGCAGTGACTCTCAACTGGGGACAAATGTGGGGAAGGGAACACTTGTCAATGCTGGACACATGTTTGGCTGTCACAGTTCTGGGGGTGGGGGAGGCAGGCATGGGGAGTGGGGGAGCTCCTAGCATCTAGCTGGTGGAGGTCAGGGACACTGCTAAATATCCTGCAGTGTACAAGACAGCCCCACATCAAGAATGATCTGGCCCCAAATACCAATAGTGTCAAGGTTGATGATCCTGCAAAAACATCATGCTGGGATTCACTCTCTTTTTCCCAGTGTCCCCAGTATAGGGATATGCACACACCCAGGCACACATTGTCTCACGCTGTTCTGTGTTCACACACTCATATGCTAGAGTTGGAAGAGAGGCTTTATGATGAAACCAAGGGCTGATTTCTCAGTCCCCAAGCTCCAGGGCAGGAGTGTGGTGCACTGCTGGGCTCTGTAGAAGGTGAGAGGGGGCGATAGAGGTGCAGCCTGCTATCCCGGAGATTTGGGGAAATCTAGTTCAAGAGCTAAAATGAACACACAAGAAATAAGAGGCTATCGTTCTAATGGAAATCAGTCCTGAATATTCATTGGAAGGACTGATGCTGAAGATGAAACTCCAATACTCTGGCCACCTGATGTGAAGAACTGACTCCTTAGAAAAGACCCTGATGCTGGGAAAGACTGAAGGCAGGAGAAGGGGACAACAAAGGATGAGATGGCTGGATGGCATCACTGACTCGACGGACATGAGTTTCAGCAAACTCCAAAAGTTGGTGATGGACAGGGAGGCCTAGCGTGCTGCAGTCCATGGGGTCTAAAAGGTCGGACACGACTGAGCGACTGAACTGAACTGAAGCTGTGGAGCATGGCAGCTGTGGTCTCTCAGAAGAGAGAGATCAAGAGAGGCCCCATGAAGGAAGTGAGACTGGAGGGAGAGGAAAGGGCAGGGGGAGGGCAAGGGGGAGAACTGGGGTGACAGCCCTGGGGAGGAAGGTGGGGAGGGAAGGCCACAAGGGCAAGGAATAGAGAAGGGAAATCAGCTTGACGGGTGCAGAGTTCAAGTGAGTCCCAAGGTGAGAACTGTGGGGCTTGGTGCAGGGATCCAGGTATTTAGAGGAGAGTTCAAGAACGCCTCCATTGTTGTGAGCTTGCTCATAGGACTCAGCCTCCCAACAGGAAAGGAGCTAGGGGATAAGGGCAGCAGGGGACAATTCACCTGAGCCTTATGAGGCTACTAGAAAATGTAAAACTTTCAACCTCTGTTTCCTTTTCATCCCCCACCTTCTGCCCTCTCATTTGCTTACCGATTCATCCATTCATCTGGTCAACAACTGTTCTGTGCTAGGCATTTTGTGGTGGAGAACAAGAAACACAGCACTGCCGCCATGGTGTTCACGTTCTATGGAGGAGCCAGACAGCTCTACACAAGGCCACAGTGAAATCTGACAGGGTGATGGCAGGAGCCACAGTGACCTGAAGCAAGGGGTGTACCCATCTCCAACCTGAGAGATGGGGGCATGAGCACTAGTCACATTGTCTGTTGCTGCCTCAAGCAAAAAGGAGAGACTACTACTAGCTCATCACCTTGCTGAGAGAAGAGACTGATCTTCAGCTCTGCACCCCCACACTCAGCCCAGGACCATAACTTAGCATGGATTTATTGGACTTAAGCGATCTGAATAGACTATAAAAATAGGTTTCTTAATCTTGATCACTCCCAGATCTAAGAATTCACACTTTGGGCAGGGTGCCTTGGCTGCGTCTATTGTGTCTAGTTACTGAGTACACTTTACCAGGTCCATAGCTGGCTTCCATGAATGGGCCTTAATGAAATGGTAATGCAAAAGTGGACGTGTGTATGTTTTTGGAGGAAGAGGATTTATAGCTTCCACTGGATTCCCAAGGGTCCCACATCACAGTATTGATGAGACTCTCTGACCCACCGCGTTTGTGCTAGTACCAGATGGAATCTGGTTCCATCAAGAACCAGAGGGAATCGAGGTTGACCTCCAACAGAGCTCAGCCCTCAAACAATAAGCCACCTGTGGGGAAAGATAATGCAGTCACATAAAACTAAAAGGCAAGATGAAAAATGATTTCAGGACACCAGAAGAAATTTCTTCCAGGGATGAGTTATAAGAAAACTGCTGGAAAGAGGCTGCATTTCAGTAAGAGTTTGAAGCTCTCTGCTCTTCAATTTCCTCATCTTTGAAATGAAGATAAAAGGACTCATCTCTCAGCATGGCTGTGAGGGTTCAACACGACACCACTGTGCTTCACAAATAGGCCAGATTGGAAAAAGTTGAGGCAATGTTATTATTTATGGCAATATCGATGACAACTCAGACCAGGGGATTAACTAAGGAAGTCCTGTATGCAATTCCATTCTTCCAGCTGCTCAGACCAAAAACAGTAGTGTCACCCCGATTATTCCCTTTCTCACATACCTACATCCAATCCATGAGGAAAATCCCATTTGCTCGACCTACAATACACACCCAGCCAAGCACGTCTCATCTCCTCCCCTGCTATATCCCTGGGTGACCCCCACCACCATCTCTTGCCTAGATTATTATAGGAACTGCTGTGCTGGCTTCCCTGCTTCCACAGTTAATTCCTTTCTATCTACTAACCATAAAATGTCTACAATAATCCTTTTAAAATGAGACAGTGTTTGCCAAGGGGGAGGGGTGGGACAGGGATAGGCTGGGAGTTTGGGGTTAATAGATACAAACTATCACATGTAGAATGGATAAACAACAAGGACCGACTGTACAGCATGGGGAATATATTCAATATCCTGTGATAAATCATATTTATTGGAAGGACTGATGCTGAAGCAGAAGCTTCAATACTTTGGCCATCTGATGCTAAGAGCTAACTTATTGGAAAAGACCCTGATGCTGGGAAAGATTGATGCTAAAAAGAAGGCAGGAGAAGGGGATGATAGAGGATGAGATGGTTGGATGGCAATGGACTCAATGGACATGAGTTTGAGCAAGCTTNGATGAAACTCCAATACTCTGGCCACCTGATGTGAAGAACTGACTCCTTAGAAAAGACCCTGATGCTGGGAAAGACTGAAGGCAGGAGAAGGGGACAACAAAGGATGAGATGGCTGGATGGCATCACTGACTCGACGGACATGAGTTTCAGCAAACTCCAAAAGTTGGTGATGGACAGGGAGGCCTAGCGTGCTGCAGTCCATGGGGTCTAAAAGGTCGGACACGACTGAGCGACTGAACTGAACTGAAGCTGTGGAGCATGGCAGCTGTGGTCTCTCAGAAGAGAGAGATCAAGAGAGGCCCCATGAAGGAAGTGAGACTGGAGGGAGAGGAAAGGGCAGGGGGAGGGCAAGGGGGAGAACTGGGGTGACAGCCCTGGGGAGGAAGGTGGGGAGGGAAGGCCACAAGGGCAAGGAATAGAGAAGGGAAATCAGCTTGACGGGTGCAGAGTTCAAGTGAGTCCCAAGGTGAGAACTGTGGGGCTTGGTGCAGGGATCCAGGTATTTAGAGGAGAGTTCAAGAACGCCTCCATTGTTGTGAGCTTGCTCATAGGACTCAGCCTCCCGACAGGAAAGGAGCTAGGGGATAAGGGCAGCAGGGGACAATTCACCTGAGCCTTATGAGGCTACTAGAAAATGTAAAACTTTCAACCTCTGTTTCCTTTTCATCCCCCACCTTCTGCCCTCTCATTTGCTTACCGATTCATCCATTCATCTGGTCAACAACTGTTCTGTGCTAGGCATTTTGTGGTGGAGAACAAGAAACACAGCACTGCCGCCATGGTGTTCACGTTCTATGGAGGAGCCAGACAGCTCTACACAAGGCCACAGTGAAATCTGACAGGGTGATGGCAGGAGCCACAGTGACCTGAAGCAAGGGGTGTACCCATCTCCAACCTGAGAGATGGGGGCATGAGCACTAGTCACATTGTCTGTTGCTGCCTCAAGCAAAAAGGAGAGACTACTACTAGCTCATCACCTTGCTGAGAGAAGAGACTGATCTTCAGCTCTGCACCCCCACACTCAGCCCAGGACCATAACTTAGCATGGATTTATTGGACTTAAGCGATCTGAATAGACTATAAAAATAGGTTTCTTAATCTTGATCACTCCCAGATCTAAGAATTCACACTTTGGGCAGGGTGCCTTGGCTGCGTCTATTGTGTCTAGTTACTGAGTACACTTTACCAGGTCCATAGCTGGCTTCCATGAATGGGCCTTAATGAAATGGTAATGCAAAAGTGGACGTGTGTATGTTTTTGGAGGAAGAGGATTTATAGCTTCCACTGGATTCCCAAGGGTCCCACATCACAGTATTGATGAGACTCTCTGACCCACCGCGTTTGTGCTAGTACCAGATGGAATCTGGTTCCATCAAGAACCAGAGGGAATCGAGGTTGACCTCCAACAGAGCTCAGCCCTCAAACAATAAGCCACCTGTGGGGAAAGATAATGCAGTCACATAAAACTAAAAGGCAAGATGAAAAATGATTTCAGGACACCAGAAGAAATTTCTTCCAGGGATGAGGTATAAGAAAACTGCTGGAAAGAGGCTGCATTTCAGTAAGAGTTTGAAGCTCTCTGCTCTTCAATTTCCTCATCTTTGAAATGAAGATAAAAGGACTCATCTCTCAGCATGGCTGTGAGGGTTCAACACGACACCACTGTGCTTCACAAATAGGCCAGATTGGAAAAAGTTGAGGCAATGTTATTATTTATGGCAATATCGATGACAACTCAGACCAGGGGATTAACTAAGGAAGTCCTGTATGCAATTCCATTCTTCCAGCTGCTCAGACCAAAAACAGTAGTGTCACCCCGATTATTCCCTTTCTCACATACCTACATCCAATCCATGAGGAAAATCCCATTTGCTCGACCTACAATACACACCCAGCCAAGCACGTCTCATCTCCTCCCCTGCTATATCCCTGGGTGACCCCCACCACCATCTCTTGCCTAGATTATTATAGGAACTGCTGTGCTGGCTTCCCTGCTTCCACAGTTAATTCCTTTCTATCTACTAACCATAAAATGTCTACAATAATCCTTTTAAAATGAGACAGTGTTTGCCAAGGGGGAGGGGTGGGACAGGGATAGGCTGGGAGTTTGGGGTTAATAGATACAAACTATCACATGTAGAATGGATAAACAACAAGGACCGACTGTACAGCATGGGGAATATATTCAATATCCTGTGATAAATCATATTTATTGGAAGGACTGATGCTGAAGCAGAAGCTTCAATACTTTGGCCATCTGATGCTAAGAGCTAACTTATTGGAAAAGACCCTGATGCTGGGAAAGATTGATGCTAAAAAGAAGGCAGGAGAAGGGGATGATAGAGGATGAGATGGTTGGATGGCAATGGACTCAATGGACATGAGTTTGAGCAAGCTTCGGGAGATGGTGAAGGACAGGGAAGCCTAGTGTGCTGCAATCCATGGGATCACAGAGTCAGATGCAACTTAGCGACTGAATGACAAGTGTGAGTGTATGTGTGTAACTGAGTCACTTTGCTGTACAGCAGAAATTAACACATGTAATTCAACTATACTTCAATTAAAAATTAAATTTAAAAAAAAGACAAAAAATACTGCAGTTCTTCTCAAATCCTTCAATGCCCTATCCCCTTCCATTCAGACTAAAAGCCAAAGTCTTACAACATGTGCCAGGCATTGCTCAACACAACCTCTGCCCAGAGCACTCATTTCCGACCACTCTGCCCCTGGCTTACTCTGCTCTATCCACACTGGCCTCCCACACACCAGAGAGGTTTCCTTGGTGGTTTATTCTGCCTGGAACACTCTCTCCTGAGACAGCGCCCTTACTGCCACCACCAGGCAGGCAGGCAGCAAGATCCCACTTCCCGGCCAAGTCATCCAGGTCTAGTTGGCACCAGGTTTGCACCTTGCTGCAGCCCAGCACACCAGTCACGGTCTCTGAAACCTGACATTGCTAGCACTTAATCCATCCCGACAGATGCCTGCTCAGCACTGGCTCTGTTCACATCCTGTGCTGGATGCTGAGGCACCTATGTAAGTCACATTGCCCACCTAGGTCCTCTTCACCATCCTGGTTTAGGCTTTGACCCAAGGAGTTCTGTTTCATCAGGGGAGTTCTGACTGCCCTGGGGCAATGTCTGGAGGGGGTCTGGAAAGGTGCTGACACTGTCAGTCACATCCACCATCTGCACAGCTTCTTTAAATCAGTGTTGAAGCTGACAGTGTTCTAGTTGGGTCAGAGGAGCAAGACATGGATGACTTTTTTCTAAGAGAACTAGAAACCAAGTGAGACTTCAGAGGCTGACAAACTCAGCCTGGCTGTTTTAACTCATCAATTAAAGAAAGTGGAAAGAAAGGAGACAGTGCCTATTAAAGGGAACAATTGTGGTGCCTCCACAACCTTCTGGAGTTGGCTGGCAATAAGCATTAGCATTCCCCATTTGCAGAACATTTGCCACAGAACACAGACTGTAGCCCCCATGTGTAATTGGCCATTAAATTAAAGGCCTATAAACCCAAAAACAAACAAACACACACAAACCCAAAAAGAAGTCCAAAGGCCCAGAAATTAGCAGAATATTATGGTGACTACACACCTGTCTCCAAATTCAGCAGTAATATAAGAATGCTGAACTCAGAAGGAAGCAAAGCTTAACAAACACATTCTGTCAAGGCTCATTCAAACACAAACATTATGGTTGGGAGCAAGATGGCCACTAACAAATGCAGTTCCCATAAGCCTAGGGATTAGGACACTCTCCACAAATGGACTCGAACAGTCAGCACAGCAGGCACTCTTCAACAATCCCAAACTGCTGAAGCATCAGAAAGGAGGACCAGGCACCTAAGAACTGGTGGCAGGAAGGAATTAGATTTCCATCCATGTGTTTTTATTGCGCCGGACTAACTTCTGGAGACAAATCCAAAGGTATAGTTTGCTTCCACAGCAAAAATAGGAATCCTCTAAGCATTTCCTTTACAATGTTTTCCCCTCCCCATTGCTCCTCAGGGGCCTTTTGAGACCATCCAGTTTAAGATTCCCTCCCTCCAATATTCTCATTCAGGAGACAGGCTCTTTTCTTTAGAATAGCACATATCATAATTTACAGTGATATACTTATTGATTTTCCCACAAGGTGCGTTTAGTCTTCTCACTAGACTATAAGCTCCAAAAGGGTAGGAAATATACTGCCCCAATTCTAGTAATTTCCCTATCTGCTGCTGCTGCTGCTGCTAAGTCACTTCAGTCGTTTCCGACTCTGTGCGACCCCAGAGATGGCAGCCCACCAGGCTCCCTTGTCCCTGGAATTCTCCAGGCAAGAACCCTGGAGTGGGTTGCCATTTCCTTCTCCAATGCATGAAAGTGAAAGTGAAGTTGCTCAGTCGTGTCGGACTCCTAGCGACCCCATGGACTACAGCCTACCAGGCTCCTCCGTCCATGGGATTTTCCNGTCCCTGGAATTCTCCAGGCAAGAACCCTGGAGTGGGTTGCCATTTCCTTCTCCAATGCATGAAAGTGAAAGTGAAGTTGCTCAGTCGTGTCGGACTCCTAGCGACCCCATGGACTACAGCCTACCAGGCTCCTCCGTCCATGGGATTTTCCCGGCAAGAGTACTGGGGTGGGGTGCCATTACCTTCTCCGATCTAGCACATAGGAAGTGCCCGATAAATATTTAAGAAATAAATTCGGTAGGAAGGAGTGAATGAGTGAACAAACTGATGAGTGAATGCCGGTCTCTGTCTCTCCTCTTTTACTGTTAACCCCGGCAGTAAGAGCAGTAAAAGTGGTCCCTCTGTAGCGGAGTTCTCCCCTGGTGTGTCTGGAATCCACGTCTGACTCACGCCTCCTACGCAAACAATCCGTCCCCACTCACAACTCCTGCCAGCCCCGTCCCAAAGCCAGAGCATACTGGGAAAGGCAGAGGCAGTATCCTGATCAGAGTGGGGCTCATTCTTAGCTCGGCAATGACCTCTGACTTGGGGTGGCCTTTCTGAAAAAGGTCAATCGATCCAATCAGACCTTCTCTCTCAAGACCGAACAAATAAACACAGAGAGGAGATTCAGAAGGTACCAGGACGACAGAGACAGGCTAGGTTGAGGCGGGCAGCCTACTGGGGCCATCAGGCTGGCGCCATCTAGCGGTCGCAGAATATCAAAGTCAGGAAGGTGAGGAGACAAGTGAAAACTGAGCTCATAGGTTTAGAGCAGCCGGGAAGCCGTAAGAAGACACGCAGAATTTTCCAGGGCGCCCCAGTCTAGCTCCTTCTGGAGGACTGCTGCTTATGTTTGCTTGGTTTGTTTGATTTCCCTTGATACTTAAAACACACTACTTTCCTCACATACACATACACACCCCACACCTATTAACTGAACACCTTTGAGTGAATAATTTTGTTCCCTGTAGTGAGAACGTGTGCTGCAGGGACACAGCACGCATTGCCCACTCGGCGTCTGTCCGTCTCACTCTGGACCACCCCTGTCCAGGGAACAGCATCACCTGCATCCTAGCCCAGAGGGAGCTCTCGAACTCATCTGTATTTCCCAATCAAGATGCAAAAGAGATCCCATCTCAACTCTGGAAGATCCTGTCGTGGTTTGAGTCACACCACTCCCCACCAAACAAATGATACATAAGACTCCTAATCCCCAGCACCTTAGGATGAAACCTTACTCAGAGATACTCTTTTCAGAGGTAATACAGTTAAAATAGGTCATTAGGGTGGGCTCTCACCCTAACGGGACTTCTCTGGCGGCTCAGATAGTAAAGAATCTGCCTGCAGTGTGGGAGACCTGGGTTCGATCCCTGGGTTGAGAAGATCCCCTGGAGAAGGCAATGGCAACCCACTCCAATATTCTTGCCTGGAGAATTCCATGGACAGAGNCGGCTCAGATAGTAAAGAATCTGCCTGCAGTGTGGGAGACCTGGGTTCGATCCCTGGGTTGAGAAGATCCCCTGGAGAAGGCAATGGCAACCCACTCCAATATTCTTGCCTGGAGAATTCCATGGACAGAGGAGCCTGGCGGGCTATAGTCCATGGAGTTGCAAAGAATCAGATACGACTGAGTGACTAACACTCACCCTAACCTAACTGGTGTTCTGATTAAAAGGGAAACTTTGGAAGGAGACATGCACACATAGGAAGAATGCCATATAAAGACAGACGCAGAGCCTGAGGTGAAAGGCATGGGACACCAAAGACTGTCAGCAAACCACTTGAAGCTGGGGAGAGACCTGGAACAGACTGTCCCTCATAGCTCTCTGAAGGAGCCAAGCAGTACTGCCCAATACCACACGTAGACAGGTACGTAGCCGTAACTAGAGATGACTTGTGCAGAGAGGAGGCTTCTGAGCATAACTGAAGTACCCACGCAGATCCACCCAGCAGGCTCAGCTTCAGGGTAAACTAACCTTTTTCTGCACTCACCTTCTGAGAGCCCCTGCCCTGAAGCCTTCTTTTACCATCCCTAAACATCACACTGCAGACCGCAGGTCAACTGTTAAGGAGCCACCTGTTGCCCTCACCAGTACTCCAAATCCATATGCTGAAGTCCCATATTTGGATCAGGTCTGTACAGACGTGATTAGTGAAGCTGTTAGCATGGGGCCCTAATCCAACATGACTGGCATCCTTTGAAGAAGATGGCTCTTGCACATGGTGAGCATGCACAGAGAGATGGCCATGTGAGGACAAAGCAATGAGGAAGCAGTTGGCTGCCGACCTAGGAGGCCTCAGGAGAAACCAACCTCCTGGCACCTTGGGCTTGGAATTCCAGCCTCCAGAACTGTGAGAAAATAATTCCTGTTGTTTAAGCTGCCCAGTCAGTACCTTTTTGTTATGGCTGCCTGAGGAAACTAATCTGTCACCCCTAATACTATTCTTTCCCTCCTTGCTTGGGCACACTGGACTTTCAGCTGGGTGCATGACTGCTTACACTGAAGACTGCATTTCCAGGCTCCCTTGTGGCTAGGTTCAGTCATGTGATTAGGCTTTAGCCAATAGGACAAGAGGAAGTGTCAGTGGGCCTTCAAGCACATGGCCTTAATGAAAGGGGTCATGCCCTTCATGCTCCCTTCGGTCCTTCTTGCTGCCTGGAAGCTGGACCTGAGCTTAAGAAGCCAGTTTGCTTCAAAAGGCAGAAGGCTTGTGCCAAGAAAGCAGGGCAGGAAACAGAATGAGCTACTCTATCACTTCTTCAGGGACTATTTCTGGGCTTTCTATATGAGAGAGAAATGACTTTATAATTTGAAGAGTTTCTGTCATCCACAGGAGTTTGTTACTCATTTTCACCTCCTCCTTTTCTGTCCTCTGTCCTCTCTTTCAAGGATAAAGCTGTCATCAGTGACAAAAGTCTCAGGCAGAGAGGATTAAGACAGTAAAGGCCAAACGGAAATGTTAATTATGTGTGGAACTCCTGCAGGATTAACCAATCAGACAGTCAGTAGACAGGAAAATTGTCACCCACTGCTGTTCCATTCTGTGTCCAACCCCTGCCCGCCTCCAAGTGGTTAAACTATCTTCTTACAGGTGGCACACCTGCTCAAAACCTCCACTGTTCCCACAATGAAGTCCAAACTTATGAGCTTGGTACTCAAAGTCCTTCACAATCAGGCTGCAAGCTACTTCTCCAACTTTTTGTTTTTTCACTACAATCATTCACTAAAATAAAAAAGGACTATTTATTGTTTGACCCAAATGCCAACACCTTCCAATCTCCTGCCTTTGTCGATAACATTTCTCCTTCCAGTTTCCCTCCTAGGGCCTGGTGTCTGAAGACAACTGAATCTAATGCCCAGCCCAAGTACTTCCAAGTTATGTGAACTCTGGAAGTCTTTTTCTATAAAATGAGAATAATAATACACTGTCTCACACAGGTGTTCAGAAGCCAGACAAAGATACTGCATGAGAATGGGTCTTCTACTATACTTACTCTTATAAGGCATGACTGTCCTGAACCTGGCCTAAGGGTGCATTACCCTCTGTCTCTCTTGGCACAGCAACTATTAGCCCCTTGACCTCAGTTGCTAACTTTCATTGACCAGTCTCATTACTAAGTGATTTTCAGGTACTACCTCTATTCAGTCTTAAGAGATCCATATTATGCCTACTATTATAGATGAGTAAACAGGGCCAGATTTGAACTCACAGTGCAAGCTTCTAATCTTACACAAAACTCTTCAAGGGCAGAGGCTATGTCTTTTTTTTATGTTATAGTTACACCATCTTGTCTGTGGCAAGTCTACCCAAGTGTCCTCTCTGGAACTCTTAACGGATCACCCTTTAAAGCTCCATCAAGGAAGTACAAAGAACCTGGCCAGGGATCTACATGAGACTCGCTCTGGGTGCCCACCACACAATGAACTGAGAAAGAAGTCAAGAGGTTCTGGTATGAAGCTGCCCCCAGAAAAATCAGCTCCCCAGACAAACAGACACCAGCAGCCCTCATCAGCCGGGCCATAGGAAAAGGGAACCGAATGGGAAAGCAAAGCTCAGGAGCTCCTGTGTTGGACTGGCTGGGACTCCAGAGATGTTCTGACAACTCCCTAATCCTTACGTGGCTCTAGCTCTTCATCTTCCTCCAAGCCCCATACTCATTATCTCAGATGCTCTTCATAAAGGAATGCCTTGAAATAGAAATGTATTAATATCTAGACTTACAGTGAGAAACTAAAGCACAGAGCTGTCTGCAAAAATGATGCTGTCAGAACTAGAACCCAGACCCCTTACTCTCAGGCCACTGTTCTTTCTGCTGGGTGACTCCAGTCCCCTGTCTCCTCATAACCCAAAGCCATAAAGCCTTGCTTTTTCATTCCATCTACCTGGAGTCTGCAGAGTACCTTTCTTGCCTCTGCCGCTCAACGGCAGAGATAAAAAGATCCTCTGATACACAGATGCCTACCAAGTGCTCACTGGCCCTCTTAAAGATGATACGTCCTCTGACCCCCACCCCAAATAGAATTTTCATAGGAAGGTGTGAACAACGTCAGATATTCCATCAGAAGAAGCCTCTGGGCCTAGAGCCTAACAGAGTTTCTAGTCTCTGAGCACACAGATGGGGTTTCCTCTGCTAGGGAGGGTGAGACCCTACTCCATCCTGTAGGCCCCTCCCAGCCTGTGATGTCATGTCCTGAATCGGGCTCCCAAGCAGAGAATAAAGTCTAAAAACAAGTATTGATAAAATTTAATGAGGATCTGTACAACTGTCATTCTAGGCACTTTATGTGGGTTAATTCATCTAGTCCTTCAACAACCCTGAGCAGCAGGTGCTGTTATTGCTCCCATTACACAGACTAGGAAACTGAAGCCTGGAGAGAGTACATAAGTTGTGTGGCTCAGAAGGCTGGGAAGCACTGGAAGCTGGAGTACAAGAGCAGAGTCCATTCTCTTCCCCCTGCAGCACAGTGCCCACCCTGCAGGAGCGCACTGCAGCCCTTCAGCCTGAGGGTGGGACTCTCCCACCACCCTCAGGCTCCCCAATTAACTGCCCTGGTTCCCCTGGATGCCAGTTCCCGTCCCCTGTATACCACCCAGGCACCTTCTCTCTTCTGTCCATCAGTCTCCCTCCATACTGGCTTTAGCACATATTTCGTGTCCCTCCTCTGAACAGAAGCCCTCTATGGCTCCCCAATGCCTAAATGGAAAAAGTCTCAACTTCTTAGCATAGCATTCAGAGCCTTCCAAAATATGGCTGAAACTAAACTTTGAGCACCCTTCACTTCAATGCACCCTCCCCTTCAATGCACCCTCCCCTCAAGGCGAAAGGAGCTACCATGTTTTTTCTCTGGATATGCTCTTGTTTTCCTGAATATTCCCTTCATGTCCAGCTTTCATCTCCTAGATTGCATTGGTCCCTCCACCTATAAGGGTCTGCTCCATTTATCAGTTCCCATCTTCCCCTGAGAAGGGATTCAGCCTGATAACTGGAGCAAGAAGGGCCAGAGTTACAGAAGCTTTAAAGTTGAAAAGTTAGTGAGTCTAGTTCAATGTAGGTGGAAAAATTGAGCCCCCTTCGGGGCATGGATTAATATTTGTTTTCTGGCTGGGGACCATTCACCTTTAAACACTCCACAGCGCCTGGAGCCTAGCAAATGAATGGCTAACTGGCAAGCCCTCCAGGACAGTGCTTCTCCAGCAGTGGCCCTGGGATCCCCAGCATCTAATCACTCTCAGCCTTGGGTCCTCCAACATCTGACCTGTTCAGTTCTCATCTCTGAGGGCGGTATCTGGTGTCTGCCTGTGTAGCAAGCCACAGAGAGGTTTTTTATATTCACACTTATCTGAAAACCACATTGAATCTATGGGGATTGCACCACGAGTGCCATTTAGTAGAAAGAGTCCTAGTACCTGAAGCTTCCCTTCCCCCAGTCACCACTTCCGCCCCTGAGCTTGAGGCAGAGGCCTCTGGGAGCTTAGATGGCTGAAGCTGATGAGGCGGCTTCGGCTTCTTGGATGTCCCTGTATAACCTAGTGTGAGACTTTCTCCCCCAGAGACTCTCTGGGGCTGAGTGGAGGGTCTTGCCCTCCAGCCCTACACCCCAAGGATGCTCTGCCAAACAAGGGAGTCATCTGACCCAGGAGGAACAGGCAGGGGAAGCAGGCGGATGGGTGTCGCTTAGAGCAAGGGTGGCGGGAGGGATGTGGGGTCAGGCAAGGCCCAACCAAGAGAGAGAACGATGCTTGATGCTCCCTCTAAGAGGCCAAGTCTCCAGAAAGGGTGAGGGAATCCCTGCAGTGCCAGAAGCCTGACAGAGGCAGGCGGCTCTGAGCTCTGCTGGAGCCCATCTAGAAATGCAAAGGCGCTTGGAGAAAGAAGGCAGCCCTGTGGCAGCGGGCAGGCAGGAGAGGGAGCGGGCTGGGTGTGGCCTGCTGGGTGGGGTGCCCACCTTCCTCTCCCCCTGCCTCCCTCTTCCTATCCCGCAGGCCCCACAGCAGCAGAGGGAGCCCTCCGAGCTTAGGTGGGCGCTCAGAGCCTAGGTCCACACCGCTGGCTCCCCTGCACCTTCCTGGGCAGCTCTCTGGCCACCTGCCCTTCTCCTGCTGAGAGCCCGAGGCCCAATCTTACCCACTCCGTGTCGCTCCTTGTCAGTTTTGCGCCAGGGGGCCATGGCTCGGCCAGGACCGGCAGGCACCTCCAGTCGTTCTCTGGGGAAGCAGCCAGGGGTGGCTGGGTGCGCTGCTGGGCCCCACTTCCTTCCTCTTTTCAAACTCCCTCTCGGCCCGCCCTCCCCTCCTTAGGGCGCCAGCTCCTCCTCCACCTTCCCTTTGGGCAGGGGCACAGTAGAAGCTTAGTGGCTAGAAGTCCAGAAGTCCTCCACAAAGCTTAGGGGCCACCCCCCACTTGCCTCCTCCCCAGGCAATCTGGCAGTGGCCGAGCAGGTACCTGGGGTCACTTAGGCCATCACCACAAGTACAGGAAGTTCCCTGGTAACAGCCTAGTGATTAAACCCAGCTTCCTCCCACCTTCCCAGGTGGTTCTAGTGGTAAAGAACCTGAGTGCAATTGTGCGGTAGTTTGAGCATTCTTTGGCATTGCCTTTCTTAAGGATTGGAATGAAAACTGACCTTTTTCAGTCCTGTGGCCACTGCTGAGTTTTCCAAATTTGTTGGCATATTGAGTGCAGCACTTTCACAGCATCATATNCTGAGTGCAATTGTGCGGTAGTTTGAGCATTCTTTGGCATTGCCTTTCTTAAGGATTGGAATGAAAACTGACCTTTTTCAGTCCTGTGGCCACTGCTGAGTTTTCCAAATTTGTTGGCATATTGAGTGCAGCACTTTCACAGCATCATATTTCAGGATTTGAAATAGCTCCACTGGAATTCCATCACCTCCACTAGCTTTGCTTGTAGTGATGCTTCTTAAGGCCCACTTGACTTCGCATTCTAGCATGTCTGGCTTTAGGTGAGTGATCACACCATTGTGGTTTTCTAGGTTGTGAAGATCTTTTTTGTATAGTTCTGTGTATTCTTGCCACCTCTTCTTAATATCTTCTGCTTCTGTTAGGTCCATACCATTTCTGTCCTTTATCGAGCCCATCTTTGCATGAAATGTTCCTTTGGTATCTCTAATTTTCTTGAAGAGATCTCTAGCCTTCTCCCTTTCTTTTGTTTTCCTCTATTTCTTTGCATTGATCGCTGAGGAAGGCTTCCTTATCTCTCCTTGTTATTCTTTGGGTCTCTGCATTCAAATGGGCATATCTTTCCTTTTCTCCTTTTCCTTTCACTTCTCTTCTATTCACAGCTATTTGTAAGGCTTCCTCAGACAACCATTTTGCTTTTTTGCATTTCTTTTCCTTGGGGATGGTCTTGATCCCTGCCTCCTGTACAAGGTCATGAACCTCCATTCATAGTTCTTCAGGCACTCTGTCTATCAGATCTAATCCCTTGAATCCATTTGTCACTTCGTTTATCCTTTTGGTGCCACGACCCATTAGGAAATCTGATAAAAGCTCAGGAAACTCTCCTCTGAAAATATACAAGCACAAAACTTATCAACAATGCCAGGAGGTCCAGGGTGTTCTAACAGCCAGCAACAGTGGTCCCTGGGAAGTGAGTCCTAGACTTAGACTAATGGAGACATTTCTCAGAAATACTCTGGGAATAGATTCTGTTAAGAAGCAAAAATCTCTCTTTGATCCACAGTGATAAGACTGAATTAAAGTCTTCCTGAATTTCCTTTCTTTATTCATAACTCTCACTACCCCTTTCTGCCTTGCACTGAAGAGTCAATAAGACAGATTAGGCAATATCACAGCAGACAGACAGCTATGGCAAACTATTAATTTCATTTTATCTAAAGTTATTTCCTTTTCAGTTTCTAGCAGCACAAATCTCTATATTTTTTATAGATAGCAGTGAGTCAGTCAGGATTCCACCAGGGAAATAGAATCAGCAGGATGTATATGTGTGTATATGGTCTTCCCTGGTGGCTCAGAGGTTAAAGTGTCTGCCTGGAATGCAGGAGACCAGGGTTCGATCCCTGGGTCAGGAAGATCCTTAGGATCCCCTGGAGAAGGAAATGACAACCCCCTCCAGTACTCTTGCGTGGAGAATCCCATGGAGGGAGGAGCCTGGTAGGCTATAGTCCATGGGGTCACAAGGAGTCAGACATGACTGAGCGACTTAACTTTCACTATATGTGCGTTGATTGATTGCAAGGAATTGGCTTGTGTGAGTGTGGAGCTGGCTAGGTAAGCCTGAAATTCAGAGGCCCGACCTCCAAGAAGTGCCAGCTGAAAACTCTCAGGTAGGAGCTGTAGTTGCTATCCAGGGAGAATTTCTTCTTCCTTCAAGGAAAGTGTAGTCAAGGACTTTGAACTGATTCATTCCCGCCTACTCAGATTGTTGAGGATAATCTCCTTCACTTAAAATCAACTGGTTGTAGATGTTAATTACATCCACAAAATACTTTCACAACAACACCTGGATTGATGTTTGGTTGAATTATTAGGGTTCATCAAGTTTCAACTATAGTTTCATCAAGTTGATTCATAAAACTAGCCATCAGAATAAAATTACAACATCAGAAATTGGCAAACTTTTGCTGTAAAAGATCAGATAGTAAATATTGCAGTCATTTCAGGCCAAGATGAAAAATCAAGGATATTATGTAGGTACTTCCCCAACAAGAGAGAAAAAAGCTTCCACAATTTAAAAATGCAAAATCTGACATTAGTAATTGAGTCCATTCTTTTGTGACACAGGTCTAGTGATGAGAAAAATAAATTTGTGGGTTAGATCACATTTCACTCCATTAGAATTCAAAGTTAGTGTTCTCTTTGATCAAAATTGACTGCAACTCTTCATCTGCTAATAATGATCTATAACGATATTTTACAGTTCATCATTGAAAATGCTTCCCACAGGTGGTATGTAGTAAAGAATTAATTTTGCCCCAAATGTGCTCTGATATTTGTCCTCAGCTACTGGGAAGTAATCTCTTGGAATGTAATGGTTTGCCAGGGGAACTGGGGTTACGTGGGGCAATTAAAAAATATGACTTAGGGTCTAGGTTGACCATTTCAGGAAGACCAACAATGTGATTGGTAAGTGGGGCTTTGGGCCACATGGTGTCAGTTGCTCTGCAGGCTGAGATCAACCACAGGGGCAATCATGGGGAAAAGTCTTACCTACATGGTAGAGCCCCAAGAAAATCTTTGGACACCAAGGTTTGGATGAGCTTTGCTCATTGGCAATATTCTACACATTATCACACATTGATGCAGTGAAAGTAAAGCATCCTGACTCCATGTGGAAGGGCAACAAAAATGTCTGATACTTCCCTGGACTCTGCTCTGTGTACGTCTCCGCTTAGCTGAATTAACTCTCCATCTTTTACCAACAACAAATAGTAACTGAGCGTTAACAATTTCAGGGAGTTCTGCAAATGCTGTTAGTGAATTATTAACCCTGCAGGTAGTTTTGGGAACTCTTCCAAACTTGCAATTGGTGTCCGAAGTGAGGATGGTCTTGTATGAATTGTGTGCTCTTTAAATTTTATAGTTGGCTAACTCTCGAAGTTGGCTAAAACTCTCAAAGGAAAGTACTGCCAAACACTGATATCAATCCCTGTACATAATCTTTTATTAAGCATTTTCATTGCTCAGAAGGCATTTATAAAATTCTATTAAATATTCTCTTGATGTCTGCCTTTTAGCACACCATTTATTATATTGCTAAATATGGAATTGCTGAATGGAAACTCTTCAACTGCACAGTTAAATGAATTTGAAATTTAAAAATTACTTTTACACTTGTGCTAAGGTCTGAAAACATTGCTAGAACTGTAGTTTGAAACTGGAAAACATGTTCATTTAAATTTTCGAAGGAATGGTGATCTCACTTTCTCTTTTAATTTCTGACATCACAGCAAGTTTTATATACTGCTTCATGTTCTTGTGATTTAAATATTAATTGTCATCAAAATGATTTTATCACAAGGTTCTGCATATAACCATTGTTTTGCTCTGTCATTTTGGTTGAATCCATTGAGAAACATTATGAAGTCTGCAGCAAAAGCTAATTTTCCAAGTCATCCAATGTTCAGTAATTGTGGTTGAGGGCTATTCTTAAGAAAAATTTCAGTTGCTGTCCTGAGCTCAAAAACTCACAGATGACTTATTAGTGTTAAGCCATCAAACTGCTATGTAGGTGATAGGACAAGTAAGAATGTTTCATCTTCTATTTTTGACAAAAGTTCACAAAACAGACAATAGTTAACTCCAGAAGAGATAATGATCACGTTTGTCACAATTTGTTCAATAGTG
The DNA here is from genome assembly GCA_006410875.1 of Neotragus pygmaeus. Taxonomy (NCBI): domain Eukaryota; kingdom Metazoa; phylum Chordata; class Mammalia; order Artiodactyla; family Bovidae; genus Neotragus; species Neotragus pygmaeus. Next base: position 793,952 of record SJYV01016142.1, on the reverse strand, counting down.
CACAATAGATTCAAATATATTCCACAAAGTACCTTCTGATGAATATCATAATCAATTAGTAAAGGTTTTAAATGCTTCATGTTTTNCTCTGGGAGTTGGTGATGGACAGGGAGGCCTGGCATGCTGCAGTTCATAGGGTCGCAAAGAGTCTGACATGACTAAGTGACTGAACTGAACTGAACTGAAGGAGATGAAATTTAGAAGGTTATTTTGAATGGAGGTTAATTAACTTCTTAATGGGATGGTTTCCAATAGAGAAATTAAAGCTTCATACTGACTAGGATATGGCTTTTATATTTATCTGAAACATAGGGGTTTTATTATAATGATTTTATGGCACTGTGGAAAATTTTTGGCAAGAGAGACTGATGGTCAAATATAAAGATCTAACTAAAACCACTTAAAGGATTTACAATTATCTTGGTCACACAATCATATTAAACACCATCTGCTACATACCTGTACATTAGGCGGTGCACTATTGATGACTATAGCTTGCATAGACTCTGAGAGACAACTGTGGAAAGAAGGACCCCTCCTGACAAGACCCAGCCTGAGCGTCAGGCTCATGTGTCCAGCTGCTTCCAGGACCTCCCTTTCCCACCTAACATTGTCTTCAGTTCTGAAACTAAACTCATCACCATAGCCACACCACAGACCTATCACCCCTCTGATTGCTTCTGTTAATAATTTATGTAACAAATGACATGAGTAAACTCTGTGCTCCAACTGAAATGCTAGAATTCCTACTCTATCACTTACATAGCTGCTTAGTTTGGAGAAGTTACTTTACCTTTCTCAGCCTGAGTTTCCTGAAGAAAAAAGTTTCTAACATTTATTGAACACTTACTGAATGCCAATCCTTGATTTAATACTTTACATGCATTATCTCATTTAACCCTCAAAGTAGCCCTATGAAGGGCATGCATTCTAAATTACTTCAGTTGTGTCTGACTCTTTGCAACCCTCCTCCACCCTCCTCCAGCGGATCTTCCTGACCCAGAGATCAAACTCGCATCTCTTCCATCTCCTGCATTGGCAGGCAGGTTCTTTACCAACAGCACCACCTGGATAGCCTGAGGTAGGTACCATTATGATCCCCCTTTTTGCTAAGAAGTAAACAGACTTCCCTGGTGGCTCAGACTGTAAAATGTCTGTCTATAATGTGGGAGACCCAGGTTCGATCCCTGGGTTGGGAAGATCCTTTGGAGAAGGAAATGGCAATCCATTCCAGTACTAGTGCCTGGAAAATCCCATGGACAGAGGAGCCTGGTAGGCTACAGTCCATGGGTTCCCAAAGAGTTGGACACGACTGAGCGACTTCACATTCATTCATTCAAACAGAGGCCAGGAGGCTGAGAGTCTTTATCTCTAGCTGTCAACCATTATAACTGACTACAAATGGTATCATCACCCTCTACTTCACCCTCTCTTTCCCTGCAGTGCCAAGCAAAGCCTCAAGTGCAGACCAAAGAAATCCATCCAGACTCAGACCCATGTTTAGGAAGATCACAGAAACCTCTTTCCCTAAGGCATAGCGGAAGGATAAGACTGTGTTGTCCAGCTTTCTCAGAATCATAGATTCAGGACAGATTTTGTTACAGTTCACTAGTATGGCTGTGTGTGCGTGTTCAGTCTCCTCAGTCGTGTCAACTCTTTTTGACCCCATGGACTCTAGCATGTCAGGTTCCTCTGTCCATGGGACTTCTCCAGGCGAGAATACTGGAACGGGTTGCCATGTACTCCTCCAGGAGACCTTCCTGACCCAGGGATCAAACACATATCTTCTGCATCTCCTGCATTTCAGGTGGATTCTTTATCACTGAGCCACTAGGTATGGTTGTAATGATTATTAAATTTTGAAATATGAGTTGCTCAGGGCTTCTCCAGTGGCTCAGCAGTAAAGAGTCAGCCTGCAATGCAGGAGCCACAGGAGACACAGGGTCAGTCCCTCAGCTGGGAAGAGACCCTGGAGGAGGGCATGGCAACCCACTCCAGTATTCTTACCTGGAGAATTCCATGGACACAGGAGCCTGGTGGGCTATGGTCCATAGGGTTGCAAAGAGTACGACAGGACTAAAGTGACTTGGCAAGCAAAAAGTCACTGCCCCAGTGCCTGAAGTGCCTCCTCCCATCCCTGCCTTGAAAAGTTTTCATTGGGCACCACTGGGGTCACTATGATGGTGCCTTCCAGCTTGTCCTCTGTAGTTTAAGAGGATGGGCCCCCTTCCCTGGGTGCTTCCCTGACTCTAAGCCAAAGGGAGGAGGAGAAGTGGATGACGGAGGATGAGATGGTTGGATGGCATCACCTACTCGATGGGCATCAGTTTGAACAAGCTCCAGGAGGTGATGATGGACAGGGAAGCCTGGTGTGCTGCAGTCCATGGGATCACAGAGTTGGACATGACTGACCAACTGAACTGACTGAGAGACGTCTGGAGGTGGAACTGGCAAGACAGCAGGTGTCAGAGTCTCCCGGTCCACCCTCCACTGGTGCCCCTCTTTGGGAACTGCAGCCTCCACAGTATAACATTTTCTATCGTTTATCTCTTCTTGTTTTACTCACAGAGTCATGGCAAATAGCTTCTATGAGTATGTTATAAGTAATCCAAACAGTTTGGAGCTAAAACATGTATTTACATTTTAGTAACAGGAGGAAACTTTAAGTCCTTATCAAGGCCAGAAAGGCTCCAGGGAAGAAGACATGAGTGGGCAGAAGTAACCAGCTACACTAAAGGGAGCAGGAACAAAGACCGCCTGTAAATAAAGAGGTGTTTAAATAATTCTGCCTTTAGGTAACAGTCAAATCTCTAGAAGTGAAGACAGGAATGGGAGTTGGAGATGAGGAAGAATCAAAAGGTTTTCTGCTTAAAAGAATTAACTCTCTTCCATTAAATATGAATAACCTCAACCCTTACTGCTAATTAACATTACCTGGGGCTGCCAGGGGGATCTGTCTAAACTGCAGGACGGAGATGTCAAGGCACTAGTTAACATCTCTCAGTGCATCCTCCACACCCTTTAGGATACTCCTAGAGATCTCTTCAAGAAAATTAGAGATACCAAGGGATCATTTCATGCAAAGATGGGCTCAATAAAGGATAGAAATGGTATGGACCTAAGAAGAGGTGGCAAGAATACACGTCAGAACTGTACAAAAAAAGATCTTCACGACCCAGATAATCATGATGACGTGATCACTAATCTAGAGCCAGATATCTTGGAATGTGAAGTCAAGTGGGCCTTAGAAAGCATCACTACGAACAAAGCTAGTGGAGGTAACGGAATTCCAGTTGAGCTGCTTCAAATCCTGAAAGTGCTGCACTCAATATGCCAGCAAATTTGGAAAACTCATCAGTGGCCACAGGACTGGAAAAGGTCAGTTTTCATTCCAATTCCAAAGAAAGGCAATGCCAAAGAATGCTCCAACTACAGCACAATTGCACTCATCTCACACGCTAGTAAAGTAATGCTCAAAATTCTCCAAGACAGACTTCAGCAATACGTGAACCATGAACTTCCTGATGTTCAAGCTAGATTTAGAAAAGGCAAAGGAACCAGAGATCAAATTGCCAACATCTGCTGGATCATGGAAAAAGCAAGAGAGTTCCAGAAAAACATCTATTTCTGCTTTCTTGACTATGCCAAAGCCTTTGACTGTGTGGATCACAAGAAACTGTGGAAAATTCTGAAAGAGATGGGAATACCAGACCACCTAACCAGCCTCTTGAGAAATCTGTGTGCAGGTCAGGAAGCACCAGTTAGAACTGGACATGGAACAACAGACTGGTTCCAAATAGGAAAAGGAGTA
>SJYV01016142.1:756186-789140 GCA_006410875.1 Neotragus pygmaeus | reverse complement strand
TTGGACTGTGAAGAAGGCTGAGCACCGAAGAATTGATGCTTTTGAACTGTGGTGTTGGAGAAGACTCTTGAGAGTCCCTTGGACTGCAAGGAGATCCAACCAGTCCATTCTGAAGGAGATCAACCCTGGGATTTCTTTGGAAGGAAAGATGCTAAAGCTGAAACTTCAGTACTTTGGCCACCTCATGTGAAGTGTTGACTCATTGGATGAGTGAGTGATGCTGGGTAGGATTGGGGGCAGGAGGAGAAGGGGACGACAGAGAATGAGATGGCTGGATGGCATCACGGACTTGATGAACATGAGTCTGAGTGAATTCCGGGAAATGGTGATGGACAGGGAGGCCTGGCGTACTGCGATTCACGGGGTTGCAAAGAGTCAGACACGACTGAGCGACTGAACTGAACTGAACTGAACTAACTCCTAAGAGCATTGCACAAAGCCCTCTTGGTCAGATTCTAGCTCTCTGTGACACCTTCACTTCCTGCCTCCTGCACTGCCCCTTCTTGCAGCCACGCTTCCCTTTACCACACACACACACACACACACACATACACACACACACACGCACACACTCTACCACATGCACGGTATGACAGAGGGGCTGTTTTGCCACATGGTGCTGTTTGAAGTCTCCCGAAAGTGCCACAAGTTCTCACATTTAGATGTGCTCTCAGTGTTCACCAGCACCACCCCTTCGTCCTTTCTAGACTATACTGTTCCAGAGAGGCAAGGGAAGTCATCCTTGGTAACCTCCAACTTCTCATCCAGACAGACAGCCTTCTTGGGTACCCGCAGCAGCCTGTTCTCTTGACCTGCTATCCAGATTCTTTAACTGCCTGTTCTGTCCCGAAACTGTCAGAATTCACACTGTGTGCACAGCGATATCAACCCTGTTCCTTGTTTGTATCTGATTAACACTGACTGATTCCTTGTCTACATTCAAAAGAGGTCTAACCCCAGATGTCCGAAGGTCAAATCTGGATGATGACTGATTTAACAGGCACATTTTATTCTCACAGTGATTTTTTTAATTGCCAACAATGAACAACTGAGAAACTTCACCTAAACTTTTGGTTTTTCTCAAAATAAATATGAAGATCTGGCAATTAGGGTCTGTGTTTTCACAGATAGAAATGCCCTGGAGGTGATTTTAGTGACTGTTCTTTAGTCAGAGCATACACTCTAGTTTGCCACAGCCCTCAGCACTCCCTCTCTTCCCCAAATACTGAGGCCAAGTCTTAACTGCCATTTATCATTAGATTTATACCACTACTTTTCTTAAGGTAGGCTTTCCCTGATAGCTCGGTTGGTAAAGAATCCACCTGCAATGCTATAGACCCTGGTTCGATTCCTGGATTGGGAAGACCCCCCCTGGTAAAGGGAAAGGCTAGCCACTCCAGTAATCTGGCCTGGAGCATTCTATGGACTGTATATATAGTCCATGGGATCGAAAAGAGTTGGGTGACTGGGAGACTTTCACTTTTATTAAGATAAAGACCAAAAAAGAAAAATCCAAAACAAAACAAAAAAACATACTAGAACTCATGTGCCATCAAAAGTGAGAATACAAAAGAGACCAAGAGGGTATACGTTTTAAGAAACATGAAAGAGGGTCTATATGTATACAATATGTACATCTGAAGAATTGTCCTAGATGTAGATCTGTGTCAAAATAGTTCTTCCTAAGCTGCCATTAAAAAACAAACAAACAAACACAGTTTACTTTGTTTAAGATGCCTGCCTAGTTCCTACAGGCATTTGAGTTGTGACCTTTGATAAGTGTGTTGGAAATAGAGGTGGTTAACATTTTTTCTGGTCAATGAGAAGACTTTGTATTGTGTGATGGAAAACCAACCCAGTCCGGTTGTTCTTGGAGAAAGCAAATTGCTAGAGCCAAAGGAGCCCTTGAATAATCTCAGTCTTGGACAAATCAAGATCACAACAAGTATATGCTTAACAGGAGACAACAGATTCTTCATAAGCACTTGTGCTATGGTTTTTCCAGTAGTCATGTATGGATGTGAGAGGTGGACTATAAAGAAGGCTGAGCACTGAAGAATTGATATTTTTTGAACTGTGGGGTTGGAGAAGACACTTGAGAGTCCCTTGGACTGCAGAGAGATCAAACCAGTCAAATCCTAAAGTCCTGAATATTCACTGGAAGGACTGATGCTGAAGCTGAAACTCCAATACTTTGGCCACCTGATGTGAAAAACTGACTCACTGGAAAAGACCTTGATGCTGGGAAAGATTGAAGGCAGGAGGAGAGGGGGATGACAGAGGGTGAGATGGTTGGATGGCATCACCAACTCAATAGACATGAGTTTGAGTAAGCTCCAGGAGTTGGTGATGAACAGGGAAGCCTGGTGTGCTGCAGTCCATGGGGTTGCACAGAGTCAGACATGACTGAGCAACTGAATTAACTGTGGCACCAAGCCTCAGACAACTCAGTCATGTCTCCTCCCTAAGAAGTCCTGTGCACATCTGCATACCATGCTGAGCCTGAGAGGCTGAGTGTTTACTCCACAAACATTTACTGAGATCCCTTCATGTGAAAAGCGATGTGATAAGCAGAAAGGTATACTTGGTCAGTGACACAGACCAGATTCTTTCTCTCATGAATTCTATAGCCTATGAAGGATGGAAGAAAATCAACAAGTACACAATAAGGTTTAATAAGGAAAATGAAACAGAAATGATATAAAGAGTGTCTTGGGGGAGTAGAAAAGGCGAGAGTGAGGGAAAGGCTCACTGAAGAAGTTATATTTGAGAAAGGACACTTGGAAAAAGATTGTTTCAGGGAGAAATGAACACAAATATAAAAGTCCTGAGGGGAGAACAAGCTTTAAGCATTTGAGAAATAAAGAAAGAACCAGTGTTATGGGACTATAGTGACTGTGTGGTAGGAGAGGAGCTTGGAAATTAGGGAGGAATTGGATCATATAGAACCTTGAAGATCATGGTAAGGAATTTGAACTTTACTCTAAATGGACAGGCCAGTAAGAAAGACACAAGCAGGCCTGGCACTCACAGGTTGTGGTGGTCTGTTCAGTTCAGTCGCTCCGTGATGTCCAACTCTTTGCGACCCCATGAATTGCAGCACNCAGATGGAGAAATATACCATGTTCATGGATTGGAAGAATCAATATAGTGAAAATGAGTATATTACCCAAAGCAATCTACAGATTCAATGCAATCCCTATCAAGCTACCAGCAGTATTTTTCACAGAACTAGAACAAATAATTTCAAGATTTGTATGGAAATACAAGAAATGTCTTTTAATTTCATGGCTGCAATCACCATCTGCAGTGATTTTGGAGCCCCCGAAAATAAACTCTGACAATGTTTCCACTGTTTCCCCATCTATTTGAACACCAGTAATTCCTTAGAACATTAACATCAGACAAGGCTAATTTGTGGCCATGATGGATTAAGACAAAAACAGGATGCAATCATGATGAAACACAGAAAAATATGGACATTGTAAAAATCACTAACATGATCAACTATTTCCTTATCATGGTTAATGTGTCTGCTGCTTTTTTCTTTTAATCAGTTTCAACTTTAGCTTCATTTTATTCTTCTAACCATTAGATGAGATTTATTAATATATCTAATCATAGGATTAAACTTGCTTCCTTAAATACTACTGTATTATCAACATAAGCCCAAATCTTATAACAAAGTCCTTTCTGACAGACTCTATGGCTCCCTATGGTCACAAGCAATAAACTCAATTTGTTCTATTTTATATATGTTGCTGGTGGTCTTTTGATGAAAGGCACTAACAAATGTCAGTGGAGGATTTTAGGTTGGAGGTGACATATTTTTTTAAGAAAATTATTCTCATTGGAAAATAAACTCTATTGGTCAATAATAGAAGCAACAAGACCATTTCAAGGCTGTTTCAGCATCCAGGGGAAAATGATGGTACATTGGGTCAAAGTGGTAGGGCAAAGCAGTCAAATTCGATATATTTCACAGGTGGTGTCAGTAGGACTTGCTTATGAATTGGATGGGTTCATAGAGAAACATAAGTAGACAGTCAAAGACAGAGATCCAAAATAAAATTAGCCAAAACAAGATAGAAACCTGTTTCTTATCACATAAATTCTCAGCTGTCATTGCAGATCCATGAATTTAGCAGGGATGCAAGCTCCATCCTTCCTGCTATCCCACCATCCCTCAGGTTTGCAAACATTAAGTGCATGACCCCAAATGACTTACCACCACCCTCCCATGCCAGCCTGCAGGAAGGGAGATGGGGAAGAAGAGGACATATCTGGGAAGTAGCACTCATCAGTTCTGCTCATGTTCCTTTGATCAATATCTGTTTCCAAGGCCACACCTCATTGTAAGGAAACTTGGGAAATTTCTAGCCTTTATTCAGCATGGTCATATGTCCAACTAAGTTTTCCCTGGTGGCTCAGAGGTAAAGAGTCCACCTGCCAATGCAGGAGATACAAGTTCAATCCCTGGGTCAGGGAGATCCCCTGGAGAAGGAAATGGCAACCAACTCCAGTATTCTTGCCTGGGAAATTTTGGACAGAGAGCCTAGCAGGCTATAGTCCATGGGGTCTCAAAAGAGTCAGACATGACTTAGCAACTAAACAACAATTAAACATGTCCAACTAAATGGTCTTACTGTGGAAAGAAGGAAAATAATTGTTGACACAGTGTAGAGGAAAGACAAAACCTAGTTGAAGTTAGTTAAAGAGGAAATTCAAGATAAGAAAACAGAATGGGAAGTATAAGCAAATCTTTTAAAGAGTTTTACTGGGAAGAAGAACAGATAAATGAGGTGGTAGCTAGAGGAGACCACAGAATGAAGTTGAAAGAGGTGTGGTGCCCATCACCTTCCAAATCTCCCATTGTGAAGAGCACAGTTGACTACAGGCCCAGGTTCTGTGTTCTGAAAATCTTTCTTCACAATCATAAGACTATACTCTTCCATGGGCTGCTTACAACCAGCAACCAGGAGTGGAGGGAGAACAAGATAGGCATGTCCCTCCATGACATAAGTCTCCTCTGATTAGTGGCTTTAGCCTAAGGACTCCCCCCGGGGTGGCTATCGCCAACACTGTCTTAGAGTTGCGGTTCAATCCAAACCATTTCACTGTCTCTCTTTCCTTCCTTCTTTCTCTCTCACCTTCACAGGGGTCATACCTGCATCATGATCTGATGGCTCTTCTGATTTTCTTCCCATCTTCCCTCACAGGAGCTCTGTGAGGAAAGCTCCACTACAGTTTTTGCATATCTAGTTCTGTTTTGGAATTAGCTTCTTGGAAGACTGAAGGGATGCAAGAAGAGATGTTGGAGCTTGTTTGTAGCCTTATGGAAATGAACCCAGCATAAGGAGTCAATGTGCTCATGTTTAAGGGAGAGGAGGTCATTACAGGTAGATGAGATGGAATGGGAAGCATGTTTTTAGATGGGCATGCACAGAATCAACTTTATAAATACGGGGAAGGCAGAAGACATGAGCGCAGGTTCAGATTAAGGGGTAAATGCAAAAGAAGGAAACAAAGGTAGTCTTTTTCACTTTGTTTCAGCATACCATGGGAGGGAGTATTATGTGGTGGTGACAGGTGGATTCCGTAGTCAGCCTGGCTGGATTCAAAGGCAAATTTCTGTCAGCACTAGCTATGTGATTGTTTCTGTTTCCTCATCTTGATAATGGAGCAACTTTGCAGCAACTACTTCAGAGAGTTGAAAGAACTACATGAATTAATACTTGAGAGCTCATGCAGAGCATTACTATTTAGCACATATGCATGAAATAAATGTTAATTATTATTTTCTTAATAAAAAGTAATGGTCATCAGCTGAGATAATTAAAGACATTAAAGGAAAAAGAAGTGAAAATCATCTTGAAGAATTACAAACAAGCACTCACAAGCTGTAATATTAAAGTGACAAAGTCAAGATTGAGTGGCTTTCTTTTGCCATGTTCAGCCATTTGGACACAGACTTAAATTAGACCTAAGATTCACCATTCTGGCTACAGTTAGAATCACCTGGGGAGTTTTTAAAATTTAACTCAAGGACTTCCATTTTAAAACTTAACTCGGATCCAGTGGCTAAGACACCACACTCGCAGTGCAAGGGGTCTAGGCTCAGTCCCTAGTCAGGGAACTAGATCCCACAGGCCGCAACTAAGAGCCTATATACCACAAGTAAAGATCCTGCGTGCTAATGAAGATCAAAGATGCCGCATGCCGCAACAAAGACCCAGCAAAACCAAATAAATAAATAAGAATTTAACTCAGGTCCTCTCCCCACCACCCATCCCATTCTGATTAATCTGGTCTGCGGTGGGAGTCTAGCAGACTTTTAAAGATACCCAGGTGATGCTAATGTGCAGCCAGAGCAGAGAAGTAATGGAGGAAGGGATGAGCTTAACAGAATGAAACTGACTGGGGTTTAACTGAAGTTTATCATTTTTCCAAGTGAATTCAGAGGAGAGATCAAGACAGTGATTAATTATGGATAACAGAATCTAAGTTAGTTAAGGGAAAAATTAAAGACTTTCATGATGGAGACTGCAAATCTGGTAGAGTCTAGGGCTTGGAGTTTCCACTGGAGTCGAAGTGTTGGTATGGAAGGGACTGTGCAGCTGAAATAGTTCATGATTATACAGCTTTATCCCAAATGCCAAACACACTTGCTGTCCTCACGTGTTCTACTTTATAAACAACACCAAAATTTAATTCAAGTACACCATGAGCATTATTCTGGTTTTGATGACTCTTTTTCAAAATCCAGTGCAAGAACTTATTATTTGAAACTAACTGACCTAAAGTGCTTTTGTTCTAAAAGGATCACCGTGTTGAAAGCTCAGTTATAGAGAACAAAATCCACTCTAATTTAAGTAGGAAGCCATGCATTACAGAGTATTAAGCACATGACAGAACTGAGGAGGGGGTTGAAGCAACAGATACTGGATTTCCAGAAATGACTACTTACCAAAGCTACACTGTGAAACCAGGCTTAGGAATTTTTATAACTGTCAAGGTAGATGTCCTCCGTCTGTGGTAAATCAGTGAGATAAAGAGCAAAGACCAACAAGCAAGAGAGGTAACTGACGTAGACCAATGTAATCCTAAATCATTTGCACGCTGCTTCTTAAGTGAGATGGAAAAGTGCTAATAAGTGTTTGAAACTATGTTTCATTATATAAGATGTCACAAAGTCAAGAAACATGCGATTTTATTTCTAAGAGTTATTAGTCAATAAAATGTTTAAAAATGACACTGTCTTCCTAAATAAATAAATATGACAATATGGTTACTTTGTCAAATAATATGCTCAATATATCTTTGTTATCCTGATAGCTTTTCAGGTGGGGTATCTTTAAATTTAAAATAATGGGTCTAATTGTTAATCTAAAAAAATATACAATAAATACTATTTTCCTTGTTATTATACTTCTTTTTCCAGGTCAGTACTTAGATCCATTGCTTTAAATTTTAGAATATTTTATGGAACATTTTAAAATGTAACTAATATACTGTTTATACCTAAGTTTTTCCTATGTTACCCAACTTCATGGACAGTTTTCACAGTAAAAACAGTTCAGGCCAACTCTCTTCTCTTTACTTTTAATACCCAGAATCAATGTGAAGGTATTTTAAAATGAGGGGGAGGGAAGGTTTCACAACCAGAATCTAGAGGAAATGTAACAGATTCAGTTCAGTTCAGTTCAGTCGCTCAGTCGTGTCCGACTCTTTGTGTCCCCATGAATCGATTATTCATGTTAAAAAATTCATTGTAACCAGCTGGAAAAAAAACAAAGAAATGCCATTTCAAAGAATTATCTCCTTGCATAACACAAGTCACTTTTTTTAGGTTATAAATTTCACCATACTTATTCTTTTTTGAATTATTCTTTGCATGTGCTTCCTTTTAATTTCTTTTTAACTTTTCTTTGATTTTTTTTCTTAATAAGATGTCTCTCAAGGCTCACAGGAAGTACTATTATTAAAAAGAATACTAGAGGTGGGATCAAAATTTCTGGATTTAAGACTGAATTTTAAAGGAAAATTACCTTGCCTTATATTTACATCTGCAATATACTTAGAACTGACATTGTGTAAGGTAGGTAGAGATAGGGATCAAGATTTTTTTTCCTCTGTATGTTATGCAAATTGACTCAGCTACAGTTTTCAAAAAGTCTACCCTTCTCCTTTGTATCTGTGGTCATTTTTTGGCCGCAAACCAAATGAGCAAACATATCTGGCTCTGTTTATGGACTCATTCTCTTCCTTTGATAGATGTCTCGATGTTTGCATTCATATCACACTGAATTGATTATCATCTTATAACAGGTATCCGTACCTGATAGTATAAGTCCACTACCTTTCTTGTATATTTTTGGCTTTTTTATGTCCATATAAATTTTAGGATCAAGTTGTCATGTTCCAGGACAAAAAATAGCTTGCAAGGAATTCTACTGAAACTGTGTTGAATATTTAGATCAATGTGGAGAGAAGTGATGTCTTTATTATGGAATCCCACTATTTATTTATTTAAATCTTTAGTTTTTCTCCATGATGCTTTGTCATTTTCAGTGTAGAGGCTTTTTACATCTTTTCACTGACTTTAGCTCTAGGCATATGATAACATTTATGCTATTGTTCAGTTCAGTTCAGTCACTTAGTCGTGTCTGACTCTTTGAGACTCCATGAATCGCAGCACGCCAGGCCTCCCCATCCATCACCAACTCCCGGAGTTCACTCAAACTCATGTCCATCGAGTCGGTGATGTCATACAGCCATCTCATCCCCTGTCGTCCCTTTCTCCTCCTGCTCTCAGTCTCTCCCAGCATCAGAGTCTTTTCCAATGAGTCAACTCTTCGCATGAGGTGGCCAAAGTACTGGAGTTTCAGCTTTAGCACCCAAAGATGCTTTAGTTTCAGCTTTAGTCCTTCCAATGAACACCCAGGACTGATCTCGTTTAGAATGGACTGGTTGGATCTCCTTGCTGTCCAAGGGACTTTCAAGAGCCTTCTAGTGCAATTTGAGCTTTTTCATTTATATCTGTTTTTACCTGGTATAACTGGCTTTTTAAAAAATTGATCCAGTTTTCAATTTTAGTAGTCTATCTACAAAACGTTTTAGGTTTTTTGTTTTTGTTTTTTTTTGCACATACTGTCATAACACCTTCAAATAATGACATTTTAAAACCTCTAATTTTAACATAATTTCAGACTTACAAAAAAGTTTCAAGGATATTTTTTAAAAGTACATTCTTTACCCAGTTTTTCCAAATGTTAACATTTATTTTTTTTAATTAATTAATTTATTTATTTTTAAATTTAACTTTACAATACTCTATTGGGTTTGCCATACATCGACATGAATCCACCACAGGTACACACAAGCTCCCAATCCCGAATCTCCCTCCCACCTCCCACCCCCCAACGTCTCTCTGGATCATCCCCGTACACCAGCCCCAAGCATCCTGCATCCTGTATCAAATAGAGACTGGTGATTCGTTTCTTACATAACAGTATATATGCTTCAGTGCCATTCTCCCAGATCATCCCGCCCTCTCCTACTCCCTCTGAGGCCAAAAGTCCATTGTCTATGTCTGTGTCCTTTTGTTGTCACACATACAGGGTCGTCCTTACTATCATTCTAAATTCCGTATATATTTGACAACATTTTCTTAATTATTTCCCTTTTGATTTATATACATGTTCTCCTGAACCTTTTGAGTATAAGGTGAAAATATGATGCCTTTTTCCTTAAATATGTCACCATGAATTTCTTAAAAACCAAAGGCAGCACAATGATCAAATTCAAGAAAATAACATTGAGAAGAATGTTAATAAATGTCATACCATCAGCTAATCAAATGCCACTTATCCCATTAATGTTTTCTATTGCAAATGAATATTCCATATGGCAAGCTGTATTCACTTGTAATATGTATCCGTAGTCTTTTTTAATCAGGTTCAGTTCCTCCACCTTTACTCGCCCTTCATGATCTTGGCATTTTGAAGAGTATGGGCCAGTTTTTGAAGAGAATGTCCCTCAATCAGGCCTTTAGGATATTTCCTCATGATTAGAAGCAAGTTATGCAATTTATGGCAAGAATACCACGATTGTGATGTATGCTTTCCTTACTACTTTACATCAAGAGGCACATGCTATCACTTTGTCTTGTTACTGCACCGGCAAAACCCAGTGGGGTCCCTGGGAAAAGGAAGATGGGATCTAGGTGATAAGATTCATGGGGTCGCAAAGAGTCGGACAAGACTGAGCGACTGAACTGAACTGAATCTTTTCTTTGGGGCTTAGTCTAGTTTCACTTGCCTTTTGGGGCTGTGTACAACAGAGGTCTTGCACCTAGCCCATCAGATTAGAGCTCCTAGTGCACAAACTGCCATTCCTGACACCTGGATTTGGTGAGCTGCATGTGGAAGCACTGTGCAAGACACTTCAAGTCATGATGGCCAAGCAGGCAGTGTGCAGAGGCGCTGCGCCTAGCACTGCAGTCTGAGCTGCCTTGAGCAACACAACTGCACCTGCCCAGGAGGACTCCGGCCACTCTCCCCCACTGACAGGAACCCTATGATGCAGCCCCACCAATGGCCTTTCGGGGAGAACATGTACTCTGCAGTGGTTTCCAACCCTTTTGACACTAGGGACAGGTTTCATGGAAGAAACAGATTTGGGGAGGGGGGTGGTTTCAGGATGGTTCAAGCGCATTACATTTGTGTGCACTTTACTTCTAATCTAACATGAGGCACCAGTCCATGGTCTGGGTGTAGGGGACCCCTGCTCTGGAGTACAAGTTCAAACCACTCATTCTCTGATTAAAAACTAAAGACTTCCTTTGCTTCTGAACCAAACTTGGTCTCATTCTATTGGTTCCAAAGACACTGGGCAGGAGAACCCTTGTTGGGGACTGACTTGGGAGTGTCAATGACACACTTGGACACCCCAGAAGTGACAGAACATGGCCTTTTCCCTGCACCCATTCCGTAGTCTCTGGGCTCAACTTGCTCCAGCCAGAAGATGGAGGAGACTTCGGGAGGTTCAGGTGAGGATGACTGCCTCTGATCTCTGAGTTCCCTCTTGAGGGGAGGAGCAGCTGAATCCAGAGCACTCTGCCTGGCTATCAATACCCAGGTGTGGCATACACACAGTGCAGCCCCCAGAGTCATCTCAATTGTGCCCCTTGAAATGATCACACTGCCACATGGCTGAGCATCAGAGACTGAAACTCACGTGTGCCTGCCCACTGCTCCAGCTGGCTTTTCCAAGGTACCAGACACTGGCTGACAGTGAGGGAAAAGAGGGAGCCACAGCAGTCTTGCATGCTGACTCAGCAGCAGTGCTATCCTCTTGACCTCTGTACAGGCAGGAGAGGCCACACCAGGGCCGTTCTCCTCACCAAACTCCAGGGGTCACAGCAGTGGCATTCTCCATTGTCACTTTGAGTTTGATAAAGGAAAGGGGACTATGATCCTTCGAGGACTCAAGCCAATGGCACAGGGCCAGTGTGCTTATAAAGAGGACACAAGTTCTTGGGTAAGCTCTCAAACTCAGCAAGGGGCCAGGCAACCCAATGCTTAGACGGTGCCAAGGTGAGGGACTGTGTTACCATAAGAACTTTGAGACCAGATCCAAACTTAAAAGTTTATAGTCAGACCATTACCCATGAGAAGCCACAGTGCTCCAAAAGAGCCAAAAGCCTATGAATCACAGGGGTTACTGTACTCATGGGGGAGGCTAGTGACCCTGGCTGGGGAGACTATATACATATGAACATATGTATGTATATGTATATATATATATATACACACACACACATATATAAAACATTGTGTATACTTGTATATTGTTCACAAATATACACAGCACTATATTTTAAAAGGGCTTCCCACCCTATGGTGGGCAAGAGAAGTTTGCTGGGATACAGCCCACTGGCTCATGACAGAAGTGACTTAACACACACACATATTTAAAATAGCTAACCAACAAGGACCTACTGCATAGCATAGGGAACTCAGTTCAATATTCTGTAATAACCCCAATGGGAAAAAAGTTTGTATAAGAATGTATACTTGTATGGGTATAACTGATTTACTTTGCTGTACACCTGTGACCAACACATCCTTGTTAGTCAACTATAATATAAAATTAAAATAAATTAAGAAAAAAAAAACAGTCTCCATAATAAAGGTAACAGCCACACACAGTGGTGACAGTGCCCACTGGCCTCAACTTCAAACTGTTAGAAAAAAGTTGATATTTGAAGTAGGCCAGGTCTTTAAACTCCATACAAAAATCTGTTGACCACCAAATTGCCCTAGATTATCTGTTAGCTGACCAGGGAGGGTCAGTGTGCTCACCAATACATCGTGTCGCTGTTATGTCAGTGCAAGCGTCCTGACTGTAGAAAGTGCTAACAGGCCACTGGGAAAAGCAACTTGGCTAACAGAAGCCCTCCAACCTCCTCCAGTTGAACAAATTTGGAGTAGGATGAAGCAAGCTCTTCCCAGCTTCACTTGGTTTCTACCTTTCCTGAACTCCTTAATAACCATTGTTCTCTTGCTGATATCTGGGCCACGCATTTTAAATTGTCTGGTCCTTTGTTTCCAAAAGGATAGAATCTATAAAACTCCAGATGATTTTTACTCAGGGATATAAACATTTAGGACTAAAGCCAGTGACGATCAAATGTATCTAAAGGTGGATGGAGGAAGTTCTGTTCCTCTCCCCAGGGTTACTACTACACCCAAACACAGCAGCAGTCATGTATGGATGTGAGAGTTGGACTGTAAGGAAGGCTGAGCGCCGAAGAATTGATGCTTTTGAACTGTGGTGTTGGAGAAGACTCTTGAGAGTCCCTTGGACTGCAAGGAGATCCAACCAGTCCATTCTGAAGGAGATCAACCCTGGGATTTCTTTGGAAGGAATGATGCTAAAGCTGAAACTCCAGTACTTTGGCCACTTCATGCGAAGAGTTGACTCATTGGAAAAGACTCTGAGGCTGGGAGGGATTGGGGGCCGGAGGAGAAGGGGACGACCGAGGATGAGATGGCTGGATGGCATCACCGACTCAATGGACGTGAGTCTGAGTGAGCTCAGGGAGTTGGTGATGGACAGGGAGGCCTGGTGTGCTGCGATTCATGGGGTCGCAAAGAGTCGGACTCCACTGAGCGACTGAACTGAACTGAACTGAATACACAGCAGAAAACAGTAACAGAAGATAGGCCATCACCTCCACCCTCCACCTTAGTGTCCCCCAAGAAAGAGGAGCGGGACAAGACGGAGAAGCGGTTTGTCACCAGCAAATCTAGGTAATACGGTTTAACCTGTTCTTTTGGGCTTAGTCGTTTCACTTGCCTGTAGGGTGCTGTGTATGGAAGCCAGGCATCTAACACTGGATTAGTGTTCTTGGTGTAAAACCGCGGCTCTGGACACGTGAGCTCCGTGAACCGTGCGCAGAAGTGCTCCACGCAGCGCCTCAAGCCAAGATGGCGGCTGCAGGGCGGTGAGCGCGGTCAGCCTGCGCCGCGAGAGCTCCACCCCACCCTCTCAGGCTGAGCCTGTGAAGCGGGCGCTGAGGGCCTTTCCTGCGTGCATACTCCAGAGCTTGAGCCCCTACCTCTCCATTCTGGGATCAAAGAGAAAACTTTTTGTTTTTGCTTCTGAGCCAAACTCAGTCTCACTCTATTGGCTAGAACACCAGGTAAGGAGGACCCTTGTTGGGAAAAACGGAGGGTCAGTAACTTTCCTGGTGATGTTTACACTGATTATTGATTAGGGTGATGTCCTTTAACTTTTCCACGTGAAGGTTACTAGTTTTCCCCTTGCAAATATTTTGTAATTGTGGAGAGATGCTGTCAGTTCAGTTCAGTGACTCAGTCATGTCAGACTCTTCGTGACTCTGTGGACTACAGCAGTCCAGGCTTCCCTGTCCATCACCAATTCCTGGAGTTTACTCAAACTCATGTCCATTGAGTCAGTGATGCCATCCAACCATCTTGTCCTCTGTCATCCCCTTCTCCTCCTGCCTTCAGTCTTTCCCAGCATCAGGGTCTTTTCCAGTGAGTCAGTTCTTCACATCAAGTGGCCAAGGTATTGGAGTTTCAGCTTCAGCAACAGTTCTTCCAATGAATATTCAGGACTGATTTCCTTTTGGATGCACTGGTTGGATCTCCTTGCTGTCCAAGGGACTCTCAAGAGTCTTCTCCAACCCCACAGTTCAAAAGCATGAATTCTTTGGCACTCAGCTTTCTTCATAGTCCAACTCTCAACCCGTAGCTTTGAATAGATGGACCTTTGTTGGCAAAGCAATGTCTCTGCTTTTCAATAAGCTGTCTAGATTGGTCATAACTTTTCTCCCAAGGAGCAATCGTCTTTTAATTTCATGGCTACAGTCACCATCTGCATTGATTTTGGAGTCCCCCAAAAATAAAGTCTCACTGTTTCCACTGTTTTCCCATCTATTTGCCATGAAGTAATGGGACAAGATGCCATGATCTTAGTTTTCTGAATGTTGAGTTTTAAGCCAAAGTTTTCACTCTCCTCTTTCACTGTCATCAAGAGACTCTTTAGTTCTTCGCTTTCTGCTATAAGAGTGGTGTCATCTGCATATCTGAGGTTATTGATGCTTCTCCCGGCAGTCTTGACTCCAGCTTGTGCTTCATCCAGTCTAGCATTTCTCATGATGTACTCTGCATATAAGTTAAATAAGCAGAGTGACAATATATGGCCTTGACGTACTGCTTTTCTGATTTGGAACCTGTCTGTTGTTCCATGTCCAGTTCTAACTGTTGCTTCTTGACCTGCATGCAGATTCCTCAGGGGGAAGGTCAGGTGGTCTGTTATTTCCATCTCTTGAAGAATTTTCCACAGTTTGTTGTGACCCACGCAGTCAAAGGCTTTGACATAGTCAATAAAGCAGAAATATTCTTTAACTCATACTTTTAGTCCACTAATTTTAGTATCATTTATTGACAGTTCTTTACTGAAACACTTATTATAATAATTACCAAATAGAGATTTTTAAAATTCTGTCATTCTTTTCACTTTTATTAAATAGGATTCTACTATGAGAAAAAGCTTTTCCTTCATTGTATATTCATTCATGGATTTATTCATTTATTTAAAATAATATGGGCTCATGATTTCCTATTTTACACAATAGTCTATAATCCATTACTATTATTCGTTGAGGGCTTCCCTGATGGCTCAGTGCTAAAGAATCCACCTGCCAATGTAGCAGACACGGGTTCAATCCATGGGCCAAGAAGATCCCCTGGAGAAGAAAATGGCTACCCACGCCAGTATTATTGCCTGGGAAATCCTATGGGCAGAGATGCCTGGCAGGCTACAGTCACAGGGTAGCAAGAGTCAGACACAACTTAGTTATTCAGCAACAGTCATTTATTTTGATGCTCAAATTGTCCTAGATTTGGACAGCAGGAGTCATCATGGTGCCCCCATCATTCTGTGACCACTTTCCTACTTTTTCAGACAAGATGTTTAGGGCTTATCTCATTCATTCTCAATCTAATCCTGAAAATAGCCAGTTCTGAAAGAAGTGGTACATATCAGTGCAGAATGACATTAAGAAACCAAGATCTGTATGCTAAATGTGTACATGTGCTTTTTGCTACTGAGATGTTATTGCTTCTAGGGTTCAACAGATAGACATGGAAATATACAAACACTTATGTGTAAGTGTATATATATGTGTGTGTGTGTGTGTATGTATGACTATATGTACTTGCATATATGTGTGTGTATATGTAATTGCATATCTTCACTCTTATTTTTAAAATCTATCTCCTCAAAATCATGAGTTTATATCAACACCTCCAATTCTAATCCAATGTTACAGGTTCATTTTTAGCCTCCTTTTTCATTAATCAACTTCCCTCTTCATTCATTTTCACTTCTTTGCCCAACAGTAAGAAATCTGTCTCTATCCACAACATGTTGTTATTTGTGCAATCCTTTAGTCCTTTTGCAAAAGTTCCCCCATTCATCTTTTGTTGGATGATCCTCAAAGAGGGTTCATAGGCACAAAAATCACTGAATTTTAGCATGCTTAAAACTGTTTACCTTTTGGACTTGATGCCTCAAGAATAGATTCAATGAAAATAAAAGAGTTCACACACTTTTTTTCCTCAAAAAATTTTTAAACAATGTTGAGACATTTTTCTGAATGCTGTTTTGGGAAAGTATTATCTTATCACTGTAAGTTATTTGATATTTTCTGCTTGAGTTCTGAAGAACTTTTCTCTATTTAAAAACCCTAAAAGTCTGTTCTAGATCAGTTTTCTTAGTTTCGAGTGTTATGTTATACTTTGCTTCTCTTTCAAATGGCTTTTGAGAGGGGGGAGAACATGAAGTTCATGAAGCAGTCTAGTTTCATTTCCTTCACATAATAGATGTTTACAGCTTTAGTCTATGTCATCAAAATTCTGAAGTACTTTTATAAAGTTCCTAGTCANTTGCTGAAGCTGAAACTCCAATACCTTGGCCACTTGATGTGAAGAACTGACTCACTGGAAAAGACCCTGATGCTGGGAAAGACTGAAGGCAGGAGGAGAAGGGGATGACAGAGGACAAGATGGTTGGATGGCATCACTGACTCAATGGACATGAGTTTGAGTAAACTCCGGGAGTTGGCAATGGAGCCCTGGCCTGCTGCAGTCCATGGGGTCACAAAGAGTGGGACATGACTGAGCAACTGAACTGAACTGAATATTATGGTGCTTTTGTCTTTGGTTCCATGTTTTCCCTTTTGTTTCTTTTCTGCTCATTTTCCAGTCTGCAAAGGGAGCCCATCTCCTTTTTAATAATGGGGAGCTTGGCTAACATGACAGAGTAGGAAGACCGTGAACACACTTCCTTTCATGGGCACACCAAAATGACAGCATTTACAGGGCAACCATTGATAAGAAAGACCAGAATCTGCCAGAAAAGATGTTCTACAACTAAAGATATAAAGAAGCAACCACAACAAGACAGGTAGGATGGGCAGTGTACAGTTCGACTCACACACCATGTCTGGGAAGACAATGCACAAACAGGGAAAATAATTACAATTTCAGACATTCTCCCCAAGGAAGAAAGGGTCTGAGACCCACATTAGGCTCCCCAGCCCAGAGGTCTTTGACTGGGAAGAAAAGACTGCAGAATGCTTTTGCCTTGAAGGCCAGTGGGATTTACTTCTGAGAGACCCAGTAGGATGTGGGAAACAGACTTCACTCCTAAAGGGTGCACACAAAATCTCACATGCTCTGGGACCCAGGGCAGAGGCAGTAATCTGAAAGGAGCCTGAGTCAGACTCAACTGATACTCGAGGGCCTCCTGGACAGACAGGAGGTACCTGGAGCTCACCTGGGGACATAGGCCACATGGGGGAACACATTCTACCACATGAACACTGGTGCTGGCTGCCATTTTGGAGTCTTCCCTCTACCTCATTAGCACTGGGACCTAGTGCTTATCCTCAGCAGTACTGGGCTACCTCAAGCCAAGCAACTAGCTGGGCAGAAGGCAGGCTGCCTTAGGAGCCCCTGAGCCTATAGCCACACCAAGATACAACCCTGTCCAGCAGAGAACCCAGAACTTGGCCCCCAAACCTGGTGTGCAGGCACTAGCCCGGGACCCCAGGGCCCAGTAGCCAGAGACCCTGGGACCCAATTCTGCCCCCTGGTGGACAGGCGTCAGCCCCAGGACCCGGTGACCTCCAGCCCTGCCCACAAGCAGACTGACACAATTTTATAGTAATTCTCAAAATCAGGTAGTATGTGTTGTCCAACCTTATTCTTCATTTTAAATTTCTCTGGTTGTGTCCATTCCTTGCATTTCCATATACATTTTAGAATCACATTTTAAATTTCTACAGTAAAGCCTGCTTGAATTTTCACTGACATTGTACGGAATCCACAGGCAAATTTCAAAATTCAGGTTTTTTGCTTTAGATGTTTTGAGGCTTTTTTGTTAGGTGCCTATTTGTTAATTGTTCTACTTCCTTGATAGATTGACCCTTTTCCCATTATATAATGTCTTCTTGATATGTAAATTCATCTAATAAGGGAATTTGGAGGCTAAAGCAGAAAAAAGATAAGCCCATGAAAGGCAGTAACATACAGTAAGCTTTACTGCATGGCACCTGGACAGGACTGCCTGAGAAAGTTCCTCACAGCATAAGACTGTCCAGAGGCTACAGGTCAGGGGCCACCATCCAGAAGGTGATAGCAAGGGAACTCCTGAGGAAGAAGGGAACTGCAAAGAGCTCACATGTCGATGATGTTGTTAAGCATAATAACATGGCAGCCATCTGTATGTCTTCCTTAGGAAAATGTCTGTTCAGGTCTTCTATTTTTTAAATCAGATTGCTTATTTTTTTTTGTCATTGTATGATTTCTTTATAAGTTTTGGATATCAGTGCCTTATCAGACATGATTTGCAAATATTTTCTCCCTTTCAGTAGATTGCCTTTTCATTTTGTTGATGGTTACATTTGCTGTGTAGTTTTTTAATGTAAAATACTTCTACTTGCTTATTTTTGCCTTTTTAGCATCTATTGAGATGATCATATAATTTTCATCCTTCATTTCATTAATGTGGTATAGTACACTGAGTGATTTGTAGATGCGGAACCATACTTCCATCCCTGGAATAAATCCAACTTAATCATCTTATATGATCCTTACAGTGTATTGAATTTGACTAGTTAGTATTTTGTTGAGGATTTTTGCATCTATGTCCATCAAGATGGCTTCCCTTGTGGCTCAGTGGTAGAGAACTGCCTGCCAATGAAGGAGATGTGGGTTTGATCCCTGGGTCGAGAAGATCCCCTGGAAAAGGAAATGGCAACCCACTCCAGTATTCTTGCCTGGGAGGGGAAATTCTCTCCAACAGAGGGGATTTGGCAGGCTACAGACCATAGGGTCCCAAAAGGGTCAGATACAACTTAGCAACTAAACAATAGCAACATCATCAAGGATATTGGACTACAATTGCCTTTATTTTTTTCAAATATGCTCGTCCCTTTCTCTCTCTCTTTGGGATTCCTTTTATGCGTATGTTGCTATCTTTTATAGTGTCTGGTAGGTCTCTTAAGCTCTGTTCATATTTTTTCATTCTTTTCTTTAGCCTGCTGCTACTGCTGCTGCTAAGTCGCTTCAGTCGTGTCCGACTCTATGTGACCTGAGAGATGGCAGCCCACCAGGCTCCCCTGTCCCTGGGATTCTCCAGGCAAGAACACTGGAGTGGGTTGCCATTTCCTTCTCCAATGCATGAAAGTGAAAAGTGAAAGTGAAGTTGCTCAGTCATGTTTGACTCCCAGCGACCCCATGGACTGCAGCCTACCAGGATCCTTCGTCCATGGGATTTTCCATTTTCCATAGCCTCAGTTCAGTTCAGTTCTGTCGCTCAGTTGTGTCTGACTCTTTGCGACCCCATGAATCGCAGCACGCCAGGCCTCCCTGTCCATCACCAACTCCCGGAGTTCACTCAGATTCACGTCCATAGAGTCAGTGATGCCATCCAGCCATCTCATCCTCTGTCGTCCTCTTCTCCTCCTGCCCCCAATCCCTGCCAGCATCAGAGTCTTTTCCAGTGAGTCAACACTTCTCATGAGGTGGCCAAAGTACTGGACTTTCAGCTTCAGTATCATTCCTTCCAAAGAAATCCCAGGGCTGATCTCCTTCAGAATGGACTGGTTGGATCTCCTTGCAGTCCAAGGGACTCTCAAGAGTCTTCTCCAACACCACAGTTCAAAAGCATCAATTCTTAGGCGCTCAGCCTTCTTCACAGTCCAACTCTCACATCCATACATGTCCACAGGAAAAACC
This sequence comes from Neotragus pygmaeus, assembly GCA_006410875.1. Taxonomy (NCBI): domain Eukaryota; kingdom Metazoa; phylum Chordata; class Mammalia; order Artiodactyla; family Bovidae; genus Neotragus; species Neotragus pygmaeus. The sequence goes on along the minus strand of SJYV01016142.1, from coordinate 769,302 downwards.
ACAGCCTTGACTAGATGGACCTTAGTCGGCAAAGTAATGTCTCTGCTTTTGAATATGCTATCTAGGTTGGTCATAACTTTCCTTCCAAGGAGAAAGTGTCTTTTAATTTCATGGCTGCAATCACCATCTGTAGTGATTTTGGAGCCTCCAAAAGTAAAGTCTGACACTGTTTCCACTGTTTCCCCATCTATTTCCCATGAAGTGATGGGACCGGATGCCATGATCTTCATTTTCTGAATGTTGAGCTTTAGGCCAACTTTTTCACTCTCCTCTTTCACTTTCATCAAGAGGCTTTTTAGTTCCTCATCACTTTCTGCCATAAGGGTGGTATCATCTGCATATCTGTTATCGATATTTCTCCTGGCAATCTTGATTCCAGCTTGTGTTTCTTCCAGTCCAGCATTTCTCATGATGTACTCTGCATATAAGTTAAATAAGCGGGGTGACTATATACAGCCTTGACGTACTCCTTTTCCTATTTGGAACCTTCCATAGCCTAAACAATCTCAATTGGCCAAATCTGCTGCTAAATCTCTCTAGTTTCTCATTCATTATTATACTCTTAAACTCCAGAGGTTTTATCTGGCTCCTTTTAAGGCTTTCCTGGTAGCTCAGTGGGTAAAGAATCTGCCTGCCACTGCAGGAGACACAGGTTCGATTCCTGATTCAGGAAGATCCCCTGGAGAAAGAAATAGTAACTCACTCCAGTTTTCTTTCCTGGAAATCCTCATGGACAGAGAAGTCTGGTGGGTTACAGTCCAAGGAGTCAAAAAGAGTCGGACTCAGCGACTGAACAACTTTGGCTTCCCATTTTGGCATTAGTGATAAAGAATCTGCCTGTCAATGGAAGAGACAAAAGAAATGAAGGGTCAATCCCTGGGTTGGGAAGATCCCCTGGAAGAGGGCATGGCAACCCATTCCAGTATTCGTGCCTGCAGAATCCCATGGACAGAGGAGCCTGATGGGCTACAGTCCATAGGGCTGCCCAGAGTCATACATGACTGAAGCAACTTAGCACACATATACTTTAATTTTCTTCGTTGGTAGTTTCTATTTGGCATTGCCAGTCCTGTAGATCTTTGTGTATGCCTTTCATTAGTTCTTTGAGCATATTTTAAATTGTTGATTTAAAGTTTTTATCTAGCAAGTCCAATGTCTGAGCTTCCTCCTGGGTGGTTACTAATTTCATTTTTCCTATGTATGGGTCATATTCTTATTTCTTGCATGTCTTGTGATTTTTGTTGGAAGTTGATCTCTTTGACCCAATCCTGAGTCAGGAAGATCCCCTGTAGAAGTGGCAAACCACTCGAATATTCTTGCCTGGGATATCTCATGGACACAGAACTATACTGTGACCATATTGAAAACCTGATTCTCCTCCCTCCCTAGTTGGTGGTTGTTCCTTGTTGTAGTCATTGCTCCAACTTTTAAAATGATTTTTCTGAACTGATTTTGTAAGGTCTGTGTTCTTTGCTGTGTTTAGCTACTGAAATCTCCATTCCATTAGCTTAGTGATCACCTGGTATTTCATCAGAGATTTCCTGGAATGCCCAGATTCAGCTGATTTTTCTTAATCAATTGTTCACTTTATTGCTGTGAATCCTTGAATTTTTTCCCCAGAATCTAAATTTGGTTCTGACTATTCTTGCCAGTTTATTATCAGATTTTGTAGAGGGACAGGCTTTTGTTGTTTCCTATCCACAAATCTTCTCTGATGTCACCCACTATTTTACCTAAGAAAAATAATGGAGATTCTATCTACCTACTATCTACATCTGCTATGTAGAAAGACCAAAAAAAAAAAAAAAGAGAGAGAGAGAGAAACAAACAAACANAGGGACAGGCTTTTGTTGTTTCCTATCCACAAATCTTCTCTGATGTCACCCACTATTTTACCTAAGAAAAATAATGGAGATTCTATCTACCTACTATCTACATCTGCTATGTAGAAAGACCAAAAAAAAAAAAAAAAGAGAGAGAGAGAGAAACAAACAAACAAACATGAAATTTAAATGGTTCCTGGTGGGAGGAGGTAAGTCACAGAAACTATTTCCTTAAATAAACCTCTTGTAGATTTTACTGTGGATCCACATATTTTGTTGTTATTGTTTAGTCGCTAAAGTGAAAGTGAAGTCCCTCAGTCGTGTCCGACCCTTTGCAACCCCATGGACTGTAGCCTACCAGGTTCCTCCATCCATGGGATTTTCCAGGCAATAGTACTGGAATAGGTTGCCATTTCCTTCTGGATCTTCCCGATCCAGGGATCGAACCCAGGTTCCTACATTGCAGACAGATACTTTACTCTCTGAGCCATCAGGGAAGCCCATTAGTCACTAAGTCGTATCCAATTCTTTTGTGTTCCAGTGGACTGTTGCCCACCAGGAACCTCTGTCCATGGGATTTCCCAGGCAAGAATACTGGGATGGGTTGCCATGCCTTCTTCCAGGGGATCTTCCTGAAGCAGGGACTAAAGCCACATTTCTTATGTCTTCTGCATTTCCAGGCAGGTTCTTTATGACTAGCGCCACCTGGGAAGCCAGAATTGTTGTTCAGTTACTAAGTTGTGTCCAACTCTTTGTGACCCCATGAACTGTAGCCCTCCAGGCTCCTCTGTCTTTTGCATTGGAAGGTAGGTTATTTATCACTGAGTCACCAGGGAAGCCCCCACATATTTTAAATAAATATAAAAAAAATTAAAGGATTATCTAAACAAACCATTCTTTGAGTCATAAACTTGCTAAAGTGTAACATTTATGTGGATAAGTTTAGATTTCAACACAAGCAGTTTAATAACAGATGCTACAATAGTAACTATTATGCTAAACTAGGTAAATATTGAGAGACATAACACAGGGAAATTACCTAGCAAATCAATAAATATTAGCACCCTTCCACCACTACCTTAGGAGCTTCCTTGGTGGAGCTAGTGGTAAAGAACACACCTGCCAATGCAAGAGACAGAAGCAGGTTTGATCCCTGAGTCAGGAAGATCCCCCTGAAGGAGGGCATGGCAACTCACTCCAGTATTCTTGTCTGGAGAATCCCATGGACAGAGCCTGGTGGGTTATAGTCCATAGGGTGGCAGAATCAGGCACTGCTGAAGCAACTTAGCACACATGTATACACCGATACTTTACTCGAGGCAAGGAAGCATAATTACTTTGTCACCTTTGTTCTAGGCCCATACACAGGGCTTATGTCTAATCAGTGAAAATAATAAATCAAGGCTATGATTATAAACATCTGACCCTCAAGCTACCCTTGACTAATGATGAGGGAAAAATGCCTATTATTATCTTAGTTTCACATTTTCTATATAAAAATGAAGGTTTGGAAAACATTATTTTCGATCATGTAAACATACACGAACACTTCCCTTGACTCCAACTTGGACACCCCACAGGGACCTGAATAAGGGTGTTCATCAAAATTGAAATACCTTCCACCCCTATTTTGTTACCAGCACAACTAATCCACATGTAGCAGATATATTCCTTTCTCCCAGAGAACCACATCCTATTTTGCCAGCAACTAACTCGTCAATACTTTGCTTCTTGAAATAATATTGCAACTCCAACCACCACTCTGCATTTCCACTGTTCACACTCGTATTTCCTACCTGGTCTACTGTAATGGCCAAACTAGCTTTTTTCAGCCTCCATTCTTATCTTTTTCTAAATTCGTTTTCCATTATGCCCCTAGAGTATTTTTACAATAATTTTTAAGTTGAGCGTTCAATCCTTTAAATTTGTTCAGTAATTGCTTTGCTTCTATCGATTATTCAGTTTTCTCATTTAGTGTGCTGATTTTTCAGAACATTTTCCTAAAAGACTCAAGACTCAGCAGAATTGTCTCATTCTCCGTGGGTGCTAAGACAGAAGCTGGATGGATAAGGTTCTCTTGTCATCTCTATTCTTCAACCTTCAGACACACTTGCTCATTTTGTTTATAAATCTTTGTTTGTAAAACAGATTCCCTAACTTGCACTCTTCATGGTTTTGCCCCTAACCATCTCTTCAGATTGTTTACTGTTACAATTTTCTTCACAAGCCCTGTACACCCAGCCATTTCAGTCTACACCCAGCCATTTCAGTCTTCAGTTTGAATTAAAGATGTTGTTTCATACATTTATTGGTTGAACAGCTATTTCTTCCACTTGTAATGCTATTCTCTGTGGCTTAGGAAACCTCTGAAGCAATCTCAGTTTAGAAATGATGAAAATTAAAAAAGCCCCAAGTCAGTTTGTTTTCCTTCTTGGTTCCTATAGCACTCTATACACCCTTATACATTTACAACTCTTGTGTCATTATTTACTAACACTCGTAACCTTGGAGTGCCAAAGAATTGATGGTTTTGAACTATGGTGTTGGAGAAGACTCTTGAGAGTCCCTTGGACTGCANTGGAGAATTTTGAGCATTACTTTACTAGCGTGTGAGATGAGTGCAATTGTGCGGTAGTTTTAGCCTTCTTCCTTCTTTGTCATTGCCTTTCTTTGGGATTGGAATGAAAACTGACCTTTTCCAGTCTTGTGGCCACTGCTGAGTTTTCCAAATTGGCTGGCATATTGAGTGCAGCACTTTCACAGCATCATCTTTCAGGATTTGAAATAGCTCAACTGGAATTCCATCACTTCCACTAGCTTTATTTGTAGTAATGCTTTCTAAGGCCCACTTGACTTCACATTGCAGGATGTCTGGCTCTAGGTGAGTGATAACACCATCATGATTATCTGGTCATGAAGATCTTTTTTTGTGCAGTTCTTCTGTGTATTCTTCCCACCTCTTCTTAATATCTTCTGCTTCTGCTAGGTCCATACCATTTCTGTCCTCTATCGAACCCATTTTTACATGAAATATTCCCTTTGTATCTCTAATTTTCTTGAAGAGATATCCAGTCTTTCCCATTATGTTATTTTTCCTCTCAAATGTAGATATCATTCATATAAAGGCTAACTGTTATAAAAAGAAATAGATTGTGTAGACTTGGACCTTGTTATCTACCTTCAGTGCAGGAGGCCTGGGTTGGAATACTGGATAGAGAAAATCCCCTGGAGAAGGAAATGACAACCTACTCTAGTATTCTTGCTTGGAGAATCATGGACAGAGATCCTGGCAGGTTGCAGTCCATGGGTTCATAAGAGTCGAACACAACTTGTTAAGTAAAGAGAGAGAGAGCTTGTTAAAGAGTGAGTCAAATAATAATAATAATAAAATCTTACAATAGTTTTTGCTTTTGTTGTTCAGTTGCCAAATCATGTATAACCCCTTGCTACCCTATGGACTAGGGTATGCCAGGCTTTCTGTCCTTCACTGTTTCCTGGAGTTTGCTCAGATTCATGTCATTTGAGTCAGTGATGCCATCCAACAGTCTCATACTCTGCTGCCCCCTTCTCTTCTTGCCTGCAATCTTTCCAAGCAGTCTTTTCCAGTGAGTCACTTTTCCACAATAAGTGGCCTAAGTATTGGAGTTTCAGCTTCAGTGTGAGCCCTTCCAATGAATATTTGGGATTGATTTCCTTTAGGATAAACTGGTTTGATCTCCTTGCTGTCCAAGAGACTCTCAGGAGTCTTCTCCAGTACCACAGTTTGAAAGCATCAATTATTCAGTGCTCAGACTTCTTCATGGTCCAACTCTCACATCCTTATATGACTGGAAACATTATAACTTTGGCCAATGGATTTTTGTCAGCAAAGTGATCTCTGCTTTTTAATAAACTGTCTAGGTTGGTCATAGTTTTTTGTTTTCATTTTTTTTTTCCAAAGAGAAAGCATCTTTTAGTTACATGGCTGCAGTTACCATCTGCAGTGAATTTGGAGCCCACAAAAATAAATCAGTTTCCATTGTGTTCCTGTCTATTTGCCATGAAGTGATGTGAATGGATACCATGAGATTCATTTTTTGAATGTTGAATTTTAAGCCAGCTTTTACACTCTCCTCTTTCATGCTTATCAAGAGGCTCTTTTGTTCTTCCCTTTTATCATCTGCATATCTGAGGTTATTGATATTTCCCCTGGCAAACTTGATTTCAGTTTATGAATCATCAGCCCAGCCTTTCATATGATGTACTTTTCATATTAACTAAATAAACATAAAAATTAAATAAAGACAATATACAGTCTCAATGTACTCCTTTTCTGATATGGAACCAGCCTGTTGTTCCATGTTCGGTTCGAACTCTTGCCTCTTGAACTGTATACAGATTTTTGAGGAGGCAGGTAAGGTGGTCTGGTATTGCCATCACTTCAAAAATTTTCTATAGATTGCTGTGGTCCACACAGTCAAAGATTTTAGTTTAGTCAATGAACAGATGTTTTTTTCTGGAATTCCTTTGCTTTTTCTATGTTCCAGTGGACGCTGGCAAGCTGATCCATGGTTCCTCTCTGTTTTCTAAATCCAGTTTGTGCATCTGGAAGTTCTTTGCTCCTGTACTGCAGAAGGCTAGCTTGAAATGTTTTGAGCATTACCGTGCTAGAATGTGAAATGAGTGTAGTTGTGCAATAGTTTGAACATTCTTTGGCATTGCCTTCTTAGGGACTGTAAGGAAAACTGACATTTTCCGGTCTTGTGGCCACTGCTGAGTGTTCCAAATTTGCTGGCATCTTGAGTGGAGCACTTTAACAGCACCATCGGACTTGAAATAGGCCAGTTTGAATTCCATCACCTCCATTAGCTTTCTTCATAACAAGGCATTCTAAAGTCCACTTGCCTTCACACTCCAGGATGGCTGGATCCAGGTGAGTGACCACACTATAGTGGTTTTCTAGGACACCCTGGTGACATTAAGATTGCTTTACAACCTGTAAATCTATGTTCTGTAGATAGATTCATTTGTACCTTTCTTCTTCTTCTTTTTTTTAGATTCCACATATAAGCAGTATCATATGATATTTTTTTAATCTGAATTAGCAACATAAGTGTCCATCAACAATGTAATGTATAAAGAAAAGATGTGGTACATATATTCAATAGAATATTATCCTGTCATTAAAAGAAATGAAATTGAGCTATTTTTAGTGATATGGATGGACCTAGAGTCTGTCATATAGAGTGAATATGGTCAGAAAGAGAAAAATAATATGGTATATTAATGCATATAGATGGAATACAAAAAAAAGTACAGTTGAATCTATTTGGAGGGCAGGAATAGAAATGCAGATATAAATAAGGGATGTATGGACACAGGGTGGAAGAGGCGGATAGGATGAATTGGGAGACTGACTTTGACATATGTGCATTTCTGTGTGTAAAACAGTTAGCTAGTGGGAACTTGCTGTATAGTACAGGGAGTTCAGCTAAGTGCTCTGTGGTGTCCTAGATGGGAGGAATTGGGGAGGGTGGTGAGAGAAATGTACAAGAGGATGGGAATACATGCATACACATAGATGATTCACTTAATTATATATCAGAAATCAACAGAACATTATAAAGCAACTGCACCCCAATTTTTAAAAATGTGGTATACACATAGAATGGACTATTACTCCATCATTTAAAAGAATAAAACAATTCCAGTTGCAATGGCAGCAATACAAATGGACCTGGAGATTGTCATACAGAGTGAAGTTAGAGAGAGTTTTAAGCAACTTTGTCCCTGTCACACTGCACCATTTGAGATTCTTTAAGGCAGGAGCAATGGGAGCTGGAAATTTATTAGTAGTCTCAAGTGATTAGATGCACGGTAAAAAGTGTTTTATGGGGAGACTATCTGTTACAATGTAAAGTCAGTTCAATTCAGTTCAGTCGCTGAGTTGTGTTCGACTCTTTGCTGCCCCATGAACCGCAGCATGCCAGGCTTCCCTGTCCATCACCAACTGCCAGAATTTACACAAACTCATGACCATTGAGTCTGTGATGCCATCCAACTATCTCATCCTCTGCCGTCCCTTTCTCCTCCTGCCCTCAATCTTCCCCAGCATCTTTTCTAACGAATCAGCTCTTCACATAAGGTGGCAAAAATATTGGAGCTTCAGTTTCAGTATCAATCCTTCCAATGAACATTCAGGACTGTCTCCTTTAGGATGGACTGGTTGGATCTCCTTGCAGTCACAGCGGCTTTCAAGAGTCTTCAACACCAGAGTTCAAAAGCATCAATTCTTTGGCGCTCAAGTTTCTTTATAGTCTAACTCTCACAACCATACATGACCATTGGAAAAACCATTGCCTTGACTAGGCAGACCTTTGTTGACAAAGTAATGTCTCTGCTTTTTAATATGCTGTCTAGGTGGTCATAATTTTCCTTCCAAAGAGTAAGCAAATTATTCTCTATTGTTGGATTGTTGGAACTGTGTTTGATTTCTTTTCTCTCCAATTATTTCTGTCCCTATTTTCCCCTCTTCTTTTTTAACTTCTTCCTTTTCCCTTGCTTACTCTGTTAGTACTGTCTTCATACTAACCTTTGTAAGAAAAATTCACATGTTTTATTTATATGTTAGGTGAATTTGTGATTATTGAGTGATTAGTAAAAATTATAAAGAAAGGAAATTCATGTCAATTAAAATGCTCAAAATAATGTCAAGGTTACCTCTATCTGAGCAGTTCAATTGTTCCCTTTATTTGTCCAAAACAGTTACCCATACAATGAGACAGTGATGGCATTATCATTCAGAGAAGATGTATGTAATTCTAGGTATATTTAAATATTATAAAAATCATGATGTAGAATGCAAAAATACTTATCTGCATAATCACTATAGTGTTAGTGGCTCAGACGGTAAAGCGTCTGTCTGCAATGTAGGAGACACAGGTTCGATCTCTCATCTGGGAAAATCTCTTGGAGAAGGAAATGGCAGCCCACTCCAGAATTCTTGCCTGGAAAATCACGTAGACCATGGATCCTGGTAAGCTACAGTCCATGGGGTCACGAAGAGTCGGACACGACTGAGCGACTTCACTTTCACTGTTAAATTTTATATATGTGTAACAATCTTGAATCTAAAGAAGTCATAACAAATATTTAAAAGGTGACTGCAGAGTTCTGTCTATGTCCCATTTTCAGAAAATAAGGCTTTTACTCATTTATTTCTCTCCATAAGAGATACATTTGATTTCATTTATATAGATTTTTTCACTCCTTTCAATAAATATAAGAGGATAAATTGCATTTTTAACATTAACAAATAAGATATTTAACTTTAATAACAATTTCAAAATGAACAATGTCCATACATCTTCAAGAATAAGTGCTTAAAACAATAAAGTTACATAGTCTAAAATTAAATAATTTGAACTTGTAACATTGGAAAAATAAATATATAATTATAAATGTAGTTGCCTTAAAATAGCTTTATTTAAAAGATAGGAATTAACTTTTTTTTTTCATATGTCACGTTTGTGATATTCTAAAAATAATTAAAAAAAGAAGTTAATGTTCTAAAAATCTGGAAACATAGAAATATTTCACTGTTTTCTAACAAAGGGTGACGGAATATGCCATTGCAAAATGTGCCACTTTTGCATAAGGCTTATTTTGAGTTAAAGGCATTTACAAAACAGAAAATGCAAGAAAAACACTCTGATCTTTCTTCTTTTTCTTAAAATGAAAATGTTCTCCCTATACCAGAAGAAAAATAACATTCTTAACAACAAGGACAAGAAGCTAAGACAGAGAGATTTTATATAAAGAATTATATATAAACAGAATTTGTTTGAAAAATTATCTTTTTAATTTAAATTTATTTATTTTAATTGGAGGCTAATTACTTTACAATTCTTATCTTCCTTAAGCTTCCCCACACAGTTAGTTTAATTACTTTTCTCTCTTTAGTTACCAATTTTCTCTTTTTGTTCAACCTACTGGAAAAGTTTATTGGTTTCACCCTTTCTTTGTTTCTTCATCTCTTTGCTCTGTGTCATGCAAAAGTTATATGAATTTATATTCATTTCTCCTGCTAATCTGTATTATATCAATTTAATTCTCAGGCTCAGGTGAAAAACCATAAGAGGATAAAGGTAAAATTTTGCCATCCTTATCCTAATAAGGTGTTATTTTATAAATATTATAAATTTATATCATTCATCAATATTTTCTAGTTTTTTTTAATATTCCAGTATTAAATAAAATGTTATTTTATTGAATTTCATTGTATGCTCACAAACTGGAAGAAGCACTATTTTATATCACCATGTTTATAGAGTATCTGTAAAAAAGTAACAAATGTTCTCAAAATATGTATAAACATATTGTTGAAATATTGATATTTAAAGCTTTTAAAGCTTTACCATCACTTTTCTGAAATCATCCTGGAAAGGTATCAAGAATAAATAGATAGTATGGAATCAGATATTAATCATATAGCTTATAAAATCTTTCTACCTTACCTGACAAAATTTGTAATAACATTTATTCATAATATTTAATAGTCTCATGTACTTTCATGGATGGATATGCCAATATTTGGTCTTCCCAGGTGTCTCAATGTGTAAAGACTCTCCCCACAATTCAGGAGTTGTGGGTTCTATCCCCAGGTTGGGGAGATTCCCTGGAGGAGGGCATGGCAACCCACTGCAGTATTCTGACCTGGAGAATCCCATGGACAGAGATCCCTAGAGGGCTACAGTCCTATAGGGTTGCAAAGAGTAGGACACAACTGAAGCAACTGAGCATGCATGCATGCCAATATTTATATTGATACACCACTCTAAAATGAATAATAAATGTTTTCTTACTAGAAAGAAATTTAAGACAAACCTACAACTTTGATTTTGTAAACTTAAAAACTTACAACTTAGATTTCCTGTGATATAATTTCTTGCATAGTTAGCCAATTTTATTTTCTTGTAAGGTGATGCAAGTATTTATTTTGTTTAAATAATCAGTTTTGATTTTTGTCATGCTTACGTTACCATGAAAGTTAAAGTAAAATAAAATAGAGGAAATAATATAAAATTCATTCTTAGAAAAACCTGTCTTTCTACATTACAAAACTAGCAACTCATAATTTGTCTGCTGCTGCTGCTGCTAAGTCGCTACAGTCGTGTCTGACTCTGTGCGACCCCATAGATGGCAGTCCACCAGGCTCCTCTGCCCCTAAGATTTTCTAGGCAAGAACACTGGAGTGGGTTGCCATGTTTGTATAACTACAAATTGCCAACATAACATTGCTGTTAGGTTTTATATATATATATATTATATATATATATTTCATATTCTAGATTTTTAATTAAGCTAAAACTTTAACACTGGAGGAGAGATCATATCCAGAAAAATAAGCAAGAAGAGCTTAGTAATAATGCCAAAATATTAAAAAATGCTTACTGGTACTGATAGCTTACAGTGGACAATGTCAGATTAATGATCTTCAAAGAAAAAGATTTAGCTTTGGGGCCAGGGATCAGGCTTGAATACTCAGAGCTTTTGTGTGGTAGAAGTTTTATTACAGTGAAAAAAGACAGAGAAAGCTTGTATAGACATCAAAAGGGGGACAAAGAGTGTCCCCCTCACTAGTCTTATCAAGGCCTTATGTACTTTTATCAGATCCTCTCCCACAACATATATATTAAATTAACAAGATTAGAACTAACAATAGAAAGGTCTTAACAGAGCCACTCTCACAAGATATTCCTTAAGACAATAGGATTATTCAGAAGGTTCTTGTTAAGAAGGAGAAATATGTCCTTGAGCAAAATACATTGCTATATTGACTAAGACAAAGCAATGTAGGAAAAAAAAAAAATTGCCCTTTTCTCCTCCTTGACAGTCCCACACCCTTTTTTCTCCTTCTTGAAGTCCCTGAAACTGTTCCTCCTTGAGGGCCTCAGACTCCTTATCAACCTACCTAAACAACCTACCTAAGAATTAGCTCTCTCAGTACTCTGCTAAACTTACATAGCAAAAGTTCAAACTGTTTAAAATGATGCTTGAGGGGATACCATTATCAATGTACATTAGAGATCTAAGCTCATTAATTTTCTTTAAGTGATGATTTTAATTTGAAATAATTTTTATTACCAAGTTTCCTATACAATTAATATTTTATAATAACCTAGGTGCAATTATCAAGCTAAAGAGAATTTTTTCTAATTTATGATTTAATATATTTGTGATGGTATAGTCCCTAAGTTGTGTCCAACTCTTGCTACCTCATGGAATGTAGCCTGCCAGGTACCTCTTTCCATGGGATTCTCCAGTCAAAAATACCTCTTGCCATTTCCTTCTTCAGGGGATCTTCCCAATCCAGGAATCAAACCTGAGTCTCCTGCATTTGAGGTAGATTCTTTACTGACTGAGCTACACACTCAATTTTTATTATAATTTCACCAATTTTTCTCATTGTAGTTATTTTTTCTGCTCCCGGAGCCCATCCAGGGTTCAGTGTTCATTGAGACATCAGTTCAGTTCAGTTGAGTCGCTCAGTCATGTCTGACTCTTTGTGACCCCATGAATAGCAGCATGCCAGGCCTCCCTGTTCATTACCATCTCCCGGAGTTCACTCAGACTCACATCCATCGAGTCCGTGATGCCATCCAGCCATCTCATCCTCGGTCGTCCCCTTCTCCTCCTGCGCCCAATCCCTCCCAGCATCAGAGTCTTTTCCAATGAGTCAAGTCCTCTCATGAGGTGGCCAAAGTACTGGAGTTTCAGCTTTAGCATCATTCCTTCCAAAGAAATCCCAGGGTTGATCTCCTTCAGAATGGACTGGTTGGATCTCCTTGCAGGCCAAGGGACTGTCAAAGGCTTTGGCATAGTCAATAAATCAGAAATAGATGTTTTCCCGGAACTCTCTTGCTTTTTCCATGATCCAGCAGATAATGGCAATTTGATTTCTGATTCCTCTGCCTTTTCTAAAACTAGCTTGAACATCAGGGAGTTCACAATTAACATATTGCTGAAGCCTGACTTGGAGAATCTTGAGCATTACTTTACTAGCATGTGAGATGAGTGCAATTGTGTGATTGTTTTAGCTTTCTTTAGCATTTCCTTTCTTTGGAATTGGAATGAAAACTGAGCTTTTCCAGTCCTGTGGCCACTGCTGAGTTTTCCAAATTTGCTGGCTCTTTCACAGCATCACCTTTCAGGATTTGAAACAGCTCAACTAGAATTCCATCACCTCCACCATCTTTGTTTGTAGTGATGCTTTCTAAGGCCCACTTGACTTCACATTCCAAGATGTCTGGCT
>SJYV01016142.1:711254-755338 GCA_006410875.1 Neotragus pygmaeus | reverse complement strand
TGCCTGGAGAATCCCAGGGACAGGGGAGCCTGGTGGGCTGCCGTCTATGGGGTCACACAGTGTTGGACACAACTGAAGCGACTTAGAAGCTTAGACGATATCCTGAAAGGGGTGGGATCTTGAGTCATAATGAAACCAACAGGAGAGCCAATGTCTGCCTGGAATAAAGTGATACTAAGTGTGAGTGGAAACCAATCCACTCTTCTCATCTTGTACACGGATTTTAAGTATTTTCTAGAGGCTCAATGGTAAAGATTTTACCTGCCATGTAGAAGACACAGGAGACACAAGTTCAATCCCTGTATCAGGAAGATCCCCTGGAGAGGAAATGGCAACCCACTCCAGAATTCTTGTCTGGAGAATCCCATGGACAAAGGAGCCTGGTGGGTTACAGTCTGTGGGGTCACAAAAGACTCAGACCTGACTTACCAACTAAACAACAAAAAGAAAAACTATCTAAGAAAATACAGCTCATTCAGAATAATGGAAGAAGCTGGACTGAGAAACTTGTGTATGCCAACCATTGAGATATGAGGAGTGAGAAGCAGTGAGGAGGAAGTGAAGCTGATTTTATTAATGTTCTTATGTTTGCTATGTACTGTGGAAGGCACTTTATGTTTCCTCACAACAAATCTGTGACGTCACTATTATCAGACTCATTTTAGAACTGATGACATGTAGCTTCAGATGTTAAACAGCTACTGTGAGATGACATTTCTCCTATGGGTTGGAGTTGGAATTTGAATCATCTCTCTACATGATATTAGGGTTCTTTCTCATCAGTCTGCATGAGTCTCTTGGACTACACTGTTAACTCTTATCTATCTTCCAAGCATGTTTTTGAACATACAGTCAGCCTCTATATCCACATATTCTGCACCTACAGGTACAACCAACTATGGATAAAAAATATTCTAAAAAAAAATATTTCTGGAAAATTCCCAAAAGGAAAATTTGAATTTGCCGTGTGCTAATAATTATTGAGATATCATTTATATTGTATTTACAAGCATTTACATGGAAGGAAAGCTATGACCAACCTAGATAGTATATTAAATAGCAGAGACATTACTTTGTCAACAAAGGTCCGTCTAGTCAAGGCTATGGTTTTTCCAGTGGTCATATATNTTGGAAAAGACTCTGATGCTGGCAGGGATTGGGGGCAGGAGAAGAAGGGGACGACAGAGGATGAGATGGCATCACTGATTTGATGGACTTAAGTCTGTGTGAACTCTGGGAGTTGGTGATGGACAGGGAGGCCTGGCGTCCTGCGATTCTTGGGGTCGCAAAGAGTTGGACACGACTGAGCGACTTAACTGAACTGATCATGATAAACATATGTAACAAAAAATGTTTAATGATGCTGCTGATGCTAAGTTGCTTCAGTCATGTCCAACTCTGTGTGACCCCATTGACGGCAGCCCACCAGGCTCCCTCGTCCCTGGGATTCTCCAGGCAGGAACACTGGAGTGGGTTGCCACTGCCTTCTCCAATGCATGAAAATGAGAAGTGAAAGTGAAGTCGCTCAGTAATGTCCGACTCTTCGTGACCCCATGGACTGCAGCCTACCAGGCTCCTCCGTCAATGGGGTTTTCCAGGCAAGAGTAGTGGGGTGGGGTGCCATCGTCTTCTCTGGTTTAATGCTAGAGCACTATATTAATGTTAACATGACTCAACAAAAGGCAAACGCAAGATAAAAATTAACAAGGAATCCTGGGCTGCATGAATAGATCTAAATATCCCATTTAAAAACTCAAATTTCAACTAGCAAAATAATAGTTTAAGGAAAAAATAAACAATGAAGAAATATTTTAAAGGGCCCATACAGATATTTTATTATAGCAAGAGCATCAATTAAATTGATAAGGCATGCAACAGTGAATCTCCTAATAGAAGCCATGTTTATTATTATATTATCATAGGATTGTGTGTCTAAATTAATCATGCAGAGGGCAAAAGTCTGGAAACATCTGAAGTTAGCAGATGGACTCACACACACACACACAAATGTTTTGTTATTTTGTTTTTAACTAGCAAAACAAAAAAATTTCAACGTGCTATTTGAGTCAAACAAGTAGCTGAACATTTGCTTGAACAATTTTTATTAAGCAAAAGAAAGCAGAAGAAGAAATGAAGATAACATAGAGAGTAAGATTTGCACTGATCTATTCTGGAAATTCACCTCCTGGTCAAGCACAGATACACAATAAATCACATATACACAAGCATAACTTGTTGAATTTAATTCACAATTAGTCGAAACCATGTGTGTGTCAGATAGCATTCATTTAAAGGTACCTTTTTCCTTGAGAATATTAAGCTTTTAGTTCAAGTGACTTACAGGTTATAATGCTATTACATAAAAATTCAAGAAATGGAGTAATACATTACTCCAATTAACAATAAAAGCTGCAATATTGTTGAAATGCTTTCATTGTTAAGTACTACATTTAGCAAAATGTAAAATGTCTTATTTGTATGTCTCCATTAAGACTGATGTCGTACCTTAAAGATATAGTAGCACCTTAAAGATCTCCTCTCATAGCAGATAATCCCAGCTAACTATTTTCATACCAATATGCTTAATTTTTAAAATGTGTATTTATTTTAATTCCACTATCATTCCACTGCATAAAGACATCCTCCAGCTTTTAGCATCCTTTTGTACCTTCTCCATTTTCCTCATCCTCTTCTTTTCTGCCCACACCTGGTCCCGCTACACACACCAAGAGTGTGTTTCTACACCACCCTAACCTCAGTCACTGTACCTACCTTTTCCTTCCCCTCACTTTCTCTTACCTTCTTTCTGGCCTCTATTATTTAAAATTTTTTTTTTTTTAATGTTAATTCCTACATACATGTATGTCTGACACCTTCTCTTTTAGTCACACACTCCATTATGCAGAAACTAGAGGCTTTGAAGTTTGGGTGTAAATTGAAAACGAGTTATCTTTGATATTTTAAAATGTCAGAATAGGTATTAAGGCACATGCTTGAAGGCTTAGAATAAACAATTTAAAAAGCCATAAAAAAATTTCACCTAACAGTTTTTTGGAAGGCTGAAATTTCTTAAGACTAATTGGAAAGCCCTTTTAGGAGGTAAGTGAATTTTTCTTTCAGGTCACTCCTGAACCAGGAAAAAAAAAATACATTTACTCAAAACAACAAAACATTCAGAGATATACTAGACTCGTGACACAGAAAAGTGTTACTGTTTAAAAATAATTCCCTTATTCAGGAGTCTTTTCCCCTGGCAATCATCTTAGTCTTTCTTAAAGTTTTAGAAAATTGGAAGGTATGGAGATGACACTGGGGAATTATACCACATACAATACTAAGAAAATAGATTAAGAAACAGATAGGACAGTTCATGCAGCGATAGAGGCAAGATGGAGAGGGCTGCTCGCTGCCTTGAAGGAAAGATACTGACCTGGGAGAGTTAGGGGTGTTTCCACTTCTTTCACTTAAGGCTTCCGAGTCAGCTGGAACTCCTGTAAGTTTCACACACTTCTTTTCCTTTCTTGGCTGAATATCCATGGGCACATTTTTATAAGGAGAGAGAATGACTCCTGATGTGTTTACAGAAACTGTCTTTTCTAGCTGCAAGTTGTTATCTTCCAAACTGTTAGAATAGGATTGTGCCTCCTCTTTCTGTGGTGATAATCTATAAACTTCTTTCCCATCATCACTGGTAGCACATACACCATTAGGGGCGGTTATATCCACAGGCAGGACCTCACGTCTCTTTTTGAGTACAGGCACTTCAATTTTCTCTGAAAATAAAAACAATGAAAAAATGTATCTAGTCAATATATCAAAGATACAATCAACATAAGGTAGAACTAGCTATAAATTTATTTATTTTCCTTTGTTTTCCACTCCGGTTTCTTTAAAAACTATTCATCTCCTTACTGAAATACACTGTCTTTAATTCTTTCTTTTTATGGATTCCACTAACTATATCTTTGCAAGGTTATCTGGCTATAAATTTTCCTTGGGACCTCAATATATTTGACCATAGGAATGAACACTTAAATGTTCTCTTCTAGGCATACAAAAAAGATCTTCACGACCCAGATAATCACGATGGTGTGATCACTCACCTAGAGCCAGACAACCTGGAATGCGAAGTCAAGTGGGCCTTAAGAAGCATCACTAAGAACAAAGATAGTGGAGGTGATGGAATTCCAGTTGAGCTATTTTGAATCCTAAAAGATGATGCTGTGAAGTGCAGCACTCAATAAGCCAGCAAATTTGGAAAACTCAGCAGTGGCCACAGGACTGGAAAAGGTCAGTTTTCATTTCAATCCCAAAGAAAGGCAATGACAAAGAATGCTCAAACTACCGCACAATTGCACTCATCTCACACACTAGCAAAGTAATGCTCAAAATTCTTCAAGCCAGGCTTCAATAGTACATGAACTATGAACTTTCAGATGTTCAAGCTGGATTTAGAAAAGGCAGACAAACCAGAGATCAAATTGCCAACATCCACTGGATCATCGAAAAAGCAATAGAGTTCCAGAAAAATATCTACTTCTGCTTTATTGACTATGCCAAGGCCTGTGACTGCATGGATCACAACAAACTGGAAAATTCTTAAAGACGTTGGAATACCTGACCACCTGACCTGCCTCTTGAGAAATCTGTATGCAGGTCAAGAAGCAACAGTTAGAACTGGACATGGAACAACAGACTGGTTCCAAATAGGAAAAGGAGTATGACAAGGCTGTATATTATCACCCTGCTTATTTAATTATATGCTGAGTACATCATAAGAAATACTGGGCTGGATGAAGCACAAGCTGGAATCAAGATTTCCAGGAGAAATATCAATGACCTCAGATATGGAGATGACACCACCCTTATGGCAGAAAGCGAGAACTAAAGAACCTTTTGATGACAGTGAAAGAGGAGAGTGAAAACATTGGCTTAAAACTCAACATTCAAAAAACTAAGATCATGGCATCTGGTCCCATTACTTCATGGCAAATAGATGAGGAAACAGTGGAAACAATGTCAGACTTCGGGCTCCAAAATCACTGCAGATGGTGACTGCAGCCATGAAATTAAAAGACGCTTACTCCTTGGAAGAAAAGCTATGACAAACCTAGACAACTTATTAAAAAGCAGAGGCATTACTTTGCCAGCAAAGGTCCATCTAGTCAAAGCTACGGTTTTTCCAGTAGTCATGTATGGATGTGAGAGCTGGACTATAAAGAAAGCTGAGCACTGAAGAATTGATGCATTTGAACTGTGGTGTTGGAGAAGACTCTTGAGAGTCCTTTGGACAGCAAGGAGATCCAACCAGTCCATCCTAAAGGAAATCAGTTCTGAATATTCATTGGAAGAACTGATGCTGAAGCTGAAACTCCAATACTTTGGCCACTTGATGTGAAGAACTGATTTGAAAAGACCCTGATGCTGGTAAAGAATGAAGGAGGGAGAAGGGGATGACAGGGAATGAGACAGTTGGATGGCATCACCAACTCAATGGACGTGAGTTTGAGTAAACTCCACTAATTGGTGATGGACAGGGAGGCCTGGTGTGCTGTAGTTCATGGAGTTGCAAAGAGTTGGACACAACTGAGCGACTGAAGTGACTGACTAAACTGAGGGTTATTATAAAAGTTGCACGGGGCTTCAGCATGGAAATCAGAAAGGATATAGTGCATAAGAGTCAAGCAATCCAGGTACAAATCCTAGTGCTAACAACACTCAGCAGCTGAGTGACCTTGGAAAAGTACGTAACCTCTCTGAGCACTGTTTTCTTACTTTTTTAAAAGCTTGAATAATAATCATTTACTGATCAACTACTAAGTACAAAGTACTGTGGTAACTGCTATATGCTTTTACACTTCATCTAAAACACGAGCTATGTTTCTGTAATGTATAAAATGGAATTAAAAGCACTAATTGAGGAACACTCAGTAGTGTATTATCGGAGAAGGCAATGGCACCCCACTCCAGTACTCTTGCCTGGAAAATCCCATGGACAGAGGAGCCTGGAAGGCTGCAGTCTATGGGGTCGCTGAGGGTCGGNCAAGCCAGGCTTCAATAGTACATGAACTATGAACTTTCAGATGTTCAAGCTGGATTTAGAAAAGGCAGACAAACCAGAGATCAAATTGCCAACATCCACTGGATCATCGAAAAAGCAAGAGAGTTCCAGAAAAACATCTACTTCTGCTTTAATAACTATGCCAAAGCCTTTGACGGTGTGGATCACAGCAAACTGTGGAGAATTCTTCAAGAGATGGGAATACCAGACCTCCTGACCTGCCTCCTGAGAAATCTGTATGCAGGTCAAGAAGCAACAGTTAGAACTGGACATGGAACAACAGACTGGTTCCAAATAGGAAAAGGAGTATGACAAGGCTGTATATTATCACCCTGCTTATTTAATTATATGCTGAGTACATCATAAGAAATACTGGGCTGGATGAAGCACAAGCTGGAATCAAGATTTCCAGGAGAAATATCAATGACCTCAGATATGGAGATGACACCACCCTTATGGCAGAAAGCGAGAACTAAAGAACCTTTTGATGACAGTGAAAGAGGAGAGTGAAAACATTGGCTTAAAACTCAACATTCAAAAAACTAAGATCATGGCATCTGGTCCCATTACTTCATGGCAAATAGATGAGGAAACAGTGGAAACAATGTCAGACTTCGGGCTCCAAAATCACTGCAGATGGTGACTGCAGCCATGAAATTAAAAGACGCTTACTCCTTGGAAGAAAAGCTATGACAAACCTAGACAACTTATTAAAAAGCAGAGGCATTACTTTGCCAGCAAAGGTCCATCTAGTCAAAGCTACGGTTTTTCCAGTAGTCATGTATGGATGTGAGAGCTGGACTATAAAGAAAGCTGAGCACTGAAGAATTGATGCATTTGAACTGTGGTGTTGGAGAAGACTCTTGAGAGTCCTTTGGACAGCAAGGAGATCCAACCAGTCCATCCTAAAGGAAATCAGTTCTGAATATTCATTGGAAGAACTGATGCTGAAGCTGAAACTCCAATACTTTGGCCACTTGATGTGAAGAACTGATTTGAAAAGACCCTGATGCTGGTAAAGAATGAAGGAGGGAGAAGGGGATGACAGGGAATGAGACAGTTGGATGGCATCACCAACTCAATGGACGTGAGTTTGAGTAAACTCCACTAATTGGTGATGGACAGGGAGGCCTGGTGTGCTGTAGTTCATGGAGTTGCAAAGAGTTGGACACAACTGAGCGACTGAAGTGACTGACTAAACTGAGGGTTATTATAAAAGTTGCACGGGGCTTCAGCATGGAAATCAGAAAGGATATAGTGCATAAGAGTCAAGCAATCCAGGTACAAATCCTAGTGCTAACAACACTCAGCAGCTGAGTGACCTTGGAAAAGTACGTAACCTCTCTGAGCACTGTTTTCTTACTTTTTTAAAAGCTTGAATAATAATCATTTACTGATCAACTACTAAGTACAAAGTACTGTGGTAACTGCTATATGCTTTTACACTTCATCTAAAACACGAGCTATGTTTCTGTAATGTATAAAATGGAATTAAAAGCACTAATTGAGGAACACTCAGTAGTGTATTATCGGAGAAGGCAATGGCACCCCACTCCAGTACTCTTGCCTGGAAAATCCCATGGACAGAGGAGCCTGGAAGGCTGCAGTCTATGGGGTCGCTGAGGGTCGGACACGACTGAGCAACTTCACTTTCACTTGTCACTTTCATGCATTGGAGAAGGAAATGGCAACCCACTCCAGTGTTCTTGCCTGGAGAATCCCAGCGACAGGGGAGCTTGGTGGGCTGCCATCTATGGGGTCGCACAGAGTCGGACACGACTGAAGCGACTTAGCAGCAGCAGCAGCAGCAGCAGCAGCAGCAGCAGCAGCGTGTTATAGATTAACATAACATCATTCTATCTCCTATGCAGGTCGAGATATACAGTCACAGAGTAATCATTCTAATACTTTTTCTGTTTTCCAAAACTAACATGTCTTTCATTTTCAAAATCAAAATATTAATTAACTTGGAGAAACCACAGCTGACTGTGGGGCTGGTGTTCCTGCTCTACACTATTGTTTTTAAATCATTATTTTTCCTTTCTCTTGCACTGCTTCTTTGAAATCCACACCATCAATATTCACTATCCTTCCTCCTGCCTGCGCTGTTTAGTTCAGCAGACCTTTGAAATTTGAAGTGGATAACTCTTAATCAGGACAGTCTATTAACCAGAGAAGGGGAAAAAGATGAGATAAAGAGAAGCTTTTTTAAACTATAAAGAAACCTTATTATTGCTGACAATCTGCACTCTATTGTTGAGAATCACTCCTGTCCCTCAAACAATGATGAAGAGAGAGTTATAGGCATGTGAACAGTATAGGGGCAAAAATGGCTTAAAGTCTATAACCTAGAACATGTAACAGAACTTTCTTTGGCCTAAGAACCATCACATTCTTAGACTCCATTATTTTAGGTTTTCTATGAACAATTACTATTAACTAATATAGCTCTTAAACATCAGTTGCCTCAACAAAGCTGAACTCTTTGGTATTACATAAGATGCTGCGATCTTAAATGGAAAAGGCTCAAATGTTAAGGAATACTCATTTTATTCACGCACATCCAGTACACAGTTCTCTTTCCTACAAATTCTGTAGCAATACATTTATTTTATTAAATATAGATACATAGTCACATATTATTTTCTAACTATGAGGCTTCCATAAAGCTGTAGAAAGAAAAAAAATTGATATGATTTCTCAGAGCTTCTCATGATATAAAAGACAAAAATATATGATACAGTCATACCTTCAGGTTCATACTTCAGTTTTAGCTCATCTAATTTAGCTCTCAGTTTCATATTTTCACTTTGGGAAAGCTGGAGGTGCCTTTCATTTAAAAAAAGTTTCCGCTCAATATCCAGAGCCCGCTGGCTCTCAAGTAATGCTTTCATTCGCTGGATGGACAATTCACCTTTAATGCTTTCACTTTCTTTACTATATTAATTAAAAAAAAGAAAGAGAGAGAGAACCAAGGAATATTAACATAACACATGAAATACATAGTTTTTAGTACAAACTATTTGTTTAGTTGCTAAGTTGTATCCAACTCTCTTGTAACCCCATGGACTGCAGCCTGTCAGGCTCCTCTGCCCATGGGATTCTCCAGGCAAGAATACTGGAGTGGGTTGCCATTTTCTTCTCCAGGGGATATTCCCTATCCAGGGATCAAACCCACGTCTCTTGAGTCTGCTGCATTGGCAGGCACATTCTTTACCACTGACCCATCGGGACCAATTGTTTACTATAGTATATATTTGAACTCTTAGTAAAACATATTTCCCTAGTGTTTTTTAGTAACAAAGAAACAATAAGCAAAATAAGATTTAATGATAGCAGTTTCAAATAAAAAAATCTCATGCATTTTTCAAAGGAAATGGACACAGAGGGGCATACTTTCCACATGTATAAATAAACTCCTTTAAGTTTTAAATTACATGATATTTATTCTTTAAAAAATTAGGTTATAAGAACATTTTCTAAAGTTCTTTATACTTGATAATTTGAAAGGCTTTAAGAAAAACAAAAACCTAAATACATTTAATTATTCATTGAAAGTATTTTTCTTCATAACCAGTAGTAATTATATCAAATAAATATCATTTGCTGCACAGAGGTATTTTTGTTGTTGTTCTTTTCTGGAACTTTCTTTTGGCAATGTGAAGACAAAACTACTATCACTTATTATAAGTAAGTGAACAGAGTCTCCGTCTTTCTAAGCACCCAACACTTACTTTAAGTTGTCAAGCTTTATTTGAAGTAAATCTGTGTAATAGGTGTCATCTTCCAGAGCAACAGAGTTGGCTGAAGGCTTAGATTCCATACTTTCATATAAACTCTAAAGAAAACAACAATTCTTACTACTTAGATAATAAATTAGGTTAGCATAGGTTTATTAATGTCAGTTACTTCTGCTGCTGCTGCTGCTGCTGCTAAGTCGCTTCAGTCATGTCTGACTCTGTGTGACCCCATAGCCGGCAGGCCACCAAGCTCCCCCGTCCCTGGGATTCTCCAGACAAGAACAATGGAGTGGACTGCCATTTCCCTCTCCAATGGGTGAAAGTGAAAACTGAAAGTGAAGTTGCTCAGTCGTGTCCGACTCTTCGTGACCCCAGTTACCTCTACTGAACGCTTATCATACGGCAGGCGCCGGGCTAAGCAGTATCCATGTAACTCACCCCCCTTCTGAAGCAGGCATAAGAAGGAGTGCTCCTCTCTGAGAGATGAGGGAGCTGGCTCACAACACTTCAGGCAAGCACACTGGCAAGAGGGAATCTGAGCGCAGCTCTGTCTCCAGAGCCTATGCTTCTAATCACACCTGTGTCCTCCCTCTGCTTCCTCTCTCCGGGCTTTCAATATGGAAGAAGCAAATACTCACTGGGAAAGTGCTGCACTCAATATGCCAGCAAATCTGCAAAACTCAGCAGTGTCCACAGGACTGGAAAAGGTCAGTTTTCATCCCAATCCCAAAGCCTTAATTCCAGCCTTAGGAAACAGCCATAAATAACAAAAATATGAAAAAGAGTGGAAATCCGTAAAGTTATTTTTGGTGCCCGCTCTTCTGAGATTCTGAAAGAATCTCTGTACAATTTCTCTAAGGAAAAAAATGTAAATTTGCTTAAAAATATGTAAAGAAATTCAGAGACTGCAGGTAAAAGCCCTTAATTTAAGCTATAATTTTCAAAGTATAGTGCAGAGTCTACTGGTGAGCCACATACACCTATCAACTGATGTTTTTCAAGTTCAACCAAAATTGCAGTCCTTTCAACAGTTCTTATAAGAGAAATAAAATTATATAAACTTAAAATTTTATACTAATAGCTAATTTTATAATAATAGCTACAATTTAGAATGTTGACATTATTAACGTTTACAAAGTTTGCCATTTATAAGCTGTGATTAGTTCTTTAGTGAGTAGACAGATATCTGTGCTCCCTAAGTTAATTTATAAATTCAATGTAATCCTAATAAAAATGCCAACAAACTTTTTTTTTGAGCTAGACAAGATGTTCATAGGGAAAAACAAACACGAAAGGACAGAAAAACTGCTGAGAAAGAAAAGCTATGGTGGGAGAAGAGACTTACCAGACAAAACATAACTATAAAACCTCTAAAATTAAAAGTATGGCACTGATGTGCAGAAAAGTAGGCCAATCGAATAGAATGGAAAATCCAGAAATAGACTCAAGCTTATATGAAAATTTCATATATGATAAAGATGTTATATTAAATCACTGCTATCAAGACTGACTTTTAAATAAATGATGCTGGGACAACTGGCTAATTATTTGGAAAAGGTAAAATTAGATTTATACCTCGAGCTAGACAAGATGTTCATAGGGAAAAACAAACATGAAAGGACAGAAAAACTGCTGAGAAGGAAAAGCTATGGTGGGAGAAGAGACTTGCCAGACAAAACATAACTATAACACCTCTAAAATTAAAAGTATGGCACTGATGTGCAGAAAAGTAGGCCAATCGAATAGAATGGAAAATCCAGAAATAGACTAAAGCCTATATGAAAATTTGATATATGATAAAGATGTTATATTAAATCGCTGCTATCAAGACTGACTTTTAAATAAATGATGCTGAGACAACTGGCTAATTATTTGGAAAAGGTAAAATTAGATTTATACCTCACCCTATACACAAGATTAAATTTCAATCGAGATCAGGTCTCTAAATGTGAAATGTGAAACCGTACAAACACTACTAGAAAACATGTGTCAGTTTCTCTATATACCCATACAAGTAAATACACCTACAGAAACATGCTAAAATTCAATTATTACAAAAACAGAAATTAAGACTAGACTGAGATACCATTTCTTATCTATCAATGCAGCAAAAATTTTAAAAAGTAATACATTCTCTTGGTGAGGTGACAGAGAAATAAGCACTATGATGCAATGCTAGTTTACTCTGACCTAGCAATTACACTGTAGGAATGATTCAGGATGATATGTCTATAATAAGGAAACACACACACATGCAAAATAACACTTTGTAGCACTAAACATAATTGCAAAATACTGGAAATAATCTAAGTACCCAGACAGAAGAGAATGTATGAGAACCCATACATCAGAATCCTCTGTTGCTGTGAATTAGGAAGATCTCTCTAAACTAGATGAAGTGATTTCCAGGTTAAAATTAAAAAAAAAAAAAAGGAAACTATAAAAGACTATAAATAAAGCCTACATATAAAGCTGCTCTTTTTGCAAAAAGGAACAGGCCATGAGTAAATCAGAAATGAACTGGCTGCCCAAACAGGTGAGTGTAAACAGAGGGGAGGGAATGGGAGACGAGCAAAACTCTGTACAGTTTTGACTTTAGAACCACGTTAATGGTTAGAACCACACGCTGGAAAGAGTAAATAAATTCAACAAGGATGGACAAAACCTAACTATTTCAGATGAATACACACTTATAACTGGTAAGGGAAAGTGCAGTACTCAATATGCCAGCAAATTTGGAAAACTCAGCAGTGGCCATAGAACTGGAAAAGGTCAGTTTTCATTTCAATCCCTAAGAAAGGAAATGCTGAAGAATGTTCAAATCATGTACAACTGCACTCATTTCACATCCTAGCAAGATTATGCTCAAAATCCTTCAAGCTTGGCTTCAGTAGTACACGAACCGAGAAATTCCAGATGTACAAGTTGGATTTAGAAAAGGCAAAGGAACCAGAGATCAAATTGTCAATATTGGCTGGATAATAGGAAAAGAAAGACAATTCCAAAAAAACATCTACTTCTGCTTCATTGACTATGCTATATCCTTTAACTGTATAGATCACAACAAACTGTGGAATATTCTTGAAGAGATGGGAATAGTAGACCACCTTAACTCTCTCCTGAGAAACTTGTATGCAGGTCAAGAAACAACAGTAAGAATTATACATGGAACAATGGACTGGTTCAAAATAGGGAAAGGAGTACGTCAAGGCTGTAGATTGTCACTCTGCTTATTTAACTGTATGCAGAGTACATTGTACAAAATGCAGGGCTGGATGAAGCACAAGCTAGAAACAAGATTGCTGAATGAGAAATATCAATAACCTCAGATATGCAGATGATACCACTTTAATGGCAGAAAATGAAGAGGAACTAAAGAGTCTCTTAATGAAGGTGAAAGAGAGTGAAAAAGATGGCTCCAAAATCACTGCAGATAGTGACTGCAGCCACAAAATTAAAAGACGCTTTCCTCCTTGGAAGAAAAGATATGACAAACCTAGACAGTGAATCAAAAAGCAGAGACATCACTTTGCCAACCAAGGTCCATTTAGTTAAAGCTAAGGCTTTTCCAGTAGTCTTGTACGGATGTGAGAGTTGGACCATAAAGAAGGCTGAATGCCGAGGAATTGATGCTTTCAAACTGTGGTGCTGGAGACAACTGTTGAGGGTCCCTTGGACAGCAAGGAGATCAAGTCCATCCTAAAGGAAATCAACCCTGAATATTCAACGGAAGAACCAGTGCTGAAGCGAAAGCTCCAGTACTTTGGCCCCCGCAGGTGAAGAAGTGACTAATCTGAAAAGACCCTGATGGTGGGAAAGACTGAGGGCAAGAGGAGAATGGGGTGACAGAGGATGAGATGGTTGGATGGCGTCACTGACTCAATGCATGTGAGTTTGAGTAAACTCAGGGAGATAATGAAGGACAGGGAAGCCTGGCATGCTGCAGTTCATGAGGTCGCAGAGTTGGACATGACTTAGTGACTGAACAATAACAACAAAACTTTTGAACATAGTATTTTGACTATATACCCTCAAGTTAAAAACAGAAAAAACAAATCCTGAACTTTAATGAATGATTTCAAAACTATATATATATTTTAAGAATGAGTAAATAAGCAAATATATTGAGGACAATAAGAGCCAGGTTTTTCACTGTTGGAAAAAATGGGGTAGGCAATGAACCCTGTGGCACTGGACTCAAACTGGACTTAAGAAGTATGACATCAAGGTTTTATTATGTGTGTATGTGTGTATATATGTGTGTGTAATACACAAAATTGTTTACATGAAACATTCCTAAACATGCATATAACACATATAAATACACTAAATATATGGACATAGACTTCCAGTTCTGTCTGCTAAAAGAATCTAGAAGTGATGACATTCCAGTAGCAATAAGCACATTCAGTGCCCAGATCCTGGTTTCTAAGTGCCCTTCTTCATTTAAAGGAACCTATATTCCTTGTAGAAATGTTGATTCCAAGGCTAGGAATATTTTGTTGTGCCAGAGTAAGGAAGTACCCCCACTGGCCAAATCTGGGACAGAGTAAATAAGGAAGTTATAGATTATAGTCCACAGGATAAAATAAGAATTTATGAGACTATATGACATAAATAAGTGAAGAGAAAAGCTCTAATTCATTATTCTAACTGAAATTATCATTTGGCAATCATCACAGTAATACCTGTTTCGGGGAGGAATCGTCAATGGATGTTCAAGTATAAGGGGAAATAGATATATAACTGGCCTAAATAACTCCCTGTGAAATACTTAAGGTTAATATCACCTGTTACAATACAAATAGACACCATGTGGCATCTGATGTGACATATTGAGAAAGTATACTGCTCCTGGAGTATTCCCATCAAAGATACATTGCCATTCAGTCTCTAAGTCGTGTCTGGCTCTTTGCAACCCCATGGACTGCAGCATGCCAGGTTTCCCTGTCCTTCACTATCTCCTAGAGTTTGCGCAAATTCATGTCCACTGAATTGGTGACTAATTATATCACACACCCCAAAATGAGAGAGAATCTACAAAGCAAATGGCTGTACTCCTCAAAAATGTCAAAGTCATAAAAGATAAAGAGAGCCTGAGGAATTGCCCCAGACTGTTTTTGTTCAGTTGCTCAGTTGTGTCTGACTCCTTGCAACCCCATGGACTGCAGCATGCCAGGCTTCCCTGTTCTTTACTATCTCCTTGAGTTTGCTCCAACTCATGTCCATTGAATTGGTGATGCCACCAATTCATCCACTGCCATCCTCTTCTCCTCCTGTCATCAATCTTTCCTAACTTTAATTACATGGACCTTTAGAGACTTTAAAGAGATGTGACAATTAAATACAACACATGATCACAGATTGGACCCTAGAAAGGAAAGTATTTGGTCATTTTTATATTCCAGGAAGGACATGAGTGGTAATTCCTAAAATGTAAAAGGCAGCTCAGCTAAAACTATGAATCAATTTAAGTTTCCTGATTTGATCATTGTACTATGGTTATGTAAAAGATAAACTTCAGTACTGAGTAACAACTTAAGGGTAAAAGGATATCTGGTTTGCAACTTACTCTCAAATGTTTCAGATAAAAATGTACATACATGGAGAGAGAGAGAAAATAAAAATGCAAATATGGTGAAACTGACAACTGGGGAATCTGGGTGAAGGGTATGCGGTAATAATTTTACATCTTTATTGAGGGTTTGAATTTCAAAAATTTTGAAACAGTTTACTAAAGACTTGTATGAATTCCAGTTGCCACATAACACTGGACAATAGGACAAAAATCTTACTTTGCATTCATCAAAAATAGAGGTAGAAAGAACCAAAAAATAATTAGTTACTGGTAACACTTGACAGGAGGAACAAATCTCATCGATATAATGTAGAGCGGAAGACAGAAACAAGAGTGTGTAATGAATGGTTTCATTTCTATGGAGTTCAAGAGTATTTGTACATGTAAAGCTGGTACAAAGTTAGAAGGTGGGAGTACTCGCTCAAAAGGGACATGGCAGAACTTTTCTGGAATGCCAGAAGTATTCTATACCATGAGCTAGGTAATAATTTAGGGGGGCATATGTATGTAAAACTCACTGAGTTGTACACCTAAGATATGGCTGCTTTGAGTATAAATGAGTTAAAATTTACAATGACAACAACAAATATGGGGGCTCTATTAAAAGAAGCAGTAGTCCAAACCACTGAAAAGCAAAAAGAAACTGGAAGAAAAAATTAAATATTGGTAAATCTCAATAGAAACTATAGATTAATTACATAATAAAGAAACCCATTCAAGTTACAAGTGGCAGGATATTCAAACAAAAACCTGTTATATTTTTATAAAAGGTGTTTACACATACCTTAAATTTCTCCAGATTCCTAATTTCACCTAAGAGATGTTTAATTTCACCATTCTTCTGCTCCAACATGGCGAGCAACCGTTCCTGCTGTTCAAATTCAGCTTGAGACCCTTTCATTTGTAGCAATGTAGCGATCTGTACCTAGAAGAAAAAAAAAAAATTCTCCCCCATAAAATTGAGTGGGGGAGAAGATTCTGATAACTATATTTTTGATACAATTCATATTTTGTACTATACTACTTTGGCTTCATTTTAGAAGCTAAACAAATTAGCTGTGTCTAGTTTAATACTCTAATAATTTGAAAATATTTATTTCAGATAGCCTAGTTACAGATATAACTCTTTAGTACTTATTTCAACTACTTGAGTTGGTATCTGAAGTCCATAGCAATTATCTGTACTTCTGTGAAACACAGCTGAACTGCATGGCTGTGGTCGAGGAGTCACCAGGTGTGGCAGAGAAACCCGACAGAACGCTGTACTGTACTCACCACAGGCACTCTCATCAAGGGGCTGGTGCAGCTTCTCAAAAATTTTAATGAAATTCAGTAGTATTCAGTGAGGGAAATTATTACCCTCTCACATTCACAAATGTGAGTTTTGCAAAGGACAAGGATGGAAAGCAAAGGTAAAGGGCAATCTAAGGGTCTTGAAGCAAACTTCAATATAAAGTTATTTTTTTAAGAGCAGCAATCAGCCTACCTAGTTATGACTCCACCTCAACTTGGAGTTGCACAGCAATAGGAAGGAAATTAACTAAAACCTAAACCTAGCATTCCTTTCTGCCTTTGGAAATTTCTGCAGTTCTAAAAAGTGTCAATTAGTTAAAACACATTTTTGAGTATAACAATGATATGAAGTTGTAGCTATGGTTATAAGTAAGAGTCAAAGATGACTTTTAACATTTTTAAGGATCCACTTTTTGCTCCTGCTTCATACTGGACTTTTCCAGTGGCTCAGATGCTAAAGCATCTGCCTACAATGCAGGAGACCCGGGTTTGATCCCTGGGTCAAGAAGATCCCCTGGAGAAGGATATGGCAACCCACTCCAGTACTCTCACCTGGAAAATCCCATGGACAGAGGAGCGAGGTAGGCTACAGTCCACGGGGTCGCAAAGAGTCACCCACGACTGAGCAACTTCACTTTAACTTTTTCACTTTCATACTGGAAGCTAGGCACACCAATCCCCCCAAAATTCAGAATGCTACCTGTGTCTAAAGATAGTTTGGGGTAGCAGAACAGTGAGAGATTAGTAACAATAGCCCAACAAATACAAAAAGAAAACAAAGAGCAAATATGAGAAAATTTACAAAGAAATAATTCCCAGATGGGGGAAGAGATGAGGTAAACCAGACAACACAACTGAAATCCTCAGAAAGAAAAGACAGAGTTGTTGTCTATTAAGTTAGCACTTTCCTATTTGCCAAACATGTAAGCATGTTGCTGTGCCTTCATTTAACTCCAGGACAACTCTTAAGAGGCAAGTTCTATCATCTCTATTTTACAAATGAGGTGACTAATTGCTCAGAAAAATAAACA
Source organism: Neotragus pygmaeus (assembly GCA_006410875.1). Taxonomy (NCBI): domain Eukaryota; kingdom Metazoa; phylum Chordata; class Mammalia; order Artiodactyla; family Bovidae; genus Neotragus; species Neotragus pygmaeus. The sequence goes on along the minus strand of SJYV01016142.1, from coordinate 737,635 downwards.
TACTTGTCCAAAGTCACACAGCTAACAAGTGAGACTAGGATTCAATCCCAAGTTCATCTGATACCAAAGTTTAATCACTGATCTTTCCTATTTCTTTGGTAAATTTCATCATCCTTAAAACAGGCAGGAAACCCTACAGACTTCTATTAAGCGCTACCACTTCAGGAGAGTTAGGCACAACAGATCAGGAGTCTAAGGGTTGGCACGATACTGGAATATAATTTCCACATGCCTTTCTGTTACCAGCTGTTTGATAAAAATGACGCCCAACAAACCTTAAAATTAAAAGGGCTTATATGCTTGACTTGAGAAACTGCAAGGAAAGGAAATTCAAACTTCAGTCTATTAATAAGCCCTTGTGGGAGAACTGAAAAATGGTGAGAGAGCTAGTTTTAGTTGAAGTAGACATTTCAGAGCTACCCTCAGAAAGAAACCAGGCCAACTGTAGGACAGAAAAAGTTTTAAATACTTGATTTTTCCCATTACAAAGAAAGAGCTAATGGCAAGGCTACTGAAAGAATTAAAAACTCAAGGGTAGTGAGTAACAATTAAAAACTCAATCAATCCATGGATGCTACATATACCATTAAAATCTACACAGAATTAAATGTTTTTAAATAAAATATAAAAGGGATCTCTCATTCAATTAAATAACTTTTTCTAAGGTCATGTAGTTCGAGAAATAATCACGTAAGTGTATTAGTTGTACAAGTCATATTGATACAAAATAAGGTTTAATAAATCTTACACAAATTCTTACCTTCATTCTTTGCATCTGTTCTCTATTAAATGCATTTTGCTTCTTCAGTGACTGATACTTGACTTTCATGCTGATAAGCTGATGTTCCATTGCTGCCCTTCGATCCTCCACCTAGAAAATATAACATGTTTAATTATGCTTTTATTAAGTGAAATGCCAACTTAATCAATGGAATATTTATATGTACCTCTGCAAACAAAGAGTTGCCTTTACTGTTAGGGTCCAAGGCTTGCTGGAGGGCCTGGTCTAGCTGCACCTGAAGGTCCTGATTCGCTACACGAGCTTTCTAAATTCAAAAGAGAAAACAATTGAGCTGCTTGAGATAAGATTAGCAAGAAAACAACTTATATAAATTGGAAAAGATGGTATTACTATAATCACAATACCTCTAAGGCATCATAGTAAGAAACCGCTTCTTTCTCGCGCTCTTTTTTTTCTCCTTTAAGCCGGTCTACCTGGCGCATTAAGTTAGAATTAAGAAGTTCCAGTTGTTCTTGTCTGTACTGTAGTTCATTCAGTTCTTCTTGGAGGGTGGTCTATTTAACAGGAATTAAAAAAGAAGAAACTTGAATAATCCTTCAGTTAGCAGCTGTCAGTTTATCTACCAGCAGAGGTTAACACTCAAAACTAAAACTAATAACTAGTCAAAGATTATTAAAGTGCATATTAAAGAAAACAGCAAAATTCTGTAAAGCAATTATCCTTCAATAAAAAATAAACTTAAAAGAAACTAAAAAAATTTTTTTTAATTACTTTTCAAAAAAGTGATCAAAAAAAGACTCTAGAGACTGTTTCTTTTCTACGAATTTAAAGCTTTCATTTTTAAGTTAATTTTAGCTTACAATGAAAAAAATTATACTCATGTCAACTTCCACTGTATGGATCACAGCAAACTCTGGAAAGGGGTACCAGACCACCTTACCTGCCTCCTGAGAAAACTGCATGCAGGTCAAGAAGCAGCAATTAGAACCAGACATGGAACAATAGATGGGTTTAAAATTTCAAAATTAGTAAGTCAAGGCTGTATATTGTCACACTGCTTATTTAACTTATATGCAGAGTACACCATTTGAAATGCCAGGCTGAATGAATCACAAGCTGGAATCAAGATTGCCAGGAAAAATATCAACAACCTCAGATATGCAGATGATACCACTCTAATGGCAGAAAGTGAAGAGGAACTGAAGAGCCCCCTGATGAAGGTGAAAAAGGAGTGAAAAAGTTGGCTTAAAACTTAACATTCAAAAAAACGAAGATCATGGCATCTGGTCCCATCACTTCGTGGCAAATAGATGGGGAAAATGTGGAAATAGTGGCAGATTTTATTTTCTTGGGCTGCCAAATCACTATGGACGGTGACTGCAGCCATGAAACTAAAAGATGCTTGCCCCTTGGAAGGAAAGCTATGACAAACTGAGACAGCATATTAAAAAGCAGAGACGTTACTTTGCCAACAGAGGTCCGTATGATCGAAGCTACAGTTTTTCCAGGAGTCATGTACAGATATGAGAGCTGGGCCATAAAGAAGGCTGAGTACCAAAAAATTGATTCATTTGAACTGTGGTATTGGAGAAGACTCTTGAGAGTCACTTGGACAGCAAAGAAATCAAACCAGTCAATCCTAAAGGAAATCACTGAAGAACTGAAGCTGAAGCTCCAATACTTTGCACACCTGACACAGAGAGCCGACTCACTGGAAAAGACCTTGATGCTGGGAAAAACGGAGGGCAGGAGAAGGGGGTGACAGAGAATGAGATGGATGGGTGGCATCACTGACTCAATGGACATGAGTTTGAGAAAACTTTGGGAGACAGTGAAGGACTGGTGTTAGGGAAATTAAAATGGTCTTGGCCTCTGACCTTGCTTCTAGCTTGCCTGGACACTACCCTGACTGTGAGTGACTGCCTGCCATGAGCGCAAGCCTTGCAGCGCCACAGATAAGATGGGGAAGAATTTTGAGGTTGTCAAGACCTTAGAGGGGCCCCGGCCAACCAAGCCCCAGGCATAAAAACATTCCAAGTTTTACAACACAAAACAAACAGTATTAACATGAAACCAGGCTTGCAATTTGGTCAGACTGATGATTATACCAGTTTTCGTCCTGGGATTATAAGCGGGAACCCTGAACTGCAATTTTTTGAAGTCTAACTCAAGTAGCGGACATGCTGCCTAGGACCTTGGGACAATTGGGACTTCAGATGTGCTCTGACATGGGACTTTCCAGCACCGTTTGAGTCTGGATGTTGGTCAAAACCCAATTTGGTGATGTATCCTCTGTTCTATTTCCCTTTTCTTTTAATGTTAGTATATTGAAAGTAAGCGAGATAATTCTCTAATAAATATTTGTATTATTTGTATAGAACAAGTGGCTTAGTTTGTTAACAAATCCTTTGAACCTGAGACTAAAGTGAAAACTTTCGGCAAAACAATAAGGTGCTGCCATTCATGGGATCGAACAGTCAGACATGACTGAGCAGCTGAACAACAAATCAATTTCTGCTGGACCAACTTTTATATTGGGCTTTTATGACACAAACTAGGATTAGAATAATGTCTAAATTCTTCCAGAAGTTCCAATAATCTAAAAGTAAAGTCTGCCTTACATAATCATGAAACTTAAAAGCTTTACTTTAATGGAAGGAATCCATTTAAAAACTTATTTTTTAATTAGATCAAAGTTAGGCCAAAAAATATTTCAGTCTTAAAGGTAGTTCATAAGGATTATTACAAAAACATGAAAAATATACAGCCAGAAAAAGGAGAAAACTCCATACATAATACACATGTCATAAAAATTACCTTCACATTTTCCATTTCATTAAGCTCAACTTGAAGAGTCAGTGTCTCTGAGGACACACCTTCATGTACACGTTCAGACATTTGCATTTCCTTTGATTTACTAGAAAGGAGTTTCTCCTGATGATCCACTTTGTGCTTCAGCTGCTTTTCACTTAGCCGAGCTTCATCTAACTCAGCTTTCAGTGTTTCCAACTAAAAAAAGAAAAAAAAGAAAATTCACAATCTTATATAGTAAAAGGTAGTAAAAGTCATCAGAACATACAATTTTAGTACAAAGTGTTCTGGTACCTGCAGGACAACTATTTTGGAAGGCAATCAAACGGAACAAAATCATTTAACCCCTTTTCCAAAAACGTCACATTGCTTCAGTCTTGGAAAACTAATACAGGCATACCTTGTCTTACTGCGTTTTGCTTAACTGTACCTCCCAGACACACATTTTTTTCACACATGGAAAGCTTGTGTGAAAACATTCAGCACCATATCTAACATTCACTAAATAGTTTGTTGTTAATAAGTCTTTTACTTGATGTCCAGGGTTACCATTATCATCTATATTGAATTATACTGAATAGGGTCTCAACATTCTTAGAATATATCCTGACATTTGTTTACTATTTAAAAAATAAAGAGAGTTCTATTTTGATTTCCTCTTTCAATTTTATCATGTGAGATAAAAATTTCAGCTGATTACTATACTCTGAAATGTGTATATCCTTCTGAAAAAATCACTGAATGACTCAAACTTATTGTATAATGAAATGACTGGGGTTTCCTATTTGGCCAAAGCTATGCATCTTTTAACAGGCAGTGACATGCCTTGTTTTATAAGCACACAAATGATCCTTACACATAATCAGAGTAGGTCTGGACTCCTGGCCATGTTGCCACTGTGTGGAAAATGAACGGCATGACAGCAACAGAGGAAACAGGCTACCTGGACAGTAGTGGAGAGATGATACTGAGCTGGGCTACAGAGTGGCTGAGACAGATACTTTGTAGCTCAAGTTCTTAAGAGCTTGTTGATGGACTAAATGTGAGAAATAAGTGAAAGAAAGATGTCAAATAAAACTCCTAATTATTGGTACAAGTAATCTGAGAACATAAGAAAGACTGAAAATATTTTTTGAATGATTTAGTCTTTACCAAAAAGCCATCTCTATAACTGGCCTTACTTTAGACTCAATATTTCCTATATTACTTTTTTGTTTAGGTATTGAAAGTTATTGCTAAACTGAAAATATCCATTAGGAAGAAAAAAAGCATCCATATTAGTTATTGGTGTCTCAACCTGCGTAGCTTCAGACAAGCTGGACTATTATTTGTCAGAGTGGTAAGCAAGATGATTCTAAGTACTGCATGAAGCATATTTTGATAGTTATATTTTATTGCATATGAGGGAAAAAAATAACCAGCTCAAACATAATATATTTCACTGATATTGCTACTTAATATTAGAGAACATTTAAAAGAGAATCAATTTAATGAGAATTAACTAACCAGCATAGGTGGTACAGATATATAAAAATCTTAAAAGATGCTACATGAAACGCAAGGAAGCAGACTTTCAAATAAGAGAACCAAATTTTTACTGATAGTCTCTAGCTCTATAATCTTGTCCAACTTCACTCAATCTGTTTAAACACTAGTTTTCTCATGTTATATGGAGATAATAATGGTACCTCCCTTAAGGAGTTGTATATGAACTTGATCATATGTTATTAGTTTATCTTCAATAAACAAACTGTAAAATATATTTAGTTGTAAAATATACAACTCTAATGTACATTAATTTAGCAAAAACTATTGATTTCTTTGCGGAATTATAAAGTGTACCACAAGTTGCAGTGAAGGCCAGGAAACTAGTCTTTCTGAAAAGGGATCGGTATCCTGAGCACTCTAAAGGAGGCCATGCTGATCAGAACTTAAACTCCTTAACAAATAGTTGCTATAATTAAATAATTCAATTTAACTACTAAAATATTATTTAAACAAACCACTAAGGTAACTACTGTTTCTCAGTGTTTCTGCTCCTCACATTAAGATGATGGAACCCCTCATCTCAGCTATTTTGCATAGATGGTAGTAAGAAAGTCTTTCATCATCTCAAGTTTACAAACGGTTGCATGAGCATGAAATACTTCTGTTCCAAAACAGAGATGCCCAAACCTTTCTCTTTAGTTCATTCACTTCCTGCCAGTGGCTTCTGGTCAGTGTTTCTTCTAACTGCTCCAGATGCATTTTCTGTTGTTGTTTAATAGTTTCACATTCAGAGCTCAAACTTTCTAACATTCGACTCTTGAGCTCAACTTCTCTCTGAAGAGTGTATTTTTCTTGTTCGTAGCTCTGAAAATAGATTCAATTATAACTCAGTTATATAAAAATAACTTAAAGCTGTCACACATAAGCAGTTTTCCTCTTTGACTGAATCATTCCTGTTTCACACATTTGCTGCTTTCTAAGTAACAACCACATGTTAAATCTGGAATAACTATAGCTAGTATTAATGCGAAAAAAACCCTGAGAGGTGATTTGAGACTCAACTAAAGTTCATGCTGGGGATACGGTAATTGCTTCTATGTCCTGTCAAAGAAGTAAAAAGTGATCTATGGCTGTCAAGTCAAGTCGTCTCTGCTAGGAAGAAAAAAAAAATTAATAGCACTTAAGTTTATTTAGTAAGAATTACTTGGTTTGATAACAATATTCTTTACTTGTAGCTCTAAGTAAAACAAAGAAAAGGTCATTAGTTCAAACCTCTTCAAAAGCTTTAAAAAAAATAAGATAAAATTTGATTTAAAAGGAAAAAATTAACAGTAAGGGTGGTCATTAGTTTTTTTAACTGCTATGTTTAAACTTGGAGATCAAAGTTTAAATACATTACTGAGCATTTTCTAAGTAAAACTGATTTATTCATTCTTTTAATAAAAGCATGTCAGATATTAGGGATGCAGCCGTGAACAAGAGAGACAAAATTCCCCTCTCTCATGAGGGTGGGGGACAAATAACTCAGAATGAGGCAAAAGCTCCTGTGGAGCCCATAAAGCAGGACTCCTATAGCTAAGAACAAGGGGAAGTAATTCATAAGATGAGGTTAAAGGTTGACAGATTACACGGAGATCTACAAACCCAGGTAAGGAACTCAGTTTTTGTCGTAAATAAAACGGGAAGCTGCTCCGTGCTCTCAGCAGAGCTGTGACATGATCTTTTATATGCTCCTCAAAGACCACCTGGCTGCTGTGTAAAGAGTGAACAGTGTGAATGGCAATCTGGGAGACAGGCAACGTAGTCAGGAGGCTATAACAGTCCAGGGGAAAGATGACGGTGGTCTGAACAAGAGTAGCAGATGTTCTGTAGGTCACGTTTTTAGAGCTTACTAGTGGATTAAACATGAGAAATATGGGACAGAAAGATATTGAGTAAAACTCGTAGATTTCTGGCTCATGTAACTGGATAATGTTTTCATCGTTACTAAATAATGTAAAGAATTCTGCAAGAGCATGTTTGGATAGTGGGCAAGGAATCAACTATTCTGTTTATGTGAAGTCTGAGATGACCATCAGTGGGCAACTGAACACAAAAATCTAGACTTAGGACAGAACTAAGGACTTGGTGTAGCATCAAGACAAACCAAAGTCTAAAATTCAATATGGAGTAAAGAAAGAGAACGTATTTTTCAAACTCAGGACTTTTTTTCAAGAGTCAGAAAAAAAAAAATATTAGAGATTCATTCAGTTCATTTCCCTGCAGATGGGTGGGAATTAGACCTACAATTTTCAGAAAAGAAAAATATTAAATTAATAATATTAACGACGGCTGGACAACAGCAATCTTCAGTGGCAAAGCACAAACTGGTGAGCAGAGGAGTCCAGTGTCCTACCTCAGTCAGGGCCATCATTTCATTGCGGCATTTGTCCAGCTGACTCTGCAGCTCATTCTGGCTCTCCACTAGCTGTAAACCGTACTGGGCAGCTTTCTGTCGCTCTTCTTCAGTCTTTCTGAGTTTGCATCGAAGATCTGCTATGACATCTGCCTCCATGATTTTTCTCCTGTCTACTGAAAATAGAAGAAATAAAAGTATCTAAATTTAAACAAAAAACTTCATGTCACTAATAAAAGACACAAGTGTGTTGTGTCTATGTATATATTCAATATCACTGCCACATGAAAACACAGTATTAAAGATTTTCGCTTTGACTTTTAAATGGTCAAATTTGCATTCTTGTTATAAGAGTAAGGTCTGACTATTTTGCTACCCAATTTGAGAACAAATCAAATAGAGCAAAAAGAAAAAAAAAAGATAAATACAATTAGTTTCTAAGGAATGCAGTATTGGGAAACTATTCAGGTGTTACTAAGCTTCCTTAAATGCTATGGTAGGATGATCTCATAATTACAACACTATACAGGTAGCCAAGTTAAGAGGACAGTAAAAGAAATCAAGAAACTTTATAGTAGCATAACTTCTACCTAACTATAAAAAGGTACCTTTGAATAAGATTGGTAAGGTAAGGACTAGCATCTCCACAAGTTTTCACAACAGTGTTAACTTCCTGAACACATGAAATTTGTCACATTAAATGTACTTTATTGAAAACAGACTCACTAGCATTTTGCTAGTTATTCATAAGAACACATGCAAAACAGACACCATGTGTACAGTAATTAAAGAACAATCCCATTCTAGATTTTCAAGCAAAGACTTAAAGCCTCCTCAGTTCAGTCGCTCAGTCGTGTTCGACTCTTTGCGACCCCATGAATCACAGCACACCAGGCCTCCCTGTCCATCACCACCAACTCCCAGAGTTCACTCAAACTCATGTCCATCGAGTCAGTGATGCCATCCAGCCATCTCATCCTCTGTCGTCCCCTTCTTCTACTGCCCCCAATCCCTCCCAGCATCAGGGTCTTTTCCAATGAGTCAGCTCTTCGCATGAGGTGGCCAAAGTACTGGTGTTTCAGCTTTAGCATCAGTCCTTCCAAAGAACACCCAGGACTGACCTCCTTTACAATCGACTGGTCAGACTTCCTTGCAGTCCAGGGGATTCTCAAGTCTTCTCCAACAACACAGTTCAAAAGCATCAATTCTTCGACACTCAGCTTTCTTCACAGTCCAACTTTCACATCCATACATGACCACTGGAAAACCATAGCCTTGACCAGACGGATCTTTGTTGGCAAAGTAATGTCTCTGCTTTTGAATATGCTATCTAGGTTGGTCATAACTTTCCTTCCAAGGAGTAAGCATCTTTTAATTTCATGGCTGCAATCATCATCTGCAGTGATTTTGGAGCCCCCCAAAATAAAGTCTGACAGTTTCCACTGTTTCCCCATCTATTTCCCAAGAAGTGATGGGACCAGATAAAATAGTTTTCTGAATGTTGAGCCTTAAGCCAACTTTTTCACTCTCCTCTTTCACTTTCATCAAGAGGCTTTTTAGTTCCTCTTCACTTTCTGCCATAAGGGTGGTGTCATTTGCATATCTGAAGTTATTGAGATTTCTCCCGGCAATCTTGATTCCAGCTTATGCTTCTTCCAGCCCAGCGTTTCCAGGCTCCTAGGCTAGACTAAAACTCAGCTTTGAATTCAAAGAGCAACAAGTCATTTTTAAGGTATTCTCCCATGTCTCCAGTCAATGGAGTCATTCATTCAACAAACATTTCTTGAATGCCTATGTGCCAAGCTCCATTCTAGGCACTTTAGATACATCAAGCAGTGGTCAAACGGACCCCTAAAAGGCTCTTCGTTCATAAAACTTACCCTCCAGTAGGAGAAGACAAGCAATAATAACATAATAACTAGATGCACTAGAAAGTAAAAAATGGAAAAAAAAAAAGGCAAAACAGGATAAGTGAGCTTGGAAGAAGTAGCTGTATTCTAACTAGGAAGAAATTAAAAATGTGTTGAATCAGGAGCCCCTCAGGTGACTTCTGAACAAAGCCTTGGAGAGAATCAGAGAGCCATTAATTAGCCATTAGGGAGGAGAAGGCAACGGCAACTCACTCCAGTACCCTTGCCTGGACAAACCCACGGACAGAGGAGCCTGGTAAGCTGCAGTCCATGGGGTCGCTAGGAGTTGGGCACGATTGAGTGACTTCACTTTTACGCACTGGAGAAGGAAATGGCAAACGACTCCAGTGTTCTCGCCTGGAGAATTCCAGGGATGGGGGAGCCTGGTGGGCTGTCCTCTATGGTGTCGCAGAGTCAGACACGACTGAAGCGACTTAGCAGCAGCAGCCATTAGGGAAAGCATGTTCCACGTAGAGGGGTAGCAGTACAGTGGAAGAAGTCAAAGAATGAACAAGTAGAATATAGGTCAGAGGAGATAACAGAGGAGAATGTGGAGATCAGGCCATTGTAAACAAAAACTTTGGCTTCTACTCTGGGTGAAATGGGAAGTCACTGCAAAGTTTGGAGTAGAGATAGGCTACATTTAAAAGGATCATTTTGGCTGATATGTTGAGTAGTTGGGAGGGAAGCAAGTTGAAAGCAGAAAGATCAGGTGGGATGACCACTCATACCAGAGTGGCTGCCACAAAAGGTGATGAGATTTAACATATATTCTGAAGATAGAGCCAACATGATTTTCTGACAAATGGAATGTGGGATATGTGAAAGAGAATTTTAAAAGGCCTCCAAAGCTTCTGGCTGAGCAACTAGTAGAATAGATTTGCCAATAACTGATACATCAAAAACTGTGGGTAGAGATGTTTTGGAAAGAAAATGAGAGGTTTAAGTTTTAAAACATGAGATATGTCAAGTAAGTAACAGCTGTAAGAGAAGGGTATAAGCTGGAGATATAAATTTGGGAGTTATTAGCATAAATTTTTGAGTTCTGTGTTCATCAAAGTATGAGCATAATTAAAGAGAAGAGGACAAAGGGTGGAGCCCTGTTATAAGGTGGGAAAGAAGAGAGCAAGTGATACTCAAGCATGATCAGTGAGCTAGGAGGAAAAGGAAGAGCATGTGCTGCCTTAGAACTCAATAAACAAACAGGTATTAAGGAGGTAGATGATAAACTGCACCAGATGCTAAATCAAACAAAGTGAACACTGAGAACTGGCCACTGGATTTAAATTCACGGAGGTCAACTAGAAGACGACCCCAAGAACAGTTCTGATGGGGAGACTGGGGCAAAAGCCTGACTGGAATTAACTGGAAAGAATGGTAGAACAGTACAGAGCAAGCATAGTTTTGCTGCAAAGAGCAGATAAACGGGGCAGTAGCTGGAGATGCAGTAGGGTCTTTTTTTTTTTAAGATGAAAAACTCTTTAAGAAAAAACAACAGCAAGCTTGTATGACAAAAGGCGAGATCAAGTAAAGAAAAACTAATGAAATAGAAGACATGGAGAACTACTGGAGTACTGAATGTGCAGGGTCTGATTTCTGGACATGAATGTTTCATCTGAATTAAAGGAAAGTAAAGTATATGGGTACAGACACTAATAAGTAGGTAGATACAGTGTTCAGAGTCTGCATGTGTGCCCTTCTGCTTCAATTTATCAGTAAATTAGGAAGGAAGGTCTTTGAGAATGAAGATGGAGGAGGAAATATACGGTTTTAGAAGAGGGAGTAAAAAAAAAAAAAGAATCCGATGTTATCCAGGACTGGCTATCACTGCTCTAAAATGCAAGACCTCTCCAAAGCCCATACATGATGGAGCCAGCCATTAATTGTTGAGCTGTTAATAATAATTTATATTTGCTAAGGATTTACCATTTGCCAGGCAGAGTGCTTCAAATGAACTATGACATTTAATTCTCTTAATGGACCTGAGCTAAGTACTATTGTCATCAATATTTACCAAAGACAATATGGGACTAGCCTCAAGATATCCCAACCATCAATGTCCACGGCAGCCACAAAATTAGCTCTCATTCACTCTAAAGATTTGCTGGAATTCCTATTATGTGCCAGGTACTGTGTTGTTGCTGAGGACACAATGTGATCCACAAATCAGACAATATGCCTGCCTTCTTGAATTTTACAGTCTATTACTGGAAAGATGTTAAATCAAATAACTGATAATGTAAAGTTACAAGTGTGTTAAGTGCAAGAGGGAGAGGTGTATGGTGCTATCTGAGCCTATAACTCAGGGCAGCAGTCTCAATCTGGGTGGTGGTGTGTGAGCAGGGTCAGAGGGAATAAGGACAAGAAAGATTTCCCTGAGGAAGTGACTTTTCAACAGGTGTAATGAACATCTAAGAGTAATCTATCAATCTGCAGAGAAAGGTAGCCAGGGCTGAATAAAAACTATAGCTAATATGTACCAGATATCGCACTTGATGCTTTGCAAACGTTATTACTGCAAACTCTAGAAAATTCTTAAAGAGATGGGAATACCAGACCATCTGACCTGCCTCTTGAGAAATCTGTACGCAGGTCAGGAAGCAACAGTTAGAACTGGACATGGAACAAACTGGTTCCAAATAGGGAAAGGAGTACATCAAGGCTGTATATTATCACCTTGCTTATTTAACTTATATGCAGACTACATCATGAGAAATGCTGGACTGGATGAAGCACAAGCTGGAGCCTCTTGATGAAAGGGAAAGAGGAGAGTGAAAACACTGGCTTAAAATTCAACATTCAGAAAACTAAGATCATGGCATCTGGTGCCATCACTTCATGGCAAATAGATGGGGAAATAGCGGAAACAGTGACAGACTTTATTTTGGGAGGCTCCAAAATTACTACAGATGGTGACTGCAGCCATGAAATTAAAAGACGCTTGCTCCTTGGAAGAAAAGTTATGATCAACCTGGACAGCATATTAAAAAGCAGTACTTTGCCAACAAAGGTCCAAAGCTATGGTTTTCCAGTAGTACTGTATAGATGTGCGAGTTGGACTATAAAGAAAGCTGAGTGCTGAAGAATTGATGCATTTGAACTGTGGTGGTGGAGAAGACACTTGAGAGTCCCTTGGACTGCAAGGAGATCCAACCAGTCCATCCTAAAGGAAATCAGTCCNCAGATGGTGACTGCAGCCATGAAATTAAAAGACGCTTGCTCCTTGGAAGAAAAGCTATGATCAATCTAGACAGCACGTCAAAAAGCAAAGACATTACTGTGCCAATAAAGGTCCATCTAGGTGAAACTATGATTTTTCCAGTAGTCATGTATGGATGTGAGATTTGGACTAAAAAAGCTGAGCTCCAGAGAATTGATGCTTTTGAACTGTGGTGTTGGAAAAGACTCTTTAAAGTCCCTTGGACTGCAAGGAGATTCAAGCATTCTATCCTAAAGGAGATCAGTCCCAAATATTCATTGAAAGGACTGATGCTAAAGCTGAAACGGCGATACTCTGGCCACCTGATGTGAAGAATTGACTCACTGGAATGAACCTTGAGCTGGGAAAGATTGAAGACAGGAGGAGAAGGGGATGTCAGAGGATGAGATGGCTGGATGGCATCACCAACTTGATGGACATGGGTTTGAGTAAGCTCCAGGAGTTGGTGATGGACAGGGAAGCCTGGTGTGCTNTGGCGTGGGAAGACCAGACGTTCTGGTTTGGGCCTTTGAATTCAGGATGCCCACTGGACAGTGAGCAGCCGGCTGCTCATGCCAGTCTGGAGCTTTGCAGAGAAGACTGGGAGGAAAGAGTAAACCTGTGTGTTCAGCAAATAAATGGCTTTAACCATGGAACGAGACGAGACCATCATAGGTCTTAGGCAGAGGGAAGAAGAGGCTCGAGACTGAATGACCCCATCACATCGGATTGCCCCCTGCTGTGATGCGTGCTGCGTAGCTTACTACTGTTTGCGTAGGTACTGTATCCTTGTGGAAAGATTTTATTACACACTCTATCATTCTAAGAAAAGTTCCCTGCTGCTCACTATGCGAGGAAAGGTTTTATCTGCTTATGCTGTTGATCATGAAAATGCATTCAATTCTATTAAAGGACTTTTTCTAAACCTGTTTAGATGATCAGACAGGTCATTTTTCTTACTATATAAATAGGAGTAATTTTACAGTTCAGCTCTTAATTTTTATTTTTAGCTTATGTTCTTTGATATGAAGGTTATTTCAGTCTTTTTAAATGGATCAGCTCATTTCTCTAGNAGGGGATGACAGAGGATGAGATTGTTGCATGGCATCACTGACTCAATGGACATGAGTTTGAGTAAACTCCGGGAGCTGACAATGGACGTGGAGGCCTGGTGTGCTAGTCCATGGGGCTGCAGAGAGTCGGACCAACTGAATGACTGAACTGAACTGAAACATTTTATTGAATCCTCTCAACAACCCTATGAGATAAAAGGGTCACCCCTCCCCTCAAACCATGTGCAGGCAGTCCATGGGGTCTCAAAGAGTCAGACACTACTTGGAGACTGAAAAACTGCCCATTTTACATAGATGCAAACTGAAAGGTTAAGTAACAAAGGCACAGAAAGGTTAAGTAACTTGCCCAGGGTTGTCAGGTGATAACACTGATAATTCAGCGGCTAAGTGAGATGGGAACAGGATTTGGTTCCATAGCCTGGTGCTCCTAACCGCTTTTCTGTTCTGCTACTTGTTGAGACCTAACAGAAGCCATGACAAGCTTCAAGGACTAAAAGTAAGAAAAAGTTACAATCACGGGAAGAGTTGGGTCACTGCCCAGAAGGGGCTGAGATTATCATCCCCCCGACCTTGNATGTGCCTCCAATCCGTGCTAATGAGGTGACATAGAAAAACACATGAAGATCCACCCTGGGGCTGTAAGTTTCACCATTTGGGAAATACCATGCAAATTCACAAATGATATTGTGGTTCTTGTTTAGTCACTCAGTCGTGTCTGACTCTTTGCGACCCCACAGACTGTAGCCCACTAGGCTTCTTTGTCAATGGAATTCTCCACGTAAGAATATGGGAGTGGGTTGCCATTTCCTTCTCCAGGGAATGTTCCTGACACAGGGATTGAACTCCTGTCTCCTGTATTGGCAGGCAGATTCTTTATTACTGAGCCTCCAGGGAAGTCCAACAATGATATAACAACATTTTAATATAGATAAAGAAATGATCATTTTTCATTAAAAAATAATGAAAGTCAATATGCAGACATTATACTACTAGGTAGGGAAAGTTTAAGAACTGATTTTAAAAAGTACCATCCTAAAGAAACTACTATTTATTTCTACTAAATTTAAATGTTGCTACTAAATAACTACTAAAATTAAATGTTGCTGAACATTTAATTTTCAAGCACATGGATTTTTCAAAAATTATATTTGATATTAATTTCTCATTTAAATGCTTTATTCACTGCAATTACCCTCGTTGTTTTATTCAGCCCAACTTTATTGAGGCTTTCATGGCTAAGTCGAAGATCTCTCCTAGTAAATGTCATATTGCACTTGAAAATATGTGGGTGATTTTCACATATCTTTTGATATTGATTTTTAACAATTCCACAGAGATAAAGAGAACAGACTCTGTGTGATTTCAGTGCCTTTAGACCAGGAAATTTTTGCGTCTTGTTTTATGTCCCTGTATATGTTACAGTGTCTCCTGGTTTATAGTGTATGGGAACTTGAATAGAATATTTATCCTGCTATTGTGTGAAAATTGTGTAAATCTTAGTTATGTTGAATTTGTTCATTGTGCTTTTCTGATCTACTGTATCTTTCTACTTTTCTGTCTATTCATTCCATTAATTTTTGAGACTTTGGTAATGAAACTCCAATTAAAGATCTTAATTTATCTACTTAAAAATAACTGTAATATATAGTAGAACTGTATGCAACTTCCCAAGTCTCCTGTAAATGTCTTATCATATTTTCACAATTTAAAAAATAAAAAAAGAAAGAGAAAATACACTTTGCAGTGTACAGTGTCACAAGCTTTAATACATGTGGACAGAGCATCAGATGAACAAAGTGTCAGGTATGTTTATTTTGTTCAAGATGTCTGGGAAGGGTCTTGTCAGGCAGAGAGAAATAGCAATGATAATTCAATAAGAGGATGAGACAGAAAGTGACTAAACAAATACATTCATGAACACGCTAAGAGTGTGAAAATGCAAAAGTTACAAATATAACAAGTAAAATGATGTGAAGATTTTTTTTTCTACCAGATTGGCTGAGATAATGACACTTCATTCTGTTTCAGTGAGAATGTTGAGACTCCACCTTTTCATAGGCTATTGGAGGCCATATCTTCTCTTTTTAAAAGCAATTTGGTAATGGCCATAAATATTTAAATATGCATAAAGAGCAAGTCTAGCTTTAGAAATTCATCATAGGAAGTACCCTCGAGGTGATATATTAGGAAGATGTTAGCATGGCTGATATCAGTGAAAAGCTGAAAACAATCTGAATATCCCAATAGGGTACAGTTTAAATAAATTATGGTGCATTCGGGCAATGGAATCTTCTTCCACAACTAAATAGAATGAGGTGGAATTACAAGTAAGGATATAAAACTTTGACCATGTTTATTGACTGAAGAAAATCTTCAGAATAATATTAAGGTATGATACTATTTTTCAAAAATAATTAAACAAGTAGACATTAATTAATTGTTTAAACAATTAAACATATATACATATATATATATATATATATGTTTCCTTTAAGAAGTTATACAACTATACACCAAATTTTAAACTGATGTTATCTTTTGCATCTAGGATTATAGCAAACTACTTTCCAGGCTTTTTATCTTCCTGTCACAGTTTTCTAGTATTTCAAAAATTGAGAAAATAAATAACTTTGAATACTATGAAGCTGAACTTGAGTTTATTCTGCACCTAACGAGCAAAGCATGTATATTTTTAAAGTGGGCAAGTGATATGATCAGCTTTGTTTGATAGAACTATTTGCATTAAGACACATAAAAATGATTCAATCATTTGACCCAGAAAGAATCTTCCTAAGAATTTATTCCAAGGTATTAATTATCAATAGAAGGAAAGCTTTACTTGTGATACTATTTGCCACATAATTACATGCAATATTGAAAACTAGAAATGATGAAAATTAGAAATCTTGTAAACAACCAGCAAGAGAAATCATATTTAATTGTGGTTACCCATACTGTAGCTTATATAAAGGTTCATGTACGTCAGGCTGGAAGGGAGGGGATTTTGGGGGGAAATGCATACATGTATATGCATGGTCACAAGAGTCAGAAACGACTGAGCGACTGAACTGAACTGAACTGGCTGAGTCCCTTTGCTGTTTACCTGGAACTGTCACATTTTATTAATTGGCTACACTCTAATACAGAAGAAATAAAAATTTTAAAAGTCCATATAAGACATATGTCAACATGGTAACAACGATGTCCAATATGGGAGAAATGCATGCCTTTAAAAAAAATTCTTTTGAAGATGTCTATATGTTCATTTTTCAACCATATAAAATTAATATTATAATTTAAAAAAAAAAAAGGTTCCTTAAGTGTGGGAGCAGTGGTTGGGAGAAAGCTGGACAGGATGGTCCAATAACAGGCCCAGTGAATCATGGGGGTCTGGACAAGGGGGCTCCAGACGTGGAATTACCAAGATGTGCAGCCACACGGGTGTGGGAGAGAGGGAGGAGCCCTGATGCTAAAAGGCTGGCCTGGATGTTTTGTTGTGTAGTGACAGCCGTAATTCAGAAGGAAGGGGCGGTGGGACAGACATTGAGTCCAGAGAAGAAAGCAGATTATTTTTAGATGAGATGATAAAAATGAAATTCTGGTTGACCTTTTAACTTGGTTCCCAAGGATGGGAAGGATTTAGAGGTGGGGCAACAGTCAGAAACTGCAGGGAGTGGAAAGTGAGCCGTGATGACAAAGCTGGGATTGGAGACTCATGCCCACTTCATCTGTGCTGAGCCTAACGTGCACATGAGNAGGCTACGCCCTGTGGTACCTATCTTAGGGTTCCAGAAACTTCAGTGAGTGTGACACTGCCGAAAAGCATCATAGACAGAATCCCAGTTACGTTTATAAAACAGAGTGCCAGTTAATTTTACACAGATTATCACATTTAAGCCCGCCAACAGCCTCATGAGGTGGGTGCGTGCTAATCGACTCAGTCGTATAAGACTCTTTGCGACTCTATGAACTGTATAGCACATCAGGCTCCTCTGTCCATGGGATGCTGCAGGCAAGAATACTGGAGTGGGTTGCCAGTGCCCTCCTCCAGGGGATCTTCCTGACCTGGGGATGAAACCCGGTCTCTTCTGTCTCTTGCTTGGCAGCCGGGTTCTTTCCCTCTAGCGCCACCTGGGAAACCCTGTGAGGTACTACAGAGGAAAACAGAGTCCCAAGAGGAAAGGTACCTTAGACAAGTGATAGAACTAGAATTTGAGTTAATGCAGCCTGCTGTGGTGATGGAGAAGTCTCCTGAGAGTCCCTTGGGCAGCAAGGAGATCAAACCAGTCAATCTTAAGGGAGATCAACCTTGAATACTCATTGGAAGGACAGTTACTGAAGCTGAAGCTCCAGTAGTTTTTGATCACCTGAGATGAACAGCCGATTCATTGGACAAGTCCCTGATGCTAGGAAAGATAGAAGGCAGGAGGATGAGATGGCTGGATGGCATTACCGAGGCAATGCGCCTGAACTTGGGGAAACTGCAGGAGGTGGTGAGGAACAGGGCGCCCTCTTGGGCTGCAGTCCTTGGGGTCGCAAACAGACATGACTGGGCGACTGAACAGCAAGTCTGCTGAAGTCCAAGCTCTTGCGTGTGTCTTTAAACAATTATTTTATATTTTGTAAACCTGATGCCTATTCATTATTCAAAATTTTAAGCAATCAGAAATAATAATAGCCAACATTTAGTGAGCATTTCTGAATCCATTAGCAACTGTAGTGCAGATCAAGTTATGCTTTTGAGCCCATTTTTTTCTTGCTTACTTGAGGACTTGGCCATATGTGCTTTCTTCTTCATCATCAGTTTTCCCCTCTCTGTTGGATCTTCCCTATCAACAAATAAACATGCTGTAATGACTTCCATCTGAAAAATAATACTAATCTTCCTTGACCTTGTTGGCCTTCCCTGGTGCTTCAGTGGTAAATAATCAGTCTGCCAAGCAGGAGACCTGGGTTCAATCCCTAGGTTGGGAGGATTCCCCTGGAGAATGAGATGACTCCACTCCAGTATTCTTGCCTGGGAAAGCCCATGGACAGAGGAGCCTGGTGGGCTACAGTCCATGGGGTCACAAAGAGTCAGACACAACTGAGCCACTAAGGAACAAGTCGACCTCAGTCAGCTTACCACCTCATTATTTGCTTCCCTTGATAAAAAACAATTCCTAGGAAAAAAGCCTATACTCATTATCTTAATTTTCTTATTCTTTTTTTCCCCCACTTTAGGTTTTGGTCTCACCACTCCAGAGAAATGGCTCTTCTCAACATCACCAGTGAGTACTATATTGCAAAATCCATTTTTCAGCCCTCACTTAACAATGAACAGTTGATAGCTCTCCCTGAGTCTCCTTAGGTGTTGGGATGCCACACCCTCCCTGCTTTTCCACTCTGAATTTCCTTTGCAGGCATCTATTTCTGACTGAGATAGGCTGCACTAAGTTAAGGATTAATCTGGGTTCAAAGACTGACAACAGTGATGCCTTCGTGTTGCTCACAGTATAGCCTAACAAATGCACTTGGGTCCTGAATTAGCCAGATACTCCCTCATTTGTCATCACCCCCCAAGTTCTTGAATAAATGAAACATGATTTTCCTTTTCATTTGACAAAGATTTTTCAACTCAGGACTCGGGAAGATACCATTCTAACCTAGTTCAATCATGACTGGCTGAAATTAGGTAGTCTATAAAGTATCTGAACTTCATTTTTCTCGTTAGTTACATGAATACTTAGGCCTATGTTTCATTCATGTCTCTTTCAAATTTAATATTTGAGAAATATTTTAAACTTTTATTATTTTTTGTTGGACTATCATTGCTTTACAGTGTTGTGTTAGTCTTTGCTGTATACCAACGTAAATTAGCTACATGTATACATATACTCCCTCATTCTTGAACCTCCCTCCCACACCCTCTAGGTCATTACTGAACCCCAAGCTGAGCTCCCTGTGCTACACAGTAGCTATCTGTTTCACACATGGTAGTGTATATATCTCAGTCCTACTCTCCCAGTTCATCCCTGTGTCCACATGTCCCTTAGTGACAACTGCGTGTTAGGCAAAATGCAAGGAATTTAGAGATACGGTAATTGCTACTCGACTCTGGAAAATTCTCACAATGTAGTGGGAGATTAAATAAAAACAAATAACAATCGGGCTATGTATGAATGTCATGTTAATGGTATATACCCTACACTAAAGATGTGTGAAGGGAGAGGTCAGTTTTATTATGGTGTCCCTTTAATGTTTCACCGTGCAGGTGGCACTTGACTAGGGCCTCGAAAAACGGCCAAGCTAAGTGAGGATGAAAACACTCTAGGGAAGTAGACAGCATTAGTAAAATCATAGACACTACCTATATCAAAATTAAAGTCAGTTTTTAGGAGCCATCTGGATAGGGTGCTGCCTATACCACCACTGGACACTAGATGTCACAGGTGAAATGAATTCTAGATTCTCCCTGCCTGGATAATTAGGATTCAGGGTTTCAGATGCAGACCTGCCTACCCAGGTGAGGTCCACATACCATGTGCTAAATGCCAAGGGTCAGGAAAATAAATGCATTTGTCACTTTTTAGTTTACGTAATAGGAGATGGGATTTTTGCCTCCTCATGCAGAAAGTATGAGAAGGCACGCATCAAGCATAGCAAGAGAATTCAGATGCTGGAAATCAGTTCCTAATATTGCTATAATATTACTTCCAATAATATTATTAATATTTCTAATTGTATAATTCCTGATATTATAGCTATTCAAAACTGGGAAAGACTGCTGTAGTAAACTGGCCATCCTTCCTTAGCTATGACTGTTTAGTGGAAAAGAGAGGACTGGTTATCAAAAATGGTGTAGAAGGGAGTTGTTACATTGCACTGAAAGCTGTGTGTATTTGATATGAACTTACTAAATGATCATGTTTGTTTTGGTACCACAGGTGAATACTCTCGGCCCTCAAGGTACTTAGTGTTTAGTGGAAGGGGCGTTTACCAAACAATAAACCATTATTCAGAGTACAACTTAAGATTTTCTTGTTCCTTCATATTATTAAGCTTTGGCCCAAAGAGCTGGGGCCCAAAGAAGAACAAGCCCAGGACCCTAAGACACAGAATTTTGCAAATAAGAGCTGGATTAATTTACAAAGTTCCATGATTCATAGGATGGACCTGTGAAGATGAAGTTTTGGGAGTTACACTTAAGGTTGTGGTCATTAACACATGGAGAATGGCTGAAGTCAAGAAAGAGGTTTAGAGAGTAGAGAGAGCTGTGTGCAGGACTTTGGTCATTGTCCTAATCTATGGAACAGGAGGAGAATAAGGATCCAGCAAAAGAAATGGAAGAGCCATCCAAAAAGAGATCAGGAAATTGAATTGTCACAGATCTCTTGATGATTTGATGATCTTTGATGATTTGATATCAGAGTGCATAATTGTGCTGGGTGGTGGGTTTGACAGTTGAGTGTTAATACTGACCGCGGCAGCCTGGTCTGCAGTCTCTGTTGACTCTGCTTTGTATAGTAGCACCAGCTTCGCCTCTTCATGAGCCCTATTGCTGCATTCCTTTCCCCACAAATAGGTGCAGTCCTCACTCAGAGCAAAGGTACCTCATCCCAATAGTGTGGACATTTATTAGTTGAATTTTTAGCATCACTTCCCTCTTTCCTTGTCCTGCCCAAAGCATTCTGATTATACTTTGGGTAAGTCATCTTTCTCTCCATTTTCAGCCATGTGGACTGTTTAAAATTGATCTTATCCTTCAACTCTTGGGTCCCCCTGGGTATAATTGGTTCAGGGATATACATGTGACTAAATCCAAGTGGGTGAAATAAGACTGGGACTGTTGGAAAAAATTGGATTTTGTTAACCCCTTCTGTACTTAGACTTTGTAGCCTAGAGCTGCCAAGTGCCATCTTAGGTCCATGAAGCTTAAGTTGATTTGAAATGGAATTGAAAGGAGAGCTGATAGAGAGGGGAAAAAAGCTGCCAGGGTCCTACATCAAGCTTCTCTTGAAGCTAGAGATATCCTTGAACTGTGTAGTTTTTGCTCATATAGCTTCAATCTGAGTTTTCTGTTACCCGAAATATAATAGTTATTTACCAATACACTCAATAATACTTATATCTGAGACTTCCCTGGCAGTCTGTACTTCCACTGCAGGGAGCACTGGTTTGATCCCTGGTCAGGGGGCTCAGATCCCACATGCTGTGCAGTATGGCCAAAACAATAAAATAATACTTATGTCCAAACTTGAATGGACTAGCCACCTTTAACCTGTCAACTTCTCATTCTACATTTAGGAGTTTATGAGGCTAAAATTGAAAATTACTAACTTGCAAGGATAGAATCTAGCGTGGCTCCTCTGAGAAAAATGTCTTAGTTGAACCAAAAGGAAGGTTTATCCTAGATGAAGGGGCCTAGAGTAAAGAAAAATAAGGATCCAAACAGCTTGTAAGTAATCTTTTTCCTGGCATCACTTCACATTATCATTACATCCCTGTTAAGCTTTCTTCTTCAGATGTTTTTAACACCTAAGCCAGTTAGAATTAAGATGCAGTTATGGTTTTTACCTTCCAAGAATAGTGCCCACTCTAGTTAGTTCAGGGTATATATGCATATTTAAAAAAAAACTAGCGTCCTGATTTTTGCACCTATTTATAGAACTGTAGTTTCTACTTATGACTTTGTATCTTCCAGTGTCTGTCACATGTTCCTTTTATTTTATGACATACTTCGCTAGTTGGAGCCCTTTATCCAGCACTGTGACCCAAATCTGGATTGCTGAATAAAACGTATTCACTAGCTATGATACATATTACTCAACTAAACTGCTAGCCCAAATTTATTTGACCTGACTCAAAATGGGATGGTTTAAATACTGTTCTCTCTCTGAGGGCCTGAAACTGTCCCACTACTTTTCTGCATGGAAATAAGTGGTGGTTGCCTTGATGTTGTAATGCTCAATTTAGTGTATTTTATTCCTTGGGGAGAACTTGGGCATGCACACCAAATGCATTGAATTCACTTGTTCAGTAAGTCACTGTGAGCTACTTCCTGCCTATTGCCACTAGGTGGCAGTCTTTGAAAATATTTTGTCCTACAGGTCTTTCTGTTAAAGAAATTAGATTTTGTCTGTAGATATGGTTATTGGACTGCAAGGAGATCCAACCAGTCCATTCTAAAGGAGATCAGTCCTGGGTGTTTATTGGAAGGACTGATGCTGAAGCAGAAACTCCAATACTTTGGCCACCTCATGTGAAGAGTTGACTT
This sequence comes from Neotragus pygmaeus, assembly GCA_006410875.1. NCBI lineage: Eukaryota > Metazoa > Chordata > Mammalia > Artiodactyla > Bovidae > Neotragus > Neotragus pygmaeus. The sequence continues at coordinate 714,761 of SJYV01016142.1, read as the reverse complement.
CTTGGAAAAGACCCTGATGCTGGGAGGGATTGGAGGCAGGAGGAGAATGGGACAACAGAGGATTAGATGGCTGGATGGCATCACCGACTCGATGGACTTGAGTTTGGGTAAACTCCGGGAGTTGGTGATGGACAGAGATGCCTGGCGTGCTGCAATTCATGTGGTCGCAAAGAGTCGGACACGACTAAGCGATTGAACTGAACTGATGGTTATTATGCTAGTTTCAGCCAGAAGATTAGCCAAATGCACATATTTATTATAACCTGTACTCTTTAGTCTTTTGAGGTCATAGTTACTCCCCATCATTCTCCTACCTAGTTTACTCCATGCTGTAGACTGAATGGTGTCTCTTACAAATTCATATGTTGAAATCCTAACCTAAACGTGACTGTGTTTAGAGATGCGGCCTTTAGATGTGATTACGATTAATTGAGGTCGTAAAGATGAGACTCTAATCCCATAGAATTGGTGGCCTCTTATGAGAAGAGTCGGAGAAAGAGAAGTGTCTCCTTTCTTTGCACCAAAGCAAAAAAGACCATAAGCTGTAAACTGACAGTGAGAGAAGCATCTGAAGACTAGGGAAAAAGCCCTCACCAGGAAATGAGTGGGCCGGCAACTTAAGCTTGGGCTTTCCAACCTCCAGAACAGTGAGAAGTAAATTCTCTGTTGTTTAGGTACTTCATTATTGCAGCCCAAGCAGCCTAAGATAAACACCATTTCATCTTTTTCACTAGAGAAGCCATGTGACTAATGGTTAAGAATATAATACATGTTCTTTAGTCAGCATCTGGGTTCAGTTGCAGGTTCTGTTACTTCCTCTGATTGCCTTTAAGAAACTGCTTAGTCTCTCTAGGCCTCAGTTTCCTGGAATATAAAGTGGGATAATTAAAGTGTCTAATTCAGTCATTTGTTGTACAGTTTAAGTGATCTAATACTTTTTAACCTTTAGCATAAAGTCAGTAAATAATAGCTGTTATTATCAACAGCATTATCTTAGCTCAAATGCCACTCCCTCTGTTCTGAATCTTTATCCTCAGGAATGTCCTTTATGTATAGTTTATACCACCCTGTGCCTGTCCTTTGAAACAATTATAGTAGTTTCTGGTAATTTACGTCTGCTTCCCTCACTAAAAGGTAAGTTTGGTCAGAATGGAAATGGCCAATATATGTTTTGCTCACTATGGTTTCTCCCAGCAAGTGCTTGAGATGTGCTTGTTGCTAAAGTCATGTTTGATGAATGCAATTCATTCATTTAAATGGGGAATCTATAAACTTTCTTTGAGAGATCAAAGTCAAATAACTTATTCAAAAAATACTATTTTTAATCCTAAATGAAAAGTGCTAAAAATTTATGAATCAGTTTACATGAAACATTACATGTCACAGAGACAGTACACTGAATAAAAAGGATACTTGATACCCTCTGAACTTTTCTATTGTTGCATTTGCCTATGATGATATGTGTCCCTCACTTGAACTAATATTTCTTCATTCAGAATTTATGTATTGATGTAATTTCTGTAATTCAAGCATTTTAAATTGTACTAGGAAACTTGGCATATAAAATAATTCTATTGGAGAGGGCTGTAAAGCAAAGACTCCTTGGTTAAAGTAAATGTTCACTTTTGTGTAAATAGAGACTCTCATGTATTGTTTCCTTAAAGGAAAAGCTACTCTCGATGAACTTGAAGTTTTAAAACTCATGTTTCCCTAATATTTTATTATGTCCCAGACAGGTTTATCTATTTCCTGCAAAATATCTCTGGCACATGCTGTCCTATTACCTTTTCCTTAATAGAAAATATTAAAAGGATGTATGGATGTGAGAGTTGGACTGTGAAGAAGGCTGAGTGCTGAAGAATTGATGCTTTTGAACTGTGGTGTTGGAGAAGTCTCTTGAGAGTCCATTGGACTGCAAGGAGATCCAACTGAACTGAACTGAACTGAACTGATGTTTCCAGTAACCTTTAAAGTTCTTTGATTATATAAAAAGACTCAAAAGCACAGTAACAAGAAACGCTAATTATGTGTATTTAAAAGATAATTTTCTGCTTTCAAAGTTCTCTCAAAATATGAGACATGAGAAAGTGGTTTTCAGGCTTTATGTACCTTATATAGACAGGAAAAGTTCCATTTCTTCCTATTGCAGCGATAAAACCTTCAGTTCAGTTCAGTCGCTCAGTCGTGTCCGACTCTTTGTGACCCCATGAATTGCAGCACTCCAGTCCTCCCTGTTCATCACCATCTCCCAGAGTTCACCCAGACTCACATCCATCGAGTCAGTGATGCCATCCAGCCATCTCATCCTCTGTCGTCCCCTTCTTCTCCTGCCCCCAATCCCTCCCAGCATCAGAGTCTTTTCCGATGAGTCAACTCTTCACATGAGGTGGCCAAAGTACTGGAGTTTCAGCCCCAGCATCATTCCTTCCAAAGAAATCTCGGGGCTAATCTCCTTTAGAATGGACTGGTTGGATCTCCTTGCAGTCCAAGAGACTCTCAAGAGTCTTCTCCAACACCATAGTTCAAAAGCATCAGTTCTTCAGCGCTCAGCCTTCTTCACAGTCCAACTCTCACATCCATACATGACCACAGGAAAAACCATAGCCCTGACTAGACAGACCTTAGTCGGCAAAGTAATGTCTCTGCTTTTGAATATACTATCTAGGTTGGTCATAACTTTTCTTCCAAGGAGTAAGCTTCTTCTAATTTCATGGCTGCAGTTACCATCTGCAGTGATTTTGGANACCGACCTTAGTCGGCAAAGTAATGTCTCTGCTTTTGAATATACTAGCTAGGTTGGTCATAACTTTTCTTCCAAGGAGTAAGCGTCTTTTAATTTCATGGCTGCAGTCACCATCATATGTATTAATACACTGTATTAATGTTTCTTTTTCTGACTTACTTCACTCTAAATTAGAGGCTCCTTTTTCTTAGAGGAAAACACAGGCAGAACAAACTCTGACATAAATCACAGCAAGATCTTCTATGACCCACCTCCCAGAGTAATGGAAATAAAAAAGAAAACAAACAAATAGGACCCAATTAAACTTAAAAGCTTTTGCACAACAAAAGAAACTATAAGCAAGGTGAAAAGACAGCCTTCAAAATGGGAGAAAATAATAGCAAGTGAAGCAACTGACAAATAATTAATCTCCAAAAGATACAAACAGCTCTTGCAGCTCAATACCAGAAAAACAAACAACCCAATTAAAAAGTTGCCCAAAGAGTTAAACAGACATTTCTCCAAAGAAGACATCAGATGGCTAATAAACACATGAAAGGATACTCAATGTCACTCATTATTAGAGAAATGCAAATCAAAACCACAATGAGGTTTCATCTTACACAGGTCAGAATGGCTGCTATCAAAAAGTCTGCAAGTAATAAATGCTGGAGAGGGTGTGGAAAAGAGGGAACCCTCTTCCACTGTTGGTGGCAATGCAAACTGGCACAGCCACTATGGAGAACAGTGTGGAGATTCCTTAAAAAACTGGAAATAGAACTGCC